>VZDJ01006028.1:10181105-10305853 GCA_008694505.1 Cyanoderma ruficeps | reverse complement strand
GAGAAGAGAAGAGAAGATGTGAGATTAATAACTCTGCAGACTCCAACGTCAGTGGGGAAGGATGGGCAGGAGGTGCTCCAGATGCCAGAGCTGAGATTCCTCTGCAGGCCATGCTGAGACCATGGTGAGGCAGCTGTGCCCCTGCAGCCCATGGGGATCCACAGGGAATGCAGAGATCCACCCACAGCCCGTGGGGATCCATGTAGAATGCAGAGATCCACCCAGAGATCCACCCACAGCCCGTGGGGGAGGTGCCCACACTGGAGCAGGTGGATGCCTGGAGGAGGCTGTGATCCAGTGGGAGAGCCAGTGGAGAGAGAGAGGGTTCCTGCTTCCAGGCTGGAGCAGCCTGTCCTTTTAGCACCCCATGGAAGAGAGACCCACACCACAGTAGTTTTGGGACTGTGTGCCCTTGGGAGGGACTCACAGTGCAGCAGTTTGTGGAAAGCTGTTGCTCATGACATGAACTCATGGTACAGAAGTTCATGGAGAACTGTCTCCTGTGGGAGGGACCCCACAGTCCCCACAGTGCAGTGGGGGAAAGTCTCTTCTCCCTGAACAGCAGGAGAAGCCTGAGTGATGAACTGACCATAACTCCCATTCCCTGTCCCCTTTCACTGCTGGGAAGGAGGGAGGGTGGGGGTGAAATTTTTTTTAAGGGAAAATGTTTTTTAAGGGCTTATTTTACTTCTCATTATCCTGCTCTGATTTTGTTAGTAATAAATTCACCTTATATCTTTAAGTAGAGCCTGTTTTGCCTGTGATGGGACTTAATGAGAGATCTTTCTCCCAGCCCTTATGTTAAATCAGAAATCCTCTGTTAATTTTTCTTCTTCTTGTCCAACTGCAGAAGGAAGTGAGTAAGTAATTTTCATGGCTGCCTGGAATCCTGCCAGGGTCAACCCATCACAATTTTGAGCAAGTTTTTACAATACTTTTATGAAGAGAAAATAAAGAATTAATTAAAATTGAAAAGTTTGAAGCGTTTTCTTCCTTTCCCCCCACATGAATGCATTTTATAATCTTGGTAAAAGCTTTTCAACTTTTTAAATCATTTTGCCATGACTTTAGATCATGTAACCATTGAAGATGTAGCTACAAAACAGAGGATATAACTGAAACTCAAGAAAGTATTTTTGTTTGAGATCCTTCACAATTTCTTAGCTATGGATATGTTTGTTACCATTTTGTTTTCTTTGACAGAAAGAAAACAAAATAAATAAATACTTTATTTGTTTAAATAAAATTGTTGTCTCAAAAGAGGTAATAACCAGTTTTAAATCCAACAAAAATGAGGATTGTGAGGGTGCATAGTAAAATTATGTCTTTACTTTCTGGCAATAAAAGTGAAGAAATTTTGATCCAATATGTCCTGACAACTAGAAAAGGTGGTAGCTGCCCAGTCTTGACTGGTTTATCTAGAAGGGTAGTGGCTCATTATGCTAAGTCTCTACAATGAGCCCTGGAATGATTTTCCAGGCAGTAGTATTTGCTACACGCTTCTTCCATGCCATGGATATGTCCTGGGATGCATCTCAACTACATTTATCCCTTTCTACCCTGCATCCCTGTCCTTGCATATCTCACATAAACTCAGGCACTCAGATTGAAAGGGAGCTATGACCCATATTAATAAGTGTCTGTCCTAGTCCAGATGACTACAACAGTGGAATGGATGTGGAAAAAGAATTTTTCTACATAGAAACAATCAGAGAAATGATAGAGCTGTTGTACTTTTTGTCCATAGAAGCTATTTTTATAATTAAAGAAACTATGCAATGAATGAGATCTTATATACAAGGTATTTATATCATTCTGTAGAGCTGCACAGTGTGGACATTTTGAATTCCAGAGTAGAGTTAAAAATGTATTTAAATTCTTCTGAGGTGGATTCCCTCAGCAAATATAAGCAATCTCCTTTGTAATTCTGAAAATGTAATGTTCCCAAATGCATTGCAAGTGTTGATTGTTTGATATTTTTATGGGAGAAATCTCACATTTGTCTTCCTCCTCATTGTTACTCCAGAGTCCCCCAAAGTTCTAAGAGAGAAAATTGCAAAGTTTGCAAGCCACAAAGGGGCAGGTTTTACTGCTAGAGAGCAAACTGTGCAAAGACCTCATTCCCATCCATAATGACTACAGAGGGGGCCATTCAATTAATCATAGTTTTTAATTACTCCAGCAGTAAGATGAACTGCAGCTTTGTCATGGCATGATGCTCCTCCCTTTATATTCTGGTGATGGGACACAGCAGAGAAAGCCTTTACCCCTCAGCACCATTAGTCAAAGGCAGGGCAAGACCTGGGAATTTGTAAGCAAAGGATGCCCTGTTGTGTGATGATCACTGAGCACAATGCCTGTAGTTCTGAAAGAGTGGATTATTAAAAACAGTCTTTTTGCTAATATGTTATGTAATTAATTAAAAGTATTTGCTTATCTGTGCTTTAAATCCAAATATCTTAATTTTAGCACAATTGCAATACAGTTTATGAATTGAAAAAAACACTATGAAGCATATTCATGAACTGTGTGCAATGCTCCCGTTCTAAGGAGGAGGGAACTTGATGTTGCCCTCCTTTGTGTTAACTCCTCCCTTGACCCAAACCCTAAACTCCACCCCTGTGCTGCCCAAAAAAACGGCACGACCCTGCCTTTGCCTGGTCCTTCATCTCTGTCCCCCTCCTGGGTCTTCAGGGGTAATAAAATGGATTTTAAGCTTAACAAAACAGCCCCGTCTCGTCTGTTCCCCTGCTGGTGCCAGCAGCTGCAACCTCCCTGGACATTATGAACTCTGTAGCTACACTTTGTTACAAACTGTAGCAGAAATTTACAAAGAGCAATCTGCTTGGAACTTTTTTAAAAAATAAATTAATGAATAGGTTTTGAACACCCATGCCTGCTGGCTTTTTCTAGGACAATTTAGCAGGACCGAGGTCACATACCTGCACCCCTGCCCCCTTTAGTTAATAGTACAGACAGTTTTTCTTTGGTGAGCTACAGCTCACATTTCCCCATTACTACAAACTATGGTTTTAAAGCAATAATCAATAACCTTGGATTTTTTAAGAGGAAAACTACTGCTGCTTTCTCAAAAGACTGAATCATTCTCCTAAGTATTTATAAGGGCACTATCCTGAAGGATTTCTGGCAATATGTAAGGTATTTATATGAGGGATTCAATACAAGTAAAATCACCTGCTGATGAATCTTGCCTTGAACTGATGTATAGTGCAGTTAAGTAAATTTATTAAAATGAAGAATATCAGTATTTGCCTAACACTGCAGAGCAAAGTTTGGTCTTATTTTCTCAAATGTTTACTAAGGAATAAGTAAGGTTTAGCAGGAACTCTTGATTGACACTAATATAAACAGTTTTAATGATAAATAAAGCTTGTTTCTTTTTAAGAAGCTTAGCTATTTCTGTGAACTCTTAAAAATTCAGGGGTTTATTTACTAAATAACAAGCTATTTATTAAAGGCAATACAAGCATTACTTCACAGACCAGTGTAAACTGATCTACAGTTTAGCTGTAGGTCAATAAAGTGGACAGAGTATTATGTATCCTGTATAGCAGTAGTACAGAGAAGAGAAAGAAGCACAGACGTAATGGAAACAAATCCAGGAAATTTATATGGAATGGAAATATATATGAGGAAAGCATGCAACTATGTAATCTTCAAATGCATATCCTGAATCAGAATCAAGTCTTACCACCACACACTGGAGTTGTAGGGCAGTTTGTAATTGTGCTGCTCTACACTGGTGGAGGCTGATTTGATGAAAATATTTTGCTCTATTCCTTGACTGTTTCCTAGAGACACTGAATATATTTATCTTAAGCAGAAGCCATTAATAAACTGCAAGTATGCCATATGGATGGTTTTAATTGTTCTTTAAGTGTCAGAGCATCTGGTTATACTACTTGTGCAGTTTTAAGTATGGCAAAGCTGTGAACTACAATGATACATTGCAAAACAATATCAAAATGCACTCATTTTGCAGGGTTTTTTGTTGGCTTCAGGACTCTAGATCCTATATCTTTAAAGAGGTCTTGGCACATTGCTCCTAAAAGCACCTTCAGAAATGTTCTAGTGAATGCAGTTCAGTGACAATATTATCTTATTGTTTGAAAATTGTAATTCTAAATTTCTTCAGGAGGCTTTACTGTGAAGCATTTCAGGTCTTTCAGCAGTAGCTCAGAGGTCCCCCATGGAGCATTTTTTCCTCAGACTTGCACCTAAAATGGGAATGACACTGAATGCTGATGTCTAAAGACAGAAGATTCTTCCAGAAAATGCGGCTCCAGTACTTATTCACTGCCTGTGATAACATCCTCAGAAACTTCTAAGTTACTGCAAATTGCCAGTAACAGAGCTGTCTCTTACTCACTGCTGCACTCCAAAGATTAAGTGAAATTATATGTGAGCATTCAACACGAGGCTGTCCCTTGGTAAAAGCCTTTGTGTGCTGACAGCTGCTTTTATCTGAGGCAGTGCTCATGCCCCTATTCAATTCCTTACAAAGTCCTGGTAGCAGGATTGAGAGCTTGGGAAGCTGGAGGGAGGGGTTTGGTGCCTTCCTCCTCACAGAACTTTGGTCCATGTTGCCTATTGCCCATTGCAGAAAATAATTCTCCACTCATGGAGTAGAGCTTGGTCTGCACCCATGCTGCCTCCTCCGCTGCTTCTGATGACACTGGGCAAAACAGGGTATAGATCTCTGCTGTCTATAGGGTAAAAAGAAAAAAATCAGTATGTTGTTGGTTAAACTGTAAAGAAATAACCAAAAAATTCCATCTTTTTCTTTGTGTGTAAGTTCTGCTATGTATATACATTTGTCTTTTGCATTCTCCCCTTTTCAACAAAAGAAGATGAAAATTCATTGAAATCCTTGTTTAGGTACAATGCTGTGGATGGGGGGTTGTACATGACAACATAAAACATAGATATAGATAAGGACAATGCACTGTGATACCACAATAAATAAGTCTAAAAGTAAATAACCCCCAATTTTATCTGTTTTCTTCCACAGTGACAGTTTTTTAATCATTTGGATGTGATTAATACCATAATTTGAAATCTAACTTCTGGTGAAAAGTGAGCTTCACCTTGCTTGTGCTCCTTCTTGGTGCTGCATAAGGAAGAATTCAAGCACCATCATTCTGGTTACAGAAATCCTCGTTCTGTTGCAAAAGGGGACCTGTTGAGCAGCATGGTGAGCAGGAAATGCCACTTCTTATTTTTCAATTTATTCTGGAAATAAACCAAGCACAGAAATCACAGAATACTCTAACCAACTGAGCTAATCAAAGAGTCACATCTCATATGACTGGAATTTTTGGATACTCATTCATTGCTGATAGTCCATCAAAAATTGTTTTGTTGCTAAGTACTCTTCTATGAAGAAAAATACCTGAATATATAGGAGCTTAAATTTACAACTTCTTTCTCAGTGTCGTCTTTCTTAGCTTCTTGTGACGCTAACTGCTTTTGAATGCCCTGTGAAAACTTATTTGGAGATATTCAAGAAGTAGGAATGATAAGGGATTACTCTAACACAAGCAATATAAATTGGTGTGAGAAAACTCATTTCTTATTTGCCTATAGACTAGGATATGGCAATATTCTGCAAGTGAAATGTCAGAGACAAGTCTCCTTTATTTGTCCAGGGACTTAATGAAATCAGGGGTACCTTATTCCTGTAAAATTGATTAGTTAAAATTCTGTTCAAATATTTTGGATTGTACAAACAAATTTCAATGCTACTTTTTGCTTCCCAGAATAACTTATTTAAATAGCATATATACCAAGATGCATATTTTTAAGTTTTGAAGACAATGTGGAAAGAGATTCTAAAACATTTTTGGGTATGCAGAAATGTCTGAAATTTTGGAAGGGCCTCACAAGGATCATCAACATCCAGCTGCTGGCCCTGCACTGGACAGCCCCAAGAATCACACCCCGTGCCTGAGAGCATTTTTGAAACACCTCTTGAATTCTAACGGAGTTAGTGCCCTGGCCGCCTCCCTGGGAATGCTGTTCTAGTACCCTAAATTCAGTTCTGGGGCGAATCTTTCATTTCATAACAGACAGAATTTGTGATCCTGAGTAAATCACCAAATTCAAGGCTGAGAGACTGGAGCACAGCTAGAACCTACTCATCCAATTGTGATTGTAAAAAATTGTAGAAAGGTAGCTGTCAATACATCAGCATCTTATTATGGTAATACTTCACCACCAAAGCTATAAGAAAACTTAGATAAATAAAGATTGTCCTTACAATCTACCTCCCAAGTTTAGAGCTGGTAATTTATTAAAGCTTAGAAAAGACCATATAAAATGCCTGAATATTTTATTATTTTCCACATTGAACTTCAGATGAAAAAAAAATCCCAAAAATAGCAAACTACTGGAGAAGGAAATATATGCTCTACTTATTTGCAAAGGTTGAAAAAGAAGAAGAAATGATGGCTTAGATCCTGATTAAATAAAACATGTGTCTGGTTCCACTTTGCTTGTTAATAAAATGGTGCTGCCGAATTAATTCTCAATTCCTTTGCAAAATATAGTGGATTTTTTTAAGCCATAATGAAAATTCCAGTATTTAATTGCTTGACAGCAAGCCTGAAGATACACTTGGTGTTATTCTGTTCAAGGCAAAATGGAGAATTCTGTGGACCTGGATTAAAATGACTGTGGTTTCAGAAAAAAATATATTACAGTGAACGTATTTGCAAAAGCAAAGCAATTTAATTGTTGGCTCTCATAAGTGATCAAATACTCCATAGCACTCCACCCTGTGATTATATATTTTTTTCTATAGTGATAGAATATATGTTATGGAGATGAAGACAAACCAGAACATGTAGTAAGTGTCCTGTGTCTTTACCCAAACACAGTGAAATAAGATGTTCTGCCAAAAAATCAACACAAACCCCACTTTGTCATTCTTCCCCAAAGCTGAGTTTATTTCTTATATACAGCTAAAATCCTTTTCCTGGAGTAATTTTTTGCAATAAGTCTTGGTTTATGCCAAAGAGTGAAAAGGATATGACCTTTAGTCAGTAGGTTTTGATGGGTTTTTTTGTCTTTAAACTGTACTGCTGATTCAACAATTGTGTAAGAAAATACTTCCCTCTTCTTGTCTGATAACACAGTTCTTAGTTTTATTGTATAGAATAAAAGTGTTGTGACTTTGGATCAACAAGAATGTGCTTATGACCATGTGCTTATGGATTATATTCTTTCCAGTTACTTGCAGAAATGACTTTATTAACAGATTTATCATCCTCTGCTTACAAATATGGATCACCTGAGTGGTATATGTGTCTGGCAATTAAATATTCTCAATTAACATGCACAGGTATAGTAATTTCTTCTGAAAGTTAAGAGAGAAATGTAACATAAGGACTACATATTTTTATGTGAAAATATGGTCTGTTTTGTGAACATTCATGATCAAATACAATAGAATTTTTATCACTATCCTTGTGATTCAATGCTGCCATATTGTGCTGCTTGATTCTAATGAAGTAATTAAAAAAAAGTTTCAGCAGAAAGAATCAAAAGAGTCTTTTGTTCTTTTGGAAAATTAGTAAAACTCTGTGTGGGGGAAACACTTGTAGCTCTGGTATCACTGACTCCCATATGTGCTAAATACTGCTGTATCTTGACTAGAAGAGAAGCACAAAGTACAGAAAGCTACATATGTGCAAATAGATCATGATTTTGAGTACACCCACTTCTAGTTATGAAAATATTCTGACAATGTCTTACTCATTAAACTGGTCACAGGTACTCACATGAGTTGGAATGTAATTGATGCTGTACTGTATGTGGGAAATTCAAACTACAGAACAGACTTTCTTCCTTAAAGCACATAATGATTCTGTTAAACTGGGATAAACAGTCCCATATTATTGTCCTTAATATTCCATTTGTTGATTTGCTTTTGCTCTCCATATTTCTGACAGATAACCTTTCTATTACTACTATTTGGCTTAATAATTTTCAGTAAAAGAAGATGCCACTCTGTGCCGTGTCCAGATGGTGAGTAGCGTGAGATTTTAGACAATGATAGTTGCCCATTATAAACTAAACACAAAATGCAAAAAAAAAAAAATAAAGTTTTAGTTAAAAAAACCCAAACATTCCAAACAGTCTTTCTTTTCCCCAAAGCTTTCATTATTTCTTCAAAGGTGGTACGAATCAAGCCACTTTGACAGGTTTTCAGTAATGCAAAATGCTCCACACTTCCCACTCAATCCTTTTTCAAATTGTTTCTGCAATGTGTTTGTTTGTCAGCTCACAAGTCCACACAATATTATGTAAATGATTAAAAAAAAAAAAGAATCAATCAAAAAAATCCTTTGTATGCAATTATGGCCCAGCCGTGGAGAAAGCCCTTAGAAAGGAAGTTCTTGATAGTTTACAGGCCTCTGCAAAAGGGTAGGAGTTGATTCTTATGAAAATAGTTTATCATGAAGAAACCTAAAGGGATAAAAGACCCAGCAGCACATGCTTAGTGAGATTCTAAATTATTATACAATCAAGAGAGGAAAAAAAAGAATTTTAAAACAGCTAAGAATAAAATTTTCATAAAATCACTGATTCTTTGATGTTAGAGGAAGATTTAAATAGTACTTGTGGATAATTTCACTTCACTCGTTACAAAAATTTTACAAAAATCCATTCTTTCCCCTGTCCTATCCTGCAAGTAGGACTGAGCCCACCGCTTCCATTAACAGAGAAAATATGAGTTTGTCCCTGTAAAATAATTGTTAACATCAGTGTACAAAAGGTAGGAGGATTCTACATAAACAAAAAGTAAGAGCAGAAATGTGGGTTGTTTAAATGGGTTATTTTCCACTCCCTAAACACAGATTTACGCTCCTAAAACTCTATCACCAGTTATGGATATAATTGAAGGAACCTAAAAAGTAAAATAATTCTATTTTTCACTGGGTGTGAAAAATATTTCAATTCTCCATCATTAATAGTGCACAGGTTTTTCTCCATTAAGTGACTGGTAACAAAAATAATGCAAAAATTACCCTTGATTTTTATCTTGCTATTTTTTTACAGTTTTTGTTCTAAATCAGTCTCTAGGTATCTTTTCTTGTAATACAGAGAAAGAAAAAGAAATTCATTCATTTCACTAATCATTATATTCAACTATAATTAATTAAGGGAGGTAAAAAAGACAAGCCTTAGTTTGTTATCTTTGCACTTAATTTCATAAAATAAATAGCAAAATATAAATGAACGGTATCTAGAAAACTGTATAGGGAAAAAATAATATGGAGGAAAAAATAACTCAGAATGAAATGCATAAAGAACTAAAAATTGGATATAAACAGGGAGATATCAACAACCTGTAGAGAATAAAAGGAATGAAAGCATATTTGTATTTTTTTAAAAAATCAGAGTTTCAATAGACTAGTGAAGATCCTTTTAACTTGGCCTGAAGGTAAAACAATCTTTGACTTTCTAAGTTGGCTTCTTCTATACTGGTGCACCTTAACAATATTTCGTTTACCAAAACTGTTGAGCAACTACTGTGCCATAAAAAACACTGATGCATATAACCTTTGAAAGTGAGCCCATTTTTTATTCATGAACTTTAATAAAACTTATGGATTTTTGCCACTAGGCAATCCAGTTTGAAGGTTTGGGCACATGCAAGGCTTTGTCTGCATATAAATCATTACTATTTACAAAGATTTATGGAAATGTGAAAACTAAACTTTCAAACACTGAGAAATAACTGCATATATTCACAAAACATGCATGTCATAAATTTACCTTCCTTACCAAAAAAGAGTGTATTTTAATTTCTTTAGGCATATTGACTTTGTTCATACAGTTGTGACTGCTCACTCTTGGACGAATTGGTATCTTTCAAACAGATACTGTGCAGTTCTGTTTCGTGAATGACTGAGACAGATGTTCCTGCAAATGAACAACTGCATTTTTCACTATAATTTTGGAAGGAAACACTTCTATTTCACAAAGTGAAGGCTTCGTTTTTGTTTTCAACTTCCATTGAATAAAAGAGATCATACCAAAAGTTAATGTTTCCTGAAATAGGTCTCATTTTTCACATTGAAATAATGTAGTGATTTAGACTATTGCCAAAATGCTTTTGGTGTCAGAGCTCCTCCACACAGCTGTGATGACAGTGTAGTTATGGTAGCACACAAAACTTTTCAGAGAGGAGTAGTGACATTCTACTTGACACAAAAAAGAGAAACATCCACGTTCAAAGTAAAAAGACCAGTAACTCAGAATTGCTTTTGTTGTGTCTATTCTCTGGTTGGACTTGAACAAATCATGAGCACCAGAGGTACTCCTTTGGTAAAGAAACACATATACGTTTGTTACCACATACTGAAAGTTGGAAACTCCTGGGATCATCTAGGGGAAGTACTCATAAAACGTAGCTCAAACCTAGCCTAAACTGCCTCTGTACTCAATTTTAATCAATGGTGAAGAGTCTAATTTAAAGTATTTTTTTTCTGACTACCTCTTAAATTTGTGACAGATTTCATGGTGTATTTAATATAACAGATGTTAGAGAAAGACAGGTGTCTTCACAGGTTTACAGGACACATCCTAAGCAATTTATTTGAAATGGGTGAGCTGGCTTGCCTCAAGGCTGTCATAAATGAGTGAATTGCTGTCCCAGCACACAATAAGCTTGTGGAAGTGCCTGATTCGCCAGAGGTATTGGGGGCAGCCAGCATATTCTGACTGCACCAATTTGTCTGCTTTCATGACCATTTTTAACCATTCCAGAAGTGTTTTTTAAGAAGGTGTCTCTTTTTAATGAGCATAATGGAAGTCCAGCCTCACTGGACTAAATTTTCAACACCAGTTTGAGACTCTTTCTACTAGCACCAATTTTTCTAGAATAAAGCACAGCATAGTGTAAGACTTTAGAGCCCCACAGCCTTCTCTTTCCCTGTCCATTTTCTTTCTCTCTCTCGTGCACAAAAAAGTTCTTAAAAAAATATAATTTTCAGTAATTGTCTGGACCCCCGTGTGAACAGCTACTAAGTGATAACAAAAGCAAAAAAACGAAACAACAAACATGAAATTAGAAGCATTCGTTTCAGGAAAGTTGAAATATTTCACAACTTGATCTAATTATATTGATAAAAAGTGCAGTAGACATCAAGGTTACTTTAGAATTGGGCAACAATAAATACGTGTAAAAAACTTAGAGTAACTAGAGGAAATAACATTATTCCATTTGATATTTACCTTATGTTTATTAGTGAAGATAAATTAATTTTATATCAATATTATGCATCCTTAATAGAAGATGAAGGATTATGAATCACAATTAAATATCTCAGAAACACGAAGGAACACAAATCAAGGCTGGAAGGGACACTGCCCTCTAGCGATGTCATGCAAAGTTAACCGGATCATACATCAAAAAAATTCCTGGGGGTGTTATAGAGAAATAAACACAATTCTCAAACAATACCTAGTGCATTAAACTTCAACAGACCCTTAAATTGGGAGGATGGTTTTCTGATCCATTTAAAAAATAATCCTATCAATGATATTGTACTGTAGTAGGAGATAATCTGCTTATACAGAGACAGACATATCTCTCCAAGCAACTGTAATAATCTCGTAAAAAAAAGCATTGCTTTTTTTTCTACAATAAAATCTAAAAAACACATAAAAGAAAATTAATCAGACTAAACTAATAACAATTATACATAATTGCTTCACTGTTGGCTCAGACGTCTAGCATTTGTGTTGCTGTTATGATATTATTACACAGAAACAGTGCTGAAATGCTCATCACGATATGCCTGTTAATCTGAGTCCACTCCAGGTTAAATTTTCTCTGCTACTTTATAAAAAGAAAGCAGGGATGAGCTGCTAACCAGAGCATTCTTTTACTTTTCACAAATCAAACTATCAGGAATCTCAGGTAATGCTATGTGGTGCAGGCAAATGTTTCTTATTTAAAGAATGCAACCTGATGGATTAAGTACAACATTTCTAATGAGTTCAGTACCTGTATAATAATGAGACTTTTTTAAAATTTTGATATACAACTGATATGTATTCAACAGTAGTGAAGCAGTTAAACCTCAAAATACATAATATAGTTCTGAGATCACTCTTTGCTCTTTGATAAAATAAGATACAGAACTTATTAGGAATGTTGTACTAGAACAATTAAGAATCCATTCTATGAAAGTAATTGCACAACCGAAAGAGTTAACTACTATTTACCTGAGAAAGGAGAGGGTTTACGATTAAAATTAACTAGGGAAAAGACATATAGAACAAAACAAATATGCTGCACAATATGATAGGTTTTAGATATTATTTTATGCCTAATAGAAAAAGAGGAACAAAAATAAAACAAGACACAGGGAACAGGGGAATAAATATTGATACTGTTGCAGCAATTGACTTGACATCATAATCTCTTGTGAAGCTGCACAGTGTCTCTTGCTCTTGTATTGAAATACAGCAGCTCCAAATGTCATCCTAATTATACTGGTGGAGCAAAATGTCCTAAGGGAAATATAAAATGGAAATAAACAAACAGTTTTCTCATGCTGTGGGAATGGCACTAACACTTCCATATTAGTGTCAAGGAGTATCATGTACCACTTGGATTTAAAACATTAGCTATAGTTTATTTATTTGGCTGCTTTTGTCTTTATTATTCTTTATAGATATTTATGTCTGTGATGATAATGTTTCTCTGAAAAAAAGATTTACTATTTTTCAAAATATATATTCTAAGCAAAATATGTGCCCTATTAAGTTCCAGATGAATTACTAAAAAAAAAAGCACGTCATCATAATGCTCAGATTTTTTTTCCCTTATTGAATATAAAGCCTTGTTTTTATAAGACAAATGATTTTTTTTTCTAACATGATTCTTGTGAATCAGTAACAGATGATCAACTCCTTTAAACAGATGAAGAAAAGAGGCCCAGAAAGAAAAAGTCTGGAGTTTCAGAAAAGAGCCATTGCTACTTACAACAGAAGACAAACACAACACAATTCCTCCTGAAATGAGGATACACATAAACAGAAATAAACTTCCCTACAGAGGTCTAAAAGGACACATTTCCAGACAGGGCAGTGCTATAAAACCAAGATACTTTTCACCTTTAGAGAAAAGAAAATGCCTTAGCCATAAAAACAGAAGCAGCAGCAGCAGTAGTAGTAGCAGTAGTAGTAGCGGCAGTAGCAGCTGTAGCAGTAGTAACAGTAGTGATAACAGCAGTAATAGTAAAGATTGTGACTTCAGATATTCCCTGGAGTGGCTCTTCCTTGACTGGAAAGTGCTGCAGGTCTATAGCACAGTCCACAGATCAGAAATTTGCTGGAAGGGCCAGTGTGATGTTGACAAGCATGCAGAGCAGATCATCAGGGCTAAATTCTTGGCTAAATTCTTGCAGAGGAAGTTTCTACACCTGGGACTCACAGATGCTCGTTTTCATACATTGAGCCACCACACAAGCTTTTATCTTTATTAAAGCAGGGCATTTATTTTTCGTTATAGGGGAAGTTGCCCACACAAAATTACTGTCCTCTCCACAGTATGTACAACCTATCATGTTTTGTAGAGTAGTTCACATTCACTTTCATCGTAAAGCTTTCAAATCACACAGGAAGGAAGGTTGTTCTCAGAAGTGGAACTAGAAGGTTATGTCAAAAGATGCTATCTCCACATGTCAAAATTATTTCCTTAATGGAAAAGTTGAGAATAAATGAAAGGTTGGGCTGGAGCCAGGAGATGCACAACATCCTCTTTTCCTTACAGAAATTGCATAATGTGGTTTGGATCAACAATAATTTTTCTACAAAGTCTCCTCAACAATAAGAAATGTTTTTACATGGTTGCAGTAACTTCACAGACGTGCAGACCTGGGCTTTTTGAATGTATTATGTTGGTGAGGTCTATTTCTCTCTTATGAGTTGCATTCTCACTCTTATTAGGTTTTATCAGACCAGGAAGCATGAAAAGAATTTTTAGATTGCCTCGATTTCTTGGACATAGCCTCAAACTCATCTGTGTGGTTTTCAGTTGTTCAACTTAGTTTCAGTCTTCTCTTAGTGCTAACAGAATAACCTGAGCCAGAAGAAACTTGTGTGTTGGAAAATATATGTAAAATATAAACCTTAAAACCATTACAGTGCAACAAAATGATCAGGTCAGAAACCAGTAAATATAAGCCACACGATTATTTTACCCCAGTTAAGAAAGTTTTGAACAATATCTAAGAAAAAATATTGTTACAATATTATATTAGAAGAATAATATTGAAAGTAGCAAATAGCTTCTAACTTTGCTTTGCATCCACTGGCATTAAACTATGGACAGTGGTTCATAATGATATACTGTTGCGTATATTTTTACATATATTTTATAAATATATAAATTGATATATTATGCTGTCACTGTATACTGTCACATATACACATTAAAATATGTGTCACATAATGTATTGTAGAACATCTAAGTCACAATATGAATTATTCAGTATAAAATTATTGGATCCTATAAAGTCTTTTCTTTAATTCAGAACTACATTTCCTTAATATGTCTATAAATTATTAGTAGCAAAAAGATAAATGAAATCTATCACAAACTTCTATAGAGACTATAGAGACTTGAAGCTAATTAATTGGAGTAATTTAATAGATAATATGCTTCTTAAAACAACCCCACAAAACAAAAGAAAAATCAAACACCTTTCTATCAAAGATTTGGTAAAGTTCTTATCATTGGAGTTTTTCAGCATGTGACAGGAGAAGGTACTAGATAATCTTATTGGCACTCTCTGTTCCTCAGAAGGCTGGGTAATATAATCTTTTGAGCTAGCTTCAAACCTGAGCTGTTTTATAATTGTATGAAAAGACAACAGTAACTGGAATGGTCAGATAGGTGTGATTCACAGAGTTCCAGACAGGGTTAATAAAGACAACTGCAACACTATGCACTGTGGAACAGTAGGGCTATGGCCTCCTTGTGTACCAGTTATGGGATGTGAAAAACTTCTGTAACTTTTCAAAATTAAGTTTGCAAAATTTAAATAGCTTCTAAATAGTAGCTCCTATCATTCTAAGCAGACATTTGTAAACCAGCCCTCAGTCTTCCTCCCCATTCCAACTGGAATGTTTAGTTTTGAATGAAAATAATATCTCTAGCACAGAAATTAAAAGTCTAACAGGTCTAGCTATTGGAAGAGAGAAAATCACCAGGATGCCATCATGTCAAGGTGTCTGAATGCTTCTTATGTTCCTTATTGTTTATTTAATGACTTGTTAAAATGTAATCTCTTACTGAATGTTGTGGAAGACCAGGCTTAAGTGTGTTTTTTACCAATACATCTTGACAAATGTACATAAGTAGGATAATCTATGCATTTAGCATTTACAAAATTATGACCCTCTGGAGCTAACGATTTAAAATAATGATCCCATTTATGGCAGACAGGTGTTTAAATAAAATACACTTACCATTTATTTCACATTTGACGAAACATACTGATGAAATGAATGTTTTGGGCTGTCTGGAAAATAATAAATTTATGAAAAATCAGTCAAAACCCTTAAACTCTCACTAGTGTGTATTTGAGGCAAAAGAAAGAGAGAGTTTGTGACTGAAATATCTATTACCACAGTGATTTCATGTTTTCCACTCTCATGTCTACTGCACTATTGGATGCACTTTAAAGAATATAAAGAAAATAACATCCCTGTATGTAATTACAGCAGGGGATGTGCAGTCAACTGACTACACCTCCTGACATGGGACAAAGAGGTAATCTTTCATCCTGCTTTCCTGTCAGATAACAGAACAAAAGTAGGGAGCAATTTTTGCCATCATGTCTGTATATTCCCCTAATCATTGCTCTCGGCAGAGCAGAGAAAGTCAGCAAATTGACGTTAATTTCACAACATTTCCAGTTACCTCTGGGTCCTGTACATGTGTCTCATTCAAGTGGATCCAGTGAAGTCAACTGGATTACACTGTGACTCAGTTAAAATCATTGAACACTTTCAGAGCTGTGAGTTTCCAAGATTAAAAATATCATATGCTACTTAAGCGCATTATGATTGTCAGACATTCACACTTTGAGAAATAAGAACTTCTCAAAATTCAGACTTTTATATATTCTGCATAAACATGAAACACATAAGAAGCATTTTCCAGGACAGAACTATAGAGAAATCCATGTTGACTTAGTCTGAAAACTTGGACTGGAACATATTTTATAATTTAAAAAAAAGGTTTTCTTGGCTAGTATAATGAATTTCTGCTTCTTGTATGTGTGATTTCTTTACAGTCAGAAAGTATCTGAGAAAGTCAGGATAAAATGAGGACAGGTATAAAAAGACAGAAATGGAGACACAACACCGCAGATGAAAGGCAATACAAAATATCTTGATATATGTGATTTGGGTAGGACAAATTAGAGTCTGACACTAAAGTGTCTAGCATGTATTAATTACATGTTTTAGCATTTGGCCTTTTGAATTTGATTTTATTTTTCTCATTTGTCACAGTAATTTGTTCAGATACTCCCTTGCTTCCTATGTCCACCCACAGAAAACAAGAGAGAAGAAAAAGGTCAGCACTGACCAACAGAGAGCAGGTTTCCGGACCGAGTTCTCTTAATATAAAGAGAAGCAGTCTCTCAGATGCCATAATTTGTTGTTGAACACTCATTTTGGAAAGACTCTTCATTATCATCTTTAGCAAATATGTCCCCTGTACAAATTCAGATATATTATTTTCTTGGTAAAAACCCAGAAATTGGAAGGGAAGAAATGTGAAATAGAACTCTGTGGGAAACTTCACTCTTTCTGGAGCCTCACTCAAAGCAAGAGTTGCCTTGGACATTTTTCTAAAAGATTTCACTTGTGTGTATTCCAAAATATTATGTGGTATTTCTTCTTTTCTTTTTGTTTATAACCTGAGTATTTAGATATTATTTGGTTATAACCTGAGCACTTGTGAGAATATTCTGCTACTTGGTATAGAGATGCTGGTATTTTTGTCTTCTTTGTAATAAGAGGTGGGAGCACATGATATAAGAAAGGTATTTTTTACTAAGTTTGAACATTTCTCCCAATTCTTTCTTTTCAAGAGTTCCCTAATGCCAAAACCAATTTAGGTAGTAAAAGGTCAACACGCTCAATGCCCCCATTAATTTTCTGTCTACTACTGAGTGACTTGGGTCCTTCTAACCCCTTCTAAAAATGAGGTAGAATTGAGACATTTCTTGCAGCTTTTTTCCTTTCCCAGCTAGCTGATATGAGTATCCTTACATGATTTTCCTCACATTGGCTCTGCAGTGGTGATGCCACACCAGGACTGGAGAGATATGGATGTGCTGGAGAGAGTCCAACAGAGGGTGACAAAGACAAGGCTCACAGGGATCTCATTCATGCTTAAAAACTATAAAGACAGAGACAAGTTCATTAAAGCAGTGTGCAGTCACAGGACCAGAGATCCTGGGCACAAACTGAAACATAGAGGGGCCCATCTGGACATCAGGAAACACCTTTTCACTATGAGATGACTTATCACAGGTCGTCCAGAGAAGTGGTGGGATCTCGGGCCATGGAGACATTCAAAAGCCACCAGGACACAGTTCTGGAGATGTCACCATGTTTAGGTGGTAGGGTTTGACTAGATGGCCTCCAGAGTCTAGGTGAATTTTCAACCTTAACCATTCAATGATTCTGTGATTTTTTAATTGAGGTCTCAAAAATAATATTAGAAACTGTTAGAAACATTAGAAAATGTCTTATTACATTGGTACCTCAGTTAGGAATGTTATGTGGCCTAAAATTCATTGGATTTTCGGATATAAATCTAGTCTATAAAGATGTATTTCCAGATAAAGGATCAAATATGATAAATTATATGCTTAGGAGAAAGAAAATATTTCTTCTGTTCTTTTATTTACAATAGGAGGAATGTTTTCTACTTGCATTTTTTAAATACCTTAATATATGCAATGTTTTGAAAAATTAAAAAAAAGTGCATGTAGGTATATGTTTGAACACTTATACAGTATGTGCATATCATCCAACAGTGGACCATCTAATTCAGACACCACATTCTATCTTACTTTACAACTATCTAATGATAAAAACTGCAGTTTCACATTCTTTTCTGTATTTGTTCAGGAATTAAGTTCAGTAGATCCTTTGAAATGAAAAAGGATTATTTTATTTTAGCAGTCATTGAATCTTCTGTATGTTTGTAATGATCAGTATAGATCATTGGTATGATGAACCTTGTATTCCCTAATTTTATAGAGAAACAAAGACAATTTCAACAAGTACAACTCATTTTCAACCAAGCCTGTGTCTACAGAACAGTTATAAATAAAGTGATTTGGGACTGGAAACCCTACAGAACTTTTAAAGAAACTGCAACATCCAAAAGCATGAGAGCCATCATACAAAAGCAAAGATTCCATCTCAGGACCTAAATAACATATGCTTCTACTAGTTCTCTTATGGTGTATCTTTATTTTGAACATTTTCTGCCTTATGAACTAGACTAGAATAGGATGTGCCTGTTCCAGTCCTGACTGGAGCTGACACTGTGTACATCTTCACACTGTGTTCCTGATGACAGTAGCCTATAGGCCCATGATGTGAGTCAGGTTTATACCTTTCTGCTCTTACATAGGTACAACAGAATAGCCTTTCTAGCTCCAATAATGGACCTGTGCATGCCTGGCATCCTGAAAATGCACCATGTTCAAGCTAGCACACTTGAAATGAGACTTTGCTAATACATCACTGGGTCATTGAACTTCTGATCATTGGTATTTCACTTCATGCTAACTGGTGTTTGAAGCATGATCAAAAGTTGTGAACAGTTGCAATAAAAGGAATAACACTGAGATCTCCTGTTCTCTTACTTTTTTAAGGTATATATTTTCAGAATATTTTTTAAAGTAAAAGTGGATCACAAAAGATGAAGTAGACATTTTTCCTTGCAATTATTCCCTTTCAAACAATAACATTTGGCCCCCAAAATGCTGTAAAGGTTTTATTCTCTACCTTTGAAAATATGAAGGGGAAATACAAATGTTGGATTTGCAGATTTAAACCCTATTCATAGAAATCAAATCAAACAACTTATTGTTATCAGAATGAGAAGGTCATACCCTCATGTTCCATCTGCTCTTAGTTGCACCCATTCCTTTCGCTAAGGAGCCAATTATACATACACGACCTAAGAAAAATAAACCAGGAAAAATATAAAAAGTTTTATTTTTGGTTACAATGGAACTGAAGCCTTAAGGAAAAGGATTTCACTTTCAAGATGCTGAAAAGGAGGTGAGGTGCCAAAACAAGGAGCTATTGAGTTAGCTGTTCCCTGGAGCAGGTCTCTTTAGCCTGCAGTATAGCATGGCCTGTATTATTTTCACTGAAGTATTTAATTAGTTATCTATATTATATTGTATGTATCACATTCATGGAAGTGTAACTGAAATCCTTTCACACTCTCAGATCTAAATGCCCAACTTTGAGGTGTTGAGACTTTCCTGTTCCTATTCAGGAGTAACAATCCTGAGTTTGTTCTCTCCGCCATTTGTACTAAGAATCAAAATGTGTTAATCATTCTGACAAAGTGTGTCCTGAAAGAGCTCTTTCTTCTCCATAAAGTATCAGTTAAAAAGATGATGTCAAAATTTGTTTCTTTTATCTGTTTTTGAGATATCAACCCAAATCTACTGGTAGCTAGCTCTTCCTCCTGGGTTGTGGAGGAGTCTCCTTCTTCATTCAGCTGAAGTCCTGTTACTTTATGTTGCATAATCAGTAGCCTTTCTGGGCTGGGTCACATAAAACCCCCTATGCCTGATTGTTAGTATTTGTTGTATGTGGATTTAAGTATTTTTTCTATATGTTGTTGTTTTAAATGTTTTTAATATTTGACAGCAAGCAAGTATAGAGTCAGAGGATCCAAAATGTGGCCTAAAAATCATAGGCATCTTATATATAAGCTTTTTTAATAATATGGAGATGTTTGATAAAATTTAAAAAAACTGAGAAATAATCAGGGATAAAGAGACAAAGCAGAGGGATTTCAGATAGGACTGTTCCTTGTGGGACTTTGCTAGTAATGACAAAGTGCTAACTGGGAAAAAGGAGGAAGAAAAAAGTCACATAATAGTTCTTATGTTTAGCACATAAAAATATTTAGACATTTCTTCTCTTTGTAGATGGTGTTTCCTGTAGCGGTGCACATTTTGGGTTTTCTAATGTTCTGTATGTTTTGTTATATGTTTGTAATGGTTTGTTCCTACACCCCCATACCCAAACCCCCCAATGGTGTTTCCCTTGTGATAGGCCTTGTCAATCACCTTGTAAGATCTGGAAGATTCTGGGGAAAAAGCCCTAGGATTTGGCAAAGTACGCTGGTACCACCTTCTTTCATTGTTCTGTTAAGTTTCCCCATTCTGGGTCACACCCCCCTCCCCTTGGATTGGTGCTGAGTTCTCCCCTGCTCAGTGTATGGCCCAGTACTTAGGGTGAGGACAGAGGGGCTGCTGGTCACTCTCTGCTCTCTCTTGTGCACATGGAGGTAACCGGGTGGAATAAAGCCAGGTGAAACCCAAGCAGAGTCCACTCTTTCTTCCACACCATCAACCACACTTCAGCCTGAGGCTCAGACCCACCAAGCCTCCCTTATATAGTGGCCAGGGAGCGAGCTAGCCGGTGAAGCAGCTCCGGGATGCAACTATAGTTTCCTTAAACTTTTTAAGAATTAAAAAAATATATACTGTTAGCAACATTGGAATAGGGTAAATCTTTATCTGTCATACTCCAGAAAGGTCAGTCTGTCTAAGCAAGAATTGAGCTAATGTCCACTTTTTGTTTGGTACTTATAAGCCACTATGTTCCTGAACAACAACATTATATAAAGAGAAATCCAAGTATAGGATTTTTAGGCCAAGTGACAATTGAAGAAACAGGTCAGCTTACAGGGTTTCACAACCTTCTTCAATCTTTTGTATCCTCAGTGCCTCCCTGCACATGAGGGATGAATTCACACACTGCAGCCTTAAACACATCAAAAGATAGTGAAAGCTGTCAGTTTTCCCATCAATAAGCATTTGTCTGACTAACTGATGAATTCAATATGACAAGGGTCAGAGTTTTTTCAGATCCTGTCAACAGTAATTTAAAATCAGTGAAGTTGGTTAACATTTTTATTTCCTGAGGTAGCCAAAATTATGTCTGTCATCTAGAGCGCCTTTAACCTTGAAGTCTGGCAAGTGAACCCCTGTACTTTTGATGGTCTAATTAGCAACCTGTTCAAAATGCCCAAAGTGACTCTTAGAAGGAAAGGTTAACATAGTGGTTGCTGTCTTTCAGCCTCTTTGGGCAAACTTAAGGAAACCTTTAGTTTATCAGGTATTTTTGCATAATCAATTAATCACATGGTTTGGCATTGTGATTTAAAATGTCACCCAAATGGTCTGAAAATTATATTTGGAAATACTAAAGAGCAGTCAGTTATGAAATTAGACGAAATTAGGTCAGGAAACATTGCCCAACGTTTTTTATTAATGCATTCTTTGAAAATGTTAAAACTATAGACAGGCAGTAGGCAAAGTACTTTGCAGAAACCAAATATAGCCAAACTAGAATCAGGTAAATAGGAACTGGGCTGGGCATGTTTACAAGTTCATCTATTTACTTACTGTTTATATGCAATGAAAAATGATAGAGTATTTTGAGGGAAGGGACCTTAAAGATCATTTAGTCCAACCCCCCTGTCATGGGCAGGGACACCTAGCACTAGAATAAATTGGTTNCAACTTCCAGGTGTGGGGCATCTTCTGGGCATCTTGTTCCAGTGCATCACCACCCTCCCAGTAGAGAATTTCTTCCTTATATCTAATCTAAAACTTTTCTCCTTCAGTTTGAAGCCATTCCCTCTTGTCCTGTCTCTACATGGTAAAAAGTTCCTTGCCACCTTTCTTGTAGGCTCCTTTCAGCAGGTACTGTAAGGCTGTGATTGCATCACCCTGACATCTTATGTTTTCCAAGCTGAAAAATCCCAATTCTCTCAGCCTTTCCTCACAAGAGAGGTGCTCCATCCATCAAATCATCTTGATTATCTCCTCTGGAGTTGCTCCAAAAGGTCCCTGTTCTTACTGTGCTGGATGCAGCCCTGCAGGTGAGGTCACACCAGGGCAGAGCAGAGGGGCAGAATCCCCTCCCTCACCTGCTGCCCACACTTCCTTTGATGCAGCCCAGGACATGTTTGGCTCTCTGGGCTACAAGGGCACATGGCTGGGTCATGTCCAGCCTCTCACTCACAGCAACCCCAAGTCCTTCTCATCCAGCCTGCTCTGGATCTGTTCATCCCCCAGCCTAGAGGAATACTGGGGGTTTCTGTGCCCCAGCTGCGGACTTTGCACTTAGTCTTGTTGAATCTCATAAGATTCCCATGGGATCAATTCTAAAGCTTGTCCAGGTCCCTCTGGATGACATCCCATCCTTCAGATGTGTCAACAGCAACACTCAGCTTGGTGCCATCTGTACATTTGCTGAGGGGGCACTCAATCCCTTCATCTACGTCACCAAAGAAGATATTAAACAACGCTGGTCTCAATACAGATCCCTGAAGGATGGTACTTGTCACTAATGGTCCTTTGGGACTCTGAACTGTTGATTTCTTCCCTCTGGATCTGACCTTCCATCCACTTTGTTATCCATGTAACAATCCACCCGTACTATATATAGTGGATAAGGTGATCTTCATGGATTACTGCCTAAAGACATTGACAGTACAGCTGTAATATCAATTGCATATAATGTACATATTGTGAACAGTAGGGAAAAAACATGTAAATATAAAAAGCACAGAAGAGAAGATAGAAGAAATGTGAAAAGAAAAGAAAGACAGAAAAGTAATTTCAAACAGCAGGATTAAGGTCCCATCATCAACTGCCTTTGAATATAACTTGTACAACTACAGAACTACGACTACAACTCTATCTCTCTTTTAGCTTTAGCTCTCCATACTCACTATGATTTTGTCCATCTAGTGGACAGTTTAGTGGAAAGAATAAAAATAGATATTAAATGTATTTATATTAGTAAATATACTAAAAAGAAAAAATCAGTCAACAATGTTGCTCTGCTGCTTAAAAAGTCATATTGTTAGAGAATTATACCCTTCTAATTAATTCCTTTACCAATACATGGGAAATAAGTTTAGGTTTTGAGATTAGATTGTGATATCACATGTAAGAAATATTCCACATGCGTGTAATGTCTCAGGCAGAAAAGTCAGATCAGAAGAGAAGAGTCATGCTGAGAGAACTGAAGAATGAAGGGCAGCTATGACGATATATATATATAAAAGTGAAGAACACACTGGAAGTGCATCTAAGAAATACAGCAATGTAACTATAATATATGCAAATGTTGGTACGGGTTAGAGGCAAGAGGATCATGCTGAGTCTGATGCTATTCCACTCCCCTTTCTCTTCAGAAATGATGATTGGAACAAATGTGAATAGAACTGTTCCAGCAGCAAGCTGGATTAAGCAAGCATAATTTGTATTGTTTTACTGAAATTAATGGAGCTATCTGAGGCTTTTATCTGGACCAATGAATAGAAACATGTGAAGACTTTGACAGCTGACAAGGGTGTTAGAATGAGTCTGTTTTCTTTTAGAAAAGGAAAATATTAATGAGCTTGAACTCTGAATACCTATCTTATACAAAGAAGTGGGATATTTTCTAGTTTGTCAGTCTTCAAAAATAGACTGCAGGAACACAAAAAATTATGTGTCCACATTGTCAAGTTTCTGGTTTAGTGATTAGTTATTTAAAATCTTTTAAAAATCTGAAAGCAGTACCTGTCAATTCCTGGTCTCCCTCTCCCCATCAGAATCAAAATTTTGCATACATTTAAAAATTTTCAAATTACAAAGGCAACAATAGAATTAACTGCATAGACCATGTTTTCAATTTAATTTATATGGAACTGTCCAATTACTGCTGTTTTATTTTAACATATCTCTATATATTTTTTCCTGTATGCTAAAGATTGTGACTTCATAAGTCATGTATTCTCAATGGAATTTCTCTTATATCTCAGTAATAGGGACAATCATAGACACCTATTGATGTGATTTAATCAAAAAACACATCGAATTTCTGCATGGTCTGATATCTGTTCTTCCACCTATTCTCCTGGTACTGGATGACAAACCTCACCACAGTGCTTTCCACTTCTTCCCTTCCTACAATGAATACTTGGACATAGAAATCCACCTCCTCCATGAAGGTGGGAAAAAACCATTTCTTCTTCTAGAGTGGTTTTGAACATCAGACTGCTCCAGCCATGCTCCTAAATTGTCCAAGTTTTCCTGGATCAACTGCTATTCAAATGGTAGTACACTGAGAAAGAAAAGTTTTTATTCCCACTTAATATAGCAATCAAATACAGCCCCTCTTGAATGAAAGAAGAAATGCACAAGGTTACGATTTCAAGGTGAAAACACCTCAAACATTAAACTGCATGAGTCAAACTCACTCCCATAATAATTCCAATTAAGACAGAACTCAGTTCTGCTTCATATGGGGAATTTTTAGGCTATACAAAATGTGATTACATTTAATAATGCTTTTAAATCAATACTGGCTATAGTAATACAGTTCAAGTGTATACTGTCTGCAGATTTTTGAGAGATGGATGCTTTAAGAAATGGTCTTATTGTCACAATTTTCACTACTCACATTTAGTGTAAATTGTTCACTCAATCTACAAATTGGTTGCTAAAATGATATATCTTAGAAATAGGTTATATTTTTTTTTCCACATTATCTTCACAGATTGTGCACACAGAAAAAAAAAGCTGGTTGCTAAATAAACAATTCACAAATAAATGTTACTGCTTCCAGTCCTTTTACTCATAACCCTTGCTTCTAGCTTATTTGTTTTCAACTTTACAGGGAAAAATATCCAGATATTGTTTGGAATAGATTATGTATAGTTTCATGTGACTCAGGCTGGCTTTTTCTGTGCTGCATATACTTCCAGTCTTTTTAATTCATGTACAGCACAATCTGTCATTAATCTTACATCGTGAGATAAGAAGTAGATGTATTAGGAATGCTGGTTGAGTAAGATGCCTTAGAAGAAACCTAATAGATATGATAATGCACGTACAAAACCATCTGCAAGACTAACGTTTATAGGATACAGCAGTGATGAAATGGCAAGATAAAGAAAGAAAAGTAACATTAGCACAGAATGATTAGTGAAACACTGTTCCATAAGATCATGGCAATAACCAAGTGCCACATGAAAAATCAAATAAAACCTTTGGGGTAGAAAAGGAAGGGCATTTGATAAAATTGGGTTGACAATATAGATACTCAGTAGAAAAAAAATAAAATATCCACAATATAGGTATGTTAAATAGATATTTAGTAGACATTAACCAAGCTAGAGAGAGTTCTGTTCCTTATCAGAATTAGAGTTTTCCCCTAGTTTCTGTAGAGAGATTCTGGCTTGATTTTAATAATTCTAGAGCATGATGAACTGATTTTATTGCATGAACTATTTTCTCCTGCAGTAGAATAGAGACGATAAACTTTTCAAAATGCAATAGGAAGGTAATTTCTCTTTATTCAGGATCAGATAAAGCTGCCTTTAACACCCAGCTCTGAATAATAATTTCAAACCCATTCCTTACATCAATTACTGAACTGCTTTCAAGAAAATTCTGTATTCTAAGTATGAATCCTTGCAAATTTTAAATATATGCCAAATGAATCTATGGAAAAATAGGTGGATTTTTAGCAAAATAGTATGCTCTTGGTTATCCAGACTAAAGCAGTTTTGGCCCAGACCCTGAAGATGAGAGTAACTGAGGTTCTTGTTAATAGATCCCTTTGGGGAGATAAGAGTCAAACAGCACAGAGTGTCAGGTAGATATATTACAGATAGATGATAGAGAGAGTTTATTTTAGAACAATTTTCCCATAATGGAAAGAAACATGTAGTCTTTTTGGTTATCATTATCGATAGCAATATAACAACATAAAAGTAGAAAGACATCACCACCCATGGGTCCAGTGACAAGATTTGATTGTTGTAATTTTATTCTCTGATGGTTAAAGTGATGGGGTGACCCCTCAGGGTGGCGAAAGCCCATGAAACACAAACTTCAATGGTTTAATATATGCTGAGAGTCAGGTGTGTGAGGGATCTTTGATGGTTTATGACACCTCCTAGACATGACAGCTCCTTCTCACCCAGTGTAGTTGAGCTGGTTATGACCCATCAGAAGGAATGAAAATGTCTAGAAGCCTTCCCTTAAGGGGACTTTTACACCTGAGTCAGTTGTGTAGGAGTCAGTGTTAGCATGATAAAAGACATTATTCCACCTTCCAAGGATCTGCCTCTTCACTTATCTGACTCAAACCCCAGCAAGTAACCTGCAGTGGTGTCTGCAAAATCCCCCTGCACCTGGGCTTTTACCTTGCACATCATCAGCAAAACACCCTCTGCTTTTGCAAATGGCGAATTGTTTGAGTCATTAACCCTTAACATTTCGGCCTCTCACACCATCATTGTATCAAGTGCAATTGTATCTTGTATCAAGTATGTCTCATCTATCATGATGTCAGATTGTGTCTCTGAGCTAGAACTGTGGTCAGCACAAAAGTTAGCCTGACTAATTCTACTACTGGTGCTCTTATAAATTACTGCTTCCTTGTGAGGGGTGGGATACAAAAGACACCATAGGATCTTAAGGCATGAAAAATCTATTATGATTCTAAATCATAGTCAAAAATCCATAAAATAACAAAATAATTATTAAATTAGAGGTGACAGATGGAAGAACTTGTAATAGATTGTCTGTCAGAACTGAAATTAAGATACAGTTTAATTACATTCTTATATCAAATACGAAGACAAAAAATGTTGCAAAAAACTATAATTCTGAAGAAAAGATTTCTATCCAAAAAAATTCTAGAAAGTGGAGGTACTTATTGCTCTACTAGTGAGGATTGTTTAACTTCAGCTATGTAGGTAGACATAAAGAAACACCACATGCCCAAACTGCAATGCAAATTTCAGGGGGCAATGTTGGGGCTTGCTAACTGCTTCTGACCAAAGGGTGCCAACAGAGCTGATAGAAACTAGGAACTGCTAGGTTTAAAATGGACTACACCTTACAGCAATTTTAAAAAGGAGTCTTACATGAAAAAAGTAAACAAATAACACCTGGCTGCTAATATACTATTTTTTTCTTAAGGCATTTGAATAATTGTAATTAACTCCTCACTGTTTTTAATGTCACTAATGTTGCCTCCATCATGGATAGGTGCCCATATTTCAAGTAAAGTAGCTGAAGAACTGGAGATAGATTAAATTAATGGGTTTTCAGTCTTTAACTCCAAGACAAACAAATGGGTTTTAGCACTGAAAGCAAAAATATGTTGGATGTTTAAAATAAATGCAGTGGCCTCTAGGAGCTTGTTTCAGTTCTCTGTCTTGTTTTTGAAATATTTTCACTGCCCTCCCCCCTCCCTTAACAGTGATCCTGTAAGATTTGAAAATTTTAGGTTCAAGTAAAAAATCCATTGAAGTCAACAGAGGAACCCTTGGAAGTTCCTCCATCAGCAATGAGGAGTAGACCTGAAAACGGCAGGAGGCTGGGGGCCAGGACCCTACTTATATTTTCTGTCTGCAGTGTTGATTGCAGTCCAGACATAACTCAGGCTTTGTGTATGAAGTGAGAACTGGAGCCCAGAAACAAGCAATCAATGGTATCTGAGTATTTATTTCCTAAAACCATATCAGAAAATAACAGATTCCAAGTACAGCATGATTAGTACAAATGCAGCTAATCTCCCCACTCTTCCGTGAAACCGTGGTGTCCTGTTCAAGCTGGCTGCTGGGAAAGGCTGTTGGTTAACAGTAATTAAGGAGATATTTAAAAGACATGTTGTAATGGTGCTTAGGAACATGATTTGGTGGTGGTGTTGGGCTTAGCAGTGCAGGGTTAATGGCTGGACATGATGATTTTAAAACTCTTTTCCAACCAAAGCAATTCTGTTATTCTGTGGTTCTGCGATCAGGCATAGGGCAAGAGGGAGTTTGTTTGTCCAAGCCAAAACCCAGCCATTTTTTGATTAGCAGTTCAGTGATAAGGAAAACTACATACCACTCCTTATCCCTGTATCTTGCTTTTTTCATAACTAGCGTAGATGAAGTCCAAGGCCCTGAACATCCTCTGGAATACAGTCTGAAGAAATGTTTTTATGTGGTTTTGGATGTTTAAAATGTGGGCGTTCAGAGAGTTTTGCTGTTGAAAAAAGTCTTGGACTCCAATTTAATGGATGATGTAACCCATTGAATTCAGCAGGTGCTTAAACAAACCTGTGGAGAAGTAAAAAAAGAAATGAATTCACATGAACTTGAATATAACTTGCACAGCAAAGGTTTGATCCAGCTCCTTGCAAAAGCCTTTAATGAGATGTTTTCAAATTACTGAACTGTGATAAAACAGTAAGTGCCTACACAGAGATATATAGACACACGCCTGAAATTATAAATGCTTGCATACATATATATGTATATATAAATATATATATAAATATTTAGTAAGATCAATATTATTAGAAAGCATTTAACATGCTGGCCTTTATATTCCCAATCATAACATTTTGTCTAATTGCAGAATTTGGCACTTTTACCAAATGAAAAATC
Organism: Cyanoderma ruficeps; assembly: GCA_008694505.1. Lineage (NCBI taxonomy): Eukaryota > Metazoa > Chordata > Aves > Passeriformes > Timaliidae > Cyanoderma > Cyanoderma ruficeps. The sequence continues at coordinate 10,277,076 of VZDJ01006028.1, read as the reverse complement.
TTTTCTTCTAGAGGTGTCTTGTCATGATTTATCACATGAGAAAATAACATAGCTGTAAAGTTGACTATTACTCCCATATCCAATCTTTGGGAATACTTGCTGTTTCTTTCCTGGCATCTGTTATTGTATCACAGTTATTTAATTTTTAAAAATAGTAGTATTTTCAATGTAGATAAAAATCAATTCATGTGTACCTATTTGGAAAATAAAACCTACAGGCATCTTGAAAGATAATAAACTGGAATTGTTTTGGTTGAGAATGTAAAAGCCATAACAACAATTACATGCATTAAAATCATGAAACAACTGAAACAACAGCTACTGGAGTTAGTATCAAAATTAGTCTAGGGAAAGTCTATTTAATAGTTTGGTTTTAGATTCTAAAATACTTGAGATTGAAATGAATTCTTGTGATTAAAAATAAATGATAAAAAGGTCTTTTACTATTGTAGCTTAAAGAATGCAGACTTTCTTGGGGACAAAGAAATGTAGTTAACTTCTAAGGGCAGACCCTTGTCCATTAATGAAGGTGCAGCCATAGTATATTTACAGATATTTCTGCATTTTCTTTGTGAAGAATTCATGATGAAAGTCTACAGAAACATCTGACAATGCGCAGATAAAAAAGTCCAGAAACTGTACACTGGGAATGCATTTACTCAAAGAAGCACCTATTTTATAATCACCTGTAATGCAAATGAAAAGCTGGTGCTATATCAGTAGTTCATAGGAATTATAGTAATAGTTCATATTTGAAAATTTGTCCAACTAGCCAAAAAATGGGTAAGTCATTTAAATAGCTAAATTACAGCTACAGATGGAGTAGCAAGATCAAAATTTGATTTTTCTATTTAAGATCTGTTACTTAATATAAAGGAATGATAATGGATCATTTTGGTACCAAAGATACATTTCCTCTATTACATCAGTATCTGTTTTATCAGCCTGATGCAAGTGCAAAATTACAATCCCTCTTAAGGTGGTAGCAGCAACACAGTTTGGGCATTTGTCTTCTTTAAGTGACTCTTGCAAAATGTCAGTTTTGCCTGCCTCAAGATATGACTGTAGTAAGCAGGACACTATTTGATTTCTTATCTAGGTTATCAACACTTTGGGGAGGGATAATATTTTCGCTAAAATGAGTTATGAAAAAGCAAACTGCCTGAGGCTGTTAAAACTGATAATAAACATTGATCTGCTGCTAAAATGAATTTAGAAAAGATCACCAATGAAGGAGTGAGAAAGGGATTAAAGAATTTAACTATAATATTCAACTATATGAAAGATATTCTTACAAAACAGAGAGTACAAATATGTCTTTATATACACCAATGGTGGACATTAATAATAATAGTAATAATAATAGTAATAATAATAATAATAATAATAANAAAATCATTGTTAAACACATTACCGGTGGAGATTGTACAATTTGTATTAGACCTCATTTCGAACAGGCATCTTCAAACAGTACCAGTGTTGGGGTGCGTGCCCTGCTGGTCAGCTGGTTCAGCTAGACTGCCTGGCTGCTCCAGCACACCCCAACAATACTGATGTGGGTTCTTGGCTCTGCAGACTTTCAGACTTTCTGCTGCTATGGTTCGTGGTAATGAAAGAACGAGGGACCTCTCGGGGGTCAGATGAATCAGGGTTTATTGGGGGACAGGGGACCCCCTCACCCTAGGTTAGAAACCTCAGGAGAGACCCAGCCTTTGGGCTCGGGGGGTCTTTTCAGGGCTAGTTCAAAGGGGTGGATACAATCTCCAAGCCAATAACAAAGTATACATACCAATTAAGTTACATAGCTCATAATAAATCAGAGAAAGACATTTAGGTAAAGTCTTGGGGGGGCCCTGCCAGGGATCAGGCAGATTCCTTCAAGGCTCTGTGTCCTTGAGAGTCAACACTTTTTACTAACACACAGGGAAATTTAAGATGAACGGACCAATTAGGAACAGTCTCTAGGCAGAGGGAAAGGAACAATGCACATATCAACTACTGATAAGAAAAAATTCTAAAAAAGAGAGGAGGCCCATCTTAGGTACATAGAACTAAACTAAACTTACAATAAAACTTTTAAAACATCCTGCAATCCCACATACCAGACAAAAACATTCTGTTTGACTATGTCTAGACTCATTTGGTTACGTCCCAGACCAAATAATCTCCTGAAGGCACTTTCAAGCCTGGGTTTCTATGCCTTTTTTACTTCTGTTCCAAAAAGTGACAGCTTGTGTATAAATTGTGAAGTGCATTGGAACTTCTATTAATATTTTCTGGAAGGAATCTTTTGAGAAAGAAATATTATCTAAAATTCTGTCTACTTTTATAAGAGAAAAAAAAAAAGGAAGGTGATTCTGAACACTGTTAATTATCTGTTGCTGGTGGCTCTCACTTCAGTAAGATTCAGTATTGCATTGAGACTATTTTCTCCTTGCAAAAATGATACTTCTTTTGCTGGGGTTTTGGATATTTTTCACTCATTTTTTAAATTCTTGTTTATAGTAAGCCTCAAATTACTTTTTCCTTAGCATTGCTGTTCATTTTTACTGATTGCATGTGTAGAGGCAATAAAGAATTCTAAGCCTTTTTTTTCACATACCTCCATAACATGCTGTACTAAATGTTCTACGCTTTACATACAAAAAATAATGATGGAACTAGTCATGGTATTGGCAATATAAAAAGAAAAAAATGTTGTTAATCATTCTAGAAAGCAAGGTTGTTTTCCTTTGGTCTGAGTAACACTAATTATTTCTGCCTGAAATACATTGAAGGCAGCTGTGTAGGAGTTGTATTGTTTAGACTTCTAAGTTTGTTTTTTATGGTTTTTGTTTTTCTTTTCTCTTCAACTTATGGGGTTGTTTGTTTGTTTTTAAATCTGTTGCAGACAGCCAAACCATAAGCTTATGGCTGTCACTTAAAGATACACAAACAGATATGATGAAATTAGAATAACAGCCTTTAGCAGAATGGAAGACATAGTGTGAGCAGAACTAGCTCATGAATACATTTTATAGCTCTAGAGGGTTCTCTGAAAAACAACAAAATTGGGTTTTAAAATGTCATCAATGAGGAAAAGTAGAAAAGCCTGGATTCCTCTTGTTAGTTATTAAAAAAAGGCCAACTAAACTACTATCTCTGTATAACCACAGATCAGTTTCTTCAAGAAGTAGCCTTAGTATCTCAATTAGTAATAGCTTGACTGATCAAAGGAAACTTGATCATTTTGCAATATATGCCAGTGTGCTCTACCATTCTAATCATTAGTCCTTTGCTTAGAAATTGAAATGCTCAAATGCTTTGCATCATTATGGCTTCATCTAATATTTCTGTCATCCCACTGCTGTATTTTAGCAGTGGATTGCTGTGCAGTGAGAACTGCCCATAACAAAGTGAGTTTTGGTACTGGAAATAGTGATGCTGAATTGAGTTGCCTTCTTGCAAGTCCCAGTATGTGCATCAGGAGGACACATCTGACCCTCAGGCCGGCAGCCAGAGCAGGAAAAATGCTCTCTGTTCAAGGGAAGGCCCTCCAGTCTGAAATAAAGTGCAGAGAAATAGATGCTCATTTAAGTCACTTTTTATGGAATGAAGCTGAGAATATCAAAGCTATGACATATATTGAAAATGTGCAAGGGCAATCAAAGGTTCAGAGCCTCCTAGGTAGGATAGAGACCAGCAAGTGTAGAGAGGAGCACTGACAATGACTATATATCAACTGTACTGCTCTCGTAACAGTTAAAAAAATTCCACATAGCTCTGAATTCTGCCAAGAAAATCAGCCACTTTTTTGTCACTGAAGAATTCTAGTTTTCCAAACCTGGAGTGTTAGACTTATGCATGGATGTATATGGATTTGCAAGAAAATAAGTGTTTGAGTTCTGATATCTGTTTTTCCTTATCCTTAGGGAATGAAGATGGATCCTCTTGGGAAAGAAAAATAATTGACAAGTATAACTTTGGACTGATAGCTCTAACAGAAAAATAATTTTTAAAAAGTCCTATTGTCTATTTTTCTAACAAAATCAATTGTTTATTCCATAAAATTACTGAGTCCTGAAAATTTGTTTCCAGATATATGTTCTCCTGTTTACTATCATCTTAAAAAATAAAAGTGGCTTTAGAATCAGCATTCTCAATTTGAAAATCTTATTTATGTTACTTTGTTTAAATTAAAGTCCATGTATCTTTCTGAACATGCTCATTAGTTTTCCCACATCCATAATTCTTTGAACTAATTTAATGTGGGGTTTTTTTCTCAAGGTTTTCATTTTGATTGCAGTGAGATTATGTTGTCTGTTTTCCTCAACAACCCCTGAATTCCAAAAAACCTTGACTCTGACCTGGCTGTGTTTACATAACTCCCTGCATCATGGTGTCCAAGCATCTCACAGATTTGGTGGCAATGACCTCCTTAACACCTTGCCATGTAGATGGAAGGCAGTATTTCACCTTAAACATTTTGTAATAATTGATGGTCTATGTTTTAGAAATACTTATTGTAATTTTTTAAATAGCAATATCTACCTAGAAACATGTTGATCTCTGGCTTGTCTAGTATAGAAAGTCAGTGCAATTACTCAGAATACAGAAGGCAGTTTCTGGTTCTGTATAAATTGAGTAGATGCAATCACCCCTGTGAAAAACTGCTATCCACATTTTGCTGATTGAGAAGGGTTATAAACAGGAGCTAAATAAATAGGAATAGATCACAGAAGAATCCTGCTATGAAGCCAAATCACTTGTCTTAACCTTAGGCTATGGATTTAAGCAGGGGATTTACTTGTCTCTAACAAATACCTCTATGCTGTGGGCTGTTTTTTGCTGAAATCAATGGCAATCTATGTTCATGGTCACTTATGTGCATAAATCATAGCTGCAGAAATACTTCCTATTAAAAACAAACAAACAAACAAGCAAAAATCAAGATAAATGTTGTAATAATATAGGATTTAATAATCTATGGAAAAAAGCAAGAGATGAATTTATTTGCTTTTGAATAATTGAATAAAATGATAATGAGAAGTTCAACAGGTTCTATTAATATACAGTGGTCTTCACTTACAACATATTGCATATTTTTCATTTCCTCAGACTTTTAATCTTTAATTTTATTCAGCCTTCAAGAATAAATAGTTAACTCACACCTCAGAGTACAATTGAACCTCTATTTCACATTGATTTTGACAAATCTCTTACAACTGCCTTACTAGTTCCAGATATAATACAGGACCTATATAACACAGATCCACATAAATAGATGTGATGGCAGAATTGCACACCAAAGTGATTAGGCAGCATGAATCAGTGGCAAGTTACACACCTCTAGTGACTCCAACAGTATCTGGATGCAAGTTAAAAAGGGTTATTTTTTCACAAGTACTTTCTACAGATAATTTTGTAATATTTGGATAACCCTGAGGTATGGCAAGCAAATGCTCTGCTCTGAATTACATACCTGAGATACTTAAAAGGACTATAAATTAAGATCTCACTAGACTTTTTTGTTCTCTGTCATCTATATTTTCAGTTAAATCTCTCATCTACTGACATTTTTGGACTTTAGTCACCATCAACAATACTCTTACAACATGATTATATCTATCTTATCTTTCTTGATTGCTGTGGAATAGGTAAGGATACACAAAAACTGCCTGCCACTGTATTGACAAAAGTCATCTTGGTGCCAGAAATATACTAGAGAATGTTCAGTAAAATTTTTAGAAATTTGGGCACATATCTCATAATTTTAAATAAATGTTGAACTTTTTGATATATCGCATCAATTGAGTTTCCTATTTAAAGTATTTTTTGTGATATTATATACATATGTTTTCTATCTCCTCTCTCATTTATTTCATAACTAAAATGGAGAATGGCAATGTTACACTGTTCATTCACATGTCAGATGAAAAATAACAAGACATCACTACATGTCATGGTTTAATCACAGTCAGCAATTAAACACCGTACAGCTGTTCACTCACTCTCTCCCCTTCCCTATGGGACTGGGGAGAGAATCAGAATTGCAAAAGTGGGAAAGCTCATGGGCTGAGATAAAAGAGTTTAATAGCTGGGGGGAAAAAATTAAGTAAAATAATAATAAATTGTAAAGAAAAAAAAAATAGCAGAAGATAAATAAATCCTAAGAAAGACAAGGAATACAAATGAAAATAATTGCTCACCAAGTAGCTGGTACTCAGCCAACCCCCAAGGAGTGGTCTCCCTGCCAAGCCCCGATCTAATTTTTGTGCTGAGCATGATGCCACACAGTATGGAAGTCCATTTGGTCACTTGGAGTCAGGTGTCCTCTCTGTCACCTCCCAGGCTTTTGTGCACATCCAGAATACTCACTCAGTTGGGCACAGGGATAAACAGAAAAGGCCTTAGCACTGTGCAAGCTTTGTGCTATCAACACACTTTACAGCACAAAACCAAAACATAGCTATGAGGCAAATTAATTCTATCCCATCCAAAACCCACAGAAAGAATAAAGAAATCAATGGATTTACAAATGACAACCAAAAAATATTTAAATATTGAACTTAATTACACACATTTGTTAGATGCAAAAATCTTTGTCTTCAGTGCAATTTCCAAGCAGTATTTGTGGAAGATTGCAATCTAATCTTGATATGTTATTATTCTTTCATGTTTAAGTTTTTAAGAACATTTTCTACCAATATTTAAATTTCTTCAGATTTCTCCTATGGATCCACTCTAACAGCTAATAACTGTGGTGAAGGAACCTCCTTGAAGACATCTATCATGAGAATACGAGTGTGAAAAATTATCTTAAATAAGTTTGCCTATGATATATTTATATATATTTTGTGCTGATTCAAAAACTTTACAATGAAATAACTTTATAATTCCAAAGGGATATATTTTTGGACATTATCAAAAATACTATGTGCTATATACTGTTGAACTTTTCAATTCCTGCCCATTAAACTAATTGTAATAACAGTAAAAAAAATTGCGATTTGTCTAGTAAGGAACCTTTTCTAGAATTTTAATAATTCAGTGGCAAGAGGTCTTTTTTAGCCAGGACAGCTGACATAACATATGGGAAAGCAATCAAAGTAGCTTTTGATATTATCATTGTACCTTGATAACATATTGTAGTTTTTGCATTTTTTCTTTTTTGATCTTGGGGAAACTGTCTATAAATATCCCAGAAAGAGAGACAAAATAATAAGACAAAGCAACCTGTCCAAAAGATGAACTCCTAACCTTCTTCAGACTGTGATCTGATATTTTGTATTCTGTAAATTGTAAATATTTCTTCTGTGCACTTACATTTACAAGACCATAAAAAGCCAAGTTTGCAATTACTGCTCATTACAAAATTACAGAGAAAATGATAGAATTGAGGCTTTGACTGCACATGAATTTGTGAGCTATATTAAACCACCTAGTTGGATTTCGTATTTTGATAACACAGTTCTTTCAAAGGACTTTATAGGAAGTTGTGTTCTGGATAGAAAGTTTCTGATATTACTCATAAGTTTCTGAATGCAGATGCTTTAGCAATTGTACTGTTAAGTTAGTAGAATTTAGAAAACTCTTTGAAAGCCATCCTTTATCACTACTTAAATGTCAGTGTAATATTTCTTAACAGAACTTTGTAAATCAAGTTTTCAAAATTAAATAATAATATTATGAATTCATCAAGGTGTACAATATAGGACAGTCCATATTTTCCCTGTTCTCCCAGTATGCATCATTTTGGAAATACTATAAAAATATCAAAATAACTAATTCTTTTGTTGTAAGGTACTAAAAACTCCTTCTGATGTTCAAACTTCACTACAAGCAATGCCAAAAGGGTTGGTATCGCATGTTCCAAAATTTGTCAGCAATGTTACTGGCATTTGGATTTTTACATAATCTAATTATGTCATTTCAATCTGTATTGACGGATATAAGTAAATTCATTTATGTGAATGTTTGTGCATGTATAAACACATACAGAAGAGAATGTATATGGAAATTAGACACTTTTCTTTTGCATTACCTCAGAGATGGCAGGGATTCACATTCTTTTTCTAATGGAACAAGCCATAAAAGTCTGAATGAGTTTCCTGGGAATATCATATTTTAAAGAATTATTAAGTGCTTACACAAGAATGTTGTGGGGTTTTTGGTTTGGTTTGTTTTTTTGTTTGTGGTTTGTTTTTTTTAATGTTGTACTGGATATGCAGAGGTGAGAGAAAAAAGAATTAGGAATAACTCCCAGAGGATGGTAGAGAAAAGACTATAGAACTCAATAATAAATGTTATTTTTTATCTTTAAATCATTCTTATGGAAATTTTATGTAAATTTTATGAAATGCTTGTCTGTGCATGAAAAGGATTGGTATCTGTAGAAGAACATATTATCTACAAAAACACTGAAATTAAATCCTTGTTTTCAATTCGTAACAACGCAGTTACTGAATTTTGCTTCTCTATGCCCTGTTTCATATCAATGCAAATTATTTGTAAAATTCCCAGGCTTGCTATTTTTGGCTACTCAGAAGTTAGTATAAGCTCTAACCTGGTTTTCTTTTACTACTTATACAACAACCACCTTGTACAAACTCAAGAAGTTGCAGTAGGGTTTAATTTCTCTTGGTTCTTCATAGTGAGCATTTGACATGGTTTGAAATCATTTTTTAGTCCCCCAATTGAGCTATATATGATATTTCATAATGGAGTTTTTCAACATAAATGAACTTTAAACAGGGTAAATTTCATTAGTATATGTACACAGATATTTCATTATTAAGCTCCTTATATGTACAAAACCACACGAAAATTATGCCCTTGACATGTTCAAAATTCTCTTTAAACTCATGTGTCTGAAAAAAGATTTAAAAGAATCTCTAAACATATTTTCATCTGCCATTAAAAATGTGCATAGTGTTAATCTCAGTTTCTGGTAAAGTAAGTACTGGTAAAGTTCTAAAAAGATAATTAAATTCTTCATAATTAGCAAAGGTAACAAAAAAGAATATTGATAATTTGAAATCATTTGTATTTTCTATACAAATCATGGAAGAAGAGAAAGTTGTGATAGTTTTAAAGATCAGAGATCAAGTTAAAAATTGTCATAGTAAAATACATTTTAAAACAGCACAATGTTTGTGAACTAAGGAATGTATACTCCATCCCAGAAATAACCTATGGGACCATAATTTTTTCAGTGCATGAATCTTCCACACTCCCTTCTTCCAGAGAAGTGTAAGGAAGACTTTCTAACTGCCACACTCCAATAGTACAAATAATTCAGAACACACGAAAAAAACACACTAAAACAAATAATACATTACTACCAAGATTAATAAAGAATAATATACAAATAGTACATTACTACAAATGCAGTTATGGCCTGGGATTTCCTATGTACTGTTTACATGTATCTCAATAGCTAAAAGATAAAAGACATATCAGTATACCCTACTACCTGAAAGCACATGCGAACAGTAAATAGATTTTCTCCTCAAGGAAGTGCCGCTGTTGCAAAATTGATGCTTGACCTCACTGAGTTCATATCAAGCTGTGCAGCCATCTTTGGCAACTTTCCACATCTTTGCCCTGCTTCCTCACTTTCAGGTTTGTAGTCTGGTGTTACTGGATTAACAGTATTTCAGCCGTATTGTAGCCCATATATCACAGGCTGCATGGTTTCTTTGGCAGTGGCTGCATTTTTGCTGATATTCTTTGGGTTCTCTTCTTGATTTGGTTTGCTTTGGTTTTTGACAGAGTAAAATTGTGGCCACAGTCCTAGGTAGAGAAATAGAATAAGTACTTCACTAATTGTCACAACATACATACCATTGTTTATGCATGTTCTATGAGGCCGTGGCCATCTGCATCAGAAATGGATGGAATGGAAATGGAATCAATGAATGTCCCACTGTACATATTCCTCACAAGAGAGTAAAACTCTGCTTTAACTGAAAAATCCTGAGGCCACCCATACACTGGCTGTGGCATTATGGTCAACAGACCATGGATCAGCAAAAGCAATTGCCTCCCATTTCTGTAGGCTTGTGAGAATATATAGGAAATACAGTTGGGAAGGGGAAGGGGAAGGAGAAGGAAAAGTGACCATCAAGACTGTGACAGAAGTTCAGGACTTTTCCTAATTTACTTTCTATAACAAATTGAATAGAACTTAGAATGGTGATAGCTAGCGTTAAAGAAAATGTCTCTGTGAGAGGAGAAAACAAATACTGGCAAGGTCATGAGGATTGCACACAGGTCCGTGAAATGGAATTGCAAAAGATTGGTTGTTAAGGTTTTGGAAAGGAACCATAAATCATCATTAAGGATGTTGTATCTTCAATAAGCTATTCTTAAGGGAAAGAGATGAGTTTGAAAAACTATTGCAAGTGTAGATAACTGGTAAAAAAAGGTAGGTGGAACATGAATGCATATCTTAGGCATACAGGGGTGCAGCTACACATGAAAATCAGATTGTGAAAGTAAGTGTAGCACAACTGTATGCCTTACTGTGTAGGGAATTGGGACACACAACAAAATCAGTAGTGGGAACACACTGCTTTTGGGAAAAGAAAGCTGCTTCCATTTTTTCCCAAGAAAAAGGAAAAACTGACTCTTTGAAGAATAGTAAATACATGCATAAATTAAAAAAAATCTTTCCTATGTTTAATTTTACATTTTTCTCTGACCTCCAAAATATTTTGTGTGGACTAGGATATTCAGATGACTTCATGTCTGAGGAGAAAATGAAAGGACAAACCAACTGTACCTGCTAACAAAGACTATAGATTTGTGCTTCCTTTCAGTTCTGTTCAAGTGGCTCAGAGAAAAAAGGTTGATCTTAACATTCTGTGCTGTGCAGTAATTGCAGTAGATAAGCAAAGGGAATGCAGCTGAAGGACTTCTCAGAAGACGAGAATAAATAATGCTGGTTATTTATTGTTGGTTACGACATTGGTCTCTGCTGATGTAAAAGTTAAAGTAAAGCCAAGGTTCAGGTAACATTCAAATAAACGTTTTATAAATTGAATAGGGGTAAAATTGCAAAAGTTTTAATAATTTGATTTTAAAAACTCTTATTCTTTGTGATTTTTTTTGTATTCTTCAGCTACAGGAAGGTACTTGCTTCTAAATAGCTAAAATTAAGCAATTGATTTATCAATGCCTCATTATTGCAATATAACAAAAACTGTAAATATGTTTTCCCTCATTGTAATTTGTTGTAGTTATTAAACAGGGAAGACCAACACACACCTGAGTAATTTCAAGAAAGACAATGCTCTTTAAACGGTATTAGTTCATGAGACAGGAAAAAGAATAGCATTCAAAATGAAGGTATCATCAGAATGTTCATGGATCATTCACCTTGCATGTTTTGTGGGTTTTAAGATTATATTTGTTTAGTTCTGGCTGCAAAAGTCAGCAGTACAAAATGTTCTGATTGGTTAATTGCTTCTTAATGCACTTAAGTCTGGTTTCCATGGCTCTCCCACTCACAGTTCATAAAATATTGTAAAATAAAAAAAATTTAAAAAAAAGAAGTAATTTCAGGTGACTGCATTATAGAGGAGAAAGTAGGCAGAAACTCACTACTGGATAGTTTTTGCAGTCCTGAAAAATTTACCTTGATTTTTTAAATTGTTCTCTCATTGTGGTTTATTTTAGGATCATATAATCAGATAATAATTTAGGGTAGAAAAGGCCTCAGGAGGCCCCCAACTCAATCTCCTGCTTAAAGCAGGGTCATTTATGAGATTAGACTGGGCTGCTCAGGGCTTTATCTGGCTGGGTTTTGAAATTTTCAAGGCAGAGAACTGAAAGTCCTGTCAGGACAAGATCATACCGTGGTAGATCATTGAATCATGGAATGGTTTTGGTTGGAAAAAACCCTTAAAATTCCCTTAGTTCCAAACCACCTGCCATTGGCAAGGGCACTTCTCGATAGACCATATTGTTCAAAGCCCCATCAAACCTTGTCTTGAACATTTTCAGGGACTGGTAATTCACAGCTTCCATGGGCAAGCTGATCCAGTGCCCCACTACCCTGACTGTAAAGAATTTCTTCCTTATGTATAATGAAAACCTGCCCTCTTTCAGTTTGATGCCATAAGCCCTTGTCCACTTGCTACTACTAATGTTTTGTGAACTCTCTTCCAGACTCCCTTAAGTTACTGGAAGGTTCTGTAAGGCTTTCCCTGGGCCTTCTCTTCTCCAGGCTCAACAGCCCCAACTCCCTCAGCCTGTCTCCACAGCAGAGGTGCTCCAGCCCTTTGATCATCTGCAATGCTCTTCCTGGGACTCATCCAAATGGATCTGTGTCCTTCTTATGTTCAGGGGCCCCAGACCTGGACACAGAACTCCAGGTGGGGCTCTCACCAGAGACGAGGGGTAGAACCACCTCCCTCAACCTGCTGGCCACGCTTCTTTTGATACAGCCAAAGGTTGGGCTGGCTTTCTGGGCTGTGAGTACCCATTTCCAGCTCAGGTAGAATTTCTTTTCTACCCACAGCCCTATATCCTTCTCCTCAGGGGCTGTTCTCAATCTATTCTCCATCCAGCCTGCATTTGTTCTTGGAAATGCTCTAATCCAGGTGCAAGACCTTGCACTTGGCCTTGTTGAATTTCATGAGGTTATCATGGGCCCAACTCTTCAGCTTGTCCAGGTCTCTCTAGATGGCATCTTTTCCCTCCAGTGTGTTACTGCATCACACGGCTTGGTGGTATCAGTGAACTTGCCCTCACTCCCACTGTCCATGTTCCTGACTAAGACGTTAAACAGCTTTTAAGAAATGACTTGGGACACTGCAAAAAAATCTTTCTTGGCCCTTGTGGTGCTGAAAGCTAATCCTGTTTAACTCTTTAGCAATATTTAACATAGTGTGATATAAACGGTCAGAGAACTGCTAAAGATTCTCTTTTTTACATTTGTTTTCACTGAGAGATAAACATGCAAGAAGTGTTAAAGTAATATTACCAATTATTCACTCCATGTATTTTGCTGAGATTAAAAGTTTGACAGGCCAAAATATGGTGTATACCCAGAGAGCTGGGGTAGAATTAAATAATCCTAGCAAGAAGGCATTGGGAAGCAGAAGCTGCTTCAGAAGCGAGTCCTCCAGTGTTTCTTTGTAGCTGAAGGAACTTTTATTACATTTTTGTGCCCTTTTTGATTACAGCCTGTAAATTAAAATCTGATAGTTAGACATGATAAGAATCCATAGCCTCAAATTAAAAGGAACCACACTTTGAAACTATGAAATTGTGCAGATGTGAAGATTCATGTTTAGATGTGATGTTGGGGACATGGTTTAGTGGTGGATTTAGCAGTGTTAGATTACTGTTTAGAGTTAATGATCTTAAAAGATTTTTTCCAACCTAAATTATTATACGATTTGATGTAGTCCTGAGTTCTTTGAAAAATCATGTTGCAATCATTTCATACTGGACAACTGAAGATAATATTTTTGTTCAAAGTTAAAATTTTAATTGTTCAACTTTCTATAAATTAAAATTTTTCTGAGGCTTTCTAGAGGCCTTTTCTTCCTACATCCTTGAGAGGAAGTCTTCCTACACCATTCTTCCTTCATAGCAGTGTCATGGAAGCATATATGTTCACATGCATGAGTGTTATACTGATATTTCAGTACAATTTGGGGGTTGTAATTCTATATTACAAGCATGATTCAAATAAGATGCATGAAAAAGATGCAGAAAAGCCCCCATTGGAACAAGCTTCATTTAAAGGGGGCAGCAGGAGCATGACTGGTCCGTGAGGGAGATGCACAAGGAGCTAAGGGTGATGGGCAGGGCAGTGTCATGGGCACAGTTCTGCATGAACTGAAGTGTACCAGGTTGGTGACAGTGACAAGTTCTACCTACAGTGACAGAGAAGACAAGGAAATGAGCCATGTCCTGGGGCCATCCATCAGGCATGTCCAGAGACTGAAAAAATGTGACTTATAGCATTGATCCAAGATCCATTTTGGAAGATGAGCTGGGACAGCAGAAAGCAGGCCTGGGCGCAGTTCAGATTACAGCATATGCTTGCTATGTTGTAGTGGTTTGAAAACAAACCAAGTGAGAGGCTCCAAGTCAGAAAGTATAATTTATTAAGAAAAAAAAAAAAAAAAGGTAGAATAAAATAAAATAAATCAAATAATACAAAAGACCACTGACAGAGTCAGAATACAACCTGATCCAGGTGATGGAAGCTGTCCAGATGAAGTGGTCTTCCTGAAGCAGTGATCCCACAGAAAGGTCTGGTACCTCCAGTCCTCTGGGAATCCAGTGGGTGAGGGCTGCCCAAATCCCAGATTATATCCAAGTGACAATGCCTGGCTCCTCCCCCTGGACAGAGCATCTCCCAATGGGATGATGAGTCATACAGGAGAGTCTTGATGGCCCATTAGCGAGAGATTGCTCCCAGAGGCAGTTATCTATGAGTCACACAGCAAGGCATCTGATGGGCCATTAACAGAACATAGTCCAGGGGGAGGGGTCTATGAGGGGAAACACTGCTCCAACAATTGGATTCAACAGTTTGTGAAGATCATGATAGAATACTTTTGCATATTCTATACTACAATCCAGGACATATGTTCAAGCCTACCCTTAATTAAAGAAAAACACAAGTCCCAGGGAGATGGTCAGGGCCAGTAAACTTTGGAAAGGTACTCAGGTCCCTGAGAAATGGTTGTCTTGTGAGTGCATATTATATTGGCTGACTTCTGACTCAAAAATAACTGTCATATCTGGCCAGGTGAGTAAGTGGTATTATTAAAATATCTTATTAAAATGTACTACAGAATTTTTCAAAATTTATGAAAACACTTGAATTAAGATGAAGATGAATAGTGATGCTAATTATGATATTTGTTAACTTCAGAATACAAAACCTGTAATTTTTTTTTCCTGGCATTGATTTCTTATGATGATATTTAATGAAGACAAGTTTCTTTTTCTTCTTTTCCTCTTTTTTTTTACCACCTCATTTCTCTGCAGCCCTCTCTTCCCTCCCTGTCTTGCGTTTTGTAGGCAATTAAGTTTTGAAACTGAAAAAAAACAAGGGTAAGGAAATTATAGCCTCTAGGAACCAGCTGTGATCTTCACATCATCTGACAATACAAGATGAGAAATGTGTCCAAGAAGGAGGTATTTGATTTTGAAAAATCTCTGATTCTTCTTTTTAAAGAAACAAAAACTACTAAGAACTTCACACCTTTTTTCTGTTTTATGTGTCCCTTTATATGGGACTGAGGAGTGTCAGATGAAAGGAAAATAACTTCTTTAATCTTCAGTATAGGAAAGAAGATGCAGAGAGGGAGGGTGGTGGATTGACCTTCACTAGTCTCCATGTGCCCACCAACTTCCTCTATCACATGTCCTCCTCTACAGGATGGAGGAGAAAAATGATGAAATGTTTGTGGGTCAAATAAGGACAGGGATAGCACTTAGCAATTAGTGTCATAGAGAAAACAAAATCGACTTGGGGAAATCAATTTCTTTCCAACCAGACAGAACAAGCTATGGAGAAATAATAACAAATTAAAAAAATTATACCTCACCCCTGCCTTCTTCATAGGCTCAACTTCCCTCTTGACTTTTTTACCTCTTTCTTGCAAGCAGCAGTAGGGACAGGTTGTGGCCATTGCTGTCAGTTCTTCACATGTTTTTGCTGCTCCTTTCTTCTCATGTTGCCCTGTTCCAATATGGAGTCTCTGCCATGTGAGACAGTCCTTCATGGCTTTCTCCAACACGAGTCCTCCCCATGGGCTTCAATTCTTTGGGAACTGCTCCAGTGGGTATTCTTCCACAGTGTGCACTCATTCAGGAACTGACTGTTCCACTGTGCGCCATCCATAGGAAAGGTGATCCTGTCAGGAGACCTGCCCTAGCATGGACTCCTCTCCATGGGGCCACAGTCCTGTCAGAAGCCAGTTCCTATGCAGGCTTTCCATGGGGTAACACCTTCCTTCAGGATGCAACCTGCTTTAGTGTGGAGTCCTTCATGGTGAGCAGCAGGGCACCCTGTGTTACCATGGGCTGCAGGGAAGTCTCTGCCATGGTACCTAGAGCTGTCCCTCCCTCCCCTTCTTACACTGGCCTTGGTGTCTTCAGTGTTGTTTCTCTCACACACTCTCCCTTTCTCTCACAGCTGCTTCACAGCTACTTAACACTCTCTTACATATATAATCACAGAGACAGTACCAAGTGTCTGCTTCAGCTCTGGCCAGCATCAGGTCCATCTTGTAGCCAGCTGGAACTGTCTCTGCCCAGCATGGAGACAAGTTATGGCATCTTCTCACTGAAGTCACCTCTGCAGTTTCCCACTAGGAAAAGCTTGCCATGAAAAAACAGTAGAGATATTGTCCCAATAAAAATAATACGGCTGGATGACTCATACTATTTCTAGAGAACATGTCATAATTCTAAATACTGGCAATCAACAAATATTTCACTTTCCTAAATCTCCTCCTAACATTTATGGTTTCCTATATTTCTTATTCTCCTGAAGTATCTAGTTTAGTAGCAGAACTAATTTATAAACCTTGTTTCCCTGTTCTTTTTTTTACAGCTTTTCCTGTTTCAAGCTTTTCTCATATAGAGCATCCTAGGTGGTGAAACAAATTCGGTTAGACAAAGAGCAATACCACTGATTACTCTCTACACAGAGCCTAAATTGATTAAAAAGACCAGAACTGTACTCTAGAAAGCATTTATACCTTTTTGAATTAATGATGGAGTAGATCTATTTGGATGTGCATAAACCATAACACCTCAGCATCATCTGTAATAAAAGATTTTGACTGATGTCATGCATATGGATAAAATAAACAGATGATGTTTTCTAGAATAAAAGATCAAGATGTCAAGAAAAAACAGAATAAGAACAAGAGGCCAAATGTAACATGCAGGAACATTAACAGAGTGGTAAAAATTCAAATCTTAATGTTTGTGCACATGATATTTGCATAAACTTCTCAGGAATAACACATTAATCTTCACTGCTAACTAACCTATGGTCAGTACCCAGAATGGTTACACTGAAACTAAATCAGATTTTTCCAAGCTTTCCTTCACCCTATTCTTAAATATCAAGCAGTGTCAACACAGATCCTGTTACTTTCTTCCTTAAAGAAAGAAGATAAAACTTGCAGGGTATGTGCATTCAGATTGTCTTTCTCTAGAAATGTGCTCTAGTTTAGCCAGTTTCAAAGCAGTGATTTTCCTGATATTGACATTCCATACCCCACACAGAAATGTACACTTACAGAAACATACTACATTAAAATGAAAGGTTGCATGTGCCATCTCAAACTTATCAGGATGAAGACTGCTTTAGTTCATTCCCATTCTGCAGGATTTCTAAGGCTGTGGCTATAACTTTGTAGACATTTAAAAACTGCTAAATTTAATTATATTTTTGCCATTTTAAAATGTTTTTGACGCTAAATGACATTCTTATAGATGGTAAAAATATATGAATTAATCTTCCTCTTCCCCCTGTGATTTTTGATATATCATTTATCACCACATGTTATTATTTGCCATATAATTGACATGCCAAATAGATCTAGTTTGGAATTGAATTTTTTTTTTTTCTGAAAGATATTAATTTTGAAGGAACCATGAAGAATATCAGCCCAGAGAGTTAAATTATTGAAAAAGCTATAAACAAGTGACAATGGAGCCTTTTATTGCTAAATACCAAGAAGGTCTCATAGGCAGCATGAGATAAATATAAATCCTTCAGGTTATATAGAGCAAACCTGAGAAACAGATTGACAAGAGTGAAGTTGATAAAGAGTAAGTAATAAAACTGATAAAGAGTGAATCAAGCTAAAAGAATTTGATACCATTTTTGTAACTACCTTCCAATAAGTATCAAAAAGTGAAAGGAGAAATGAGGAATTTTTAACATAACGCTTTAAGGAAAACACAATAATACTCTGCTAAAAGATCTGAAATAAAATTTTTATATTTAAAAGCAACTATCTGTATATAGGTGATGAAAGATTTTGAAAATTCAAGAGAATTTATGGGTAAATACTTAACAGAATTTTAAGATTACTTTGAAGAAAGTAATGGAGACATGGCATAAAAAAATAAGAGTAACACACAAATTATTTCTGCAATAAATAAGCTTTCTCGAAAATTAATGAGATTTTTAATTGACTTCCAAAAAAATCAAGATTAAATTCCCAGTAGAAAATTTAATAAGGTCATTACTTTCACTACAAAATTATAAAGCATTTGACATCCAGGTATTTGAAGACCTGAAACCCCTTAGCACTTGTTTGGCAGTTTTGCATGGCTTCTGGGACACTGGGACACATGATTGCAAAGTTCATGTGACACGAGTAGATGGCAGTGCACCCACCTCTGAGCCAAACCTGCTTTAGAGCAATTAACCTCACCAAAAAAAAAAGTATCGTCATATTCTGGTTCATCTAAAATCTCAAAAATCTCAAAAAAAGCTGTAAAATCTTATTACAGCTCATTAGCAGATTAAGGGGACACTTTCCTAAAGCATCAGTTCTATAGACAACTGGATTCATAAACATTCAAGAGCACATAACAGTTGAAAACCTCTATGTATATTTCAGTTTGTTTTCCCGTGTTCAAACAAACCTTCTTGACTCCATTTCCATTTCTTGCTATGTTGATGGTTCCAAACTGGAAGTCTGGTATTTCTCTCCCTGCCTGGAGCCTTTGCCATTTGTCTAAACAGGCTTTCTGTTCCTGATATAATTTATATAATTTCTTTTTTTGTTCTCTCCTCTCTATCCATTGTCAGTGACACACCCTTATTTTACAAAAAAAAAANAACAAAAAAAAAACCAGAACCCCCCCCAAAAAACCAAACCAAAAAACCCCTATCTGCTTTATCAGAAAAGCACAAGTATTGTTATTATCTATTAAAAATAGATATTTTAGTTGCAGAATCACAGAATTGTTTGTATTGGAAAAGACCGCTAAGATCATTGGTTCCAACCTTTGACCGATCACCAGTGCTTAGTGTCACATCCAGTCATTTCTTGAACACCTCCAGGGATGGTGACTCCACCACTTCCCTGGGCAGTCGGTTCCAATTCTTGGCAAGTTTTTCAGTGAAGGAATTCTTCCTAATGTCCAAGCTGAACCTCTCTTGGCACAGCTTGAGGCCATTTACTCTTGTGCCATCACTTCTTGTCTGGGAGAGGAGCCCTACCTCCACCCCGTTACAGCCTCCTTTCAGGGA
Source organism: Cyanoderma ruficeps (assembly GCA_008694505.1). Taxonomy (NCBI): domain Eukaryota; kingdom Metazoa; phylum Chordata; class Aves; order Passeriformes; family Timaliidae; genus Cyanoderma; species Cyanoderma ruficeps. The sequence goes on along the minus strand of VZDJ01006028.1, from coordinate 10,257,839 downwards.
GTCCCAGAGTGATAACATCTCCCCTGCGCCTCCTTTCCTCCAGGCTAAACATCCCCAGCTCCTTCAGCTGCTCCTCATATGACCTGTGCTCCAGACCCTTCCCCAGCTCTGCTGATGGACTTTCTCCAGCACCTCAGTGTCTTTCTTGTTGTGAGGGGCCCAGTAGTGCACACAGAACTCAAAGTGTGGCCTCACAATGCCCAGCACAGGGGGATGATCCTGCCCTGGTCCTGCTGGCCACACTATTCTGGAACAGGTCAGGTGCCTTTGTCCTTCTTGGCAACCTGGGCACGCACTGGCTCGTGATCAGCTGCTGTTGACCAGCACCGCCAGGTCCTTTTCCACTGGGCCACTTTCCAGACACTCTTCAGGGAGTTGTTGGGACTAATATTCATGGAGGGCGTTGTTAAATTAAAAAAATGGCTGTCAAATCTGGTTAAGTACTATGTATACAAGGATTTTGTCCATGTTTCACATTCAAAATATAGTGTATAGTATAAGAAGATAATTCCAAGTCTGAAATACAAATTATGCATCTGAAATGATCCTCACAATCATGGCAATAGAAGCTGCTTTTTTCTTTTCAATTTTTCCCCCCTCTAAAACCAATTTAAATTTTATATAAAACCCAAATAGATTTTACTTGGCTCATAAATTTCTGTTTCATCAGTTGGCTAAAGGTGAAAATATCATATTTCTCCTACTCATCAAAGGCTTACAAGTGAAACAATTTAAAGAAAATTTGTGTTTTCAAAATCTTATTAAGGATTGAAGAAATTAAACCCATTCTGAGGAAGAGCTATCTCAGAACCTTTAGTGTTATCTTTCTCCATTTTGAATAAAATTATTATAATTTTTCTGTCCTCATAAATAAAATAAAGATATATTTCTTCTCTCAGGCTCAATTAATCATGCAACTTTTGTTTATTTTATCTCAGCCAGGTCTCTGTTCTTTACTTCAGCAACTGAATTAAATTTGCTGTAGTGACATAACCGCTCCCGCTTTTAAGTTGTGTTTTAATATTTTAATGTTTGATTTTTCAGACCCTAGAAATAGTTCCTTTGCAGCCAAAAATAAGCATGTCCATTTTTTAATGATTTAATTTAAATGTAAATTAAAATTCTGAGTATAAATATTTTTACTTCCTCAACCCGATCAGGTCTACATAAGAAAAAGTGAGAGGGGGTATGTTTATCCTTGGATAAAGAAATCTGCAAAACTAAAAAGTAACATTTCTAACACTTGGTTTATTTCTTTAAAGTTATTTAAGATAATGATTAATAAAATAGGTCATAAGGACAAACCTGTTACTGGTTACTATTTCTGTCAACTTTAGAAATATTTCTAGTTCAGACCATTTAAAATCTGTTTGAAGTATTTCTTTAACTCGACAAATATAAGTATTTTATACTTGTAGTGAACCATTCAAAACACACAGAACTGTAAGAGGGTATGGACTAAGGCCTACTTTTGTTATTGTGAATTGGTACATTGTATCTCAAACTGGACTGGTTTTTTTGTGTGTTTCTAAGCATTCAGGCATTATACTTATGTCAAAAAGTACAATGCTTTGTCCAAAAAAGCCTTTGAATTTGTAATAAGCTATAGCATGAAAAAAAATAAAGTCTTAATGACAACAACCTAAATTCTTCGCCCATTCTAATCAAAACCATTAGCTAGATAATGTGAAAATAGACAGAAATGAAAAATTCATACCTTGAAACCCTTTTAATGTATACTGATAAAAAGAAATATTTATGTAAAGTGCTAAAGCACAAACAAAGCATCTAAAAGAATATTGTCCTAGATAACAATTGTCAATATAACTAGAAGTCTATTTTTTTAAGCTTTGCATATCTGATATTACAAATTAATAAATATTATTAGAATGCATTCTTTTTTAAATCCTTTCTGTATCTGAAATAGTTTTTCCTGGAGGTTTCTGCTTCCTTAGAATCTCCTTGGAAAATCAGTACTGCAATACTGGTTAGAGTGACATTATAATCTGGAAAGTGACTGTCACCTTCTTAATCAATAAATCTACTCTTCAACTCTTATCTGCTTAGTGACAAGAATGAATTTTTAAAAGTTTTTTAGCCATGCTGTGCTAACAGACTTTATGTGTGATGGATTGGATTTTTGTCTCATGGTGTCCATCAGCTGAATTATTTCCAATGTTTTGCCTCCAAAAACAAGCTCCAGCTGACTATACCTTTGCAAGCCCAACTACTTCAATTAACAGGTTTGTGGATGGACTCTGACAGGATTCTTAAAACTCCACTTTTCACAGAGTATCTAACTTTTTCTAATGGAAAATTTTGTGCTGGCTGTATATTACCAAAAGATGTATTACATATCTATACAAATTTCATTGTGTGCTTATCTTATAATCCTTGTAGCATCATGAATTTTACAAACTACCAGAAAAAAAAGCCTGCCAATATCCAAAGGAAAAAAAAAAGAAATGTTAATTTCTAACTTAATTTTAAGGTTCAAAAGACTAACCATCTGCTTAAATAGTTGTTTTAAAAGTCTGAATGGTTACCTCACCAATCTAAATCTATCTTCTTTTAGTTTAAAACATTAACCTTTATCCTATGATAACAAGGCCAGTTAAAAAGTCTGTCTCCATCTTTCCTATAGGTCCCCTTTAAGTACTGAAAGGCCAGAATAGGGTGTCCCTAGAGCCTTCTTGTCTCTAGGCTGGACAACCTCAATTCTCTCAGCTTCTCTTCAAAGGAGACATGCTCCAGCCCTCTAACAATTTTTCTGGCCTTCCTTTAGACCAGCTCCAACAAGTCCACATCCTTCCTGTGCTGACGATCCCAGAGCTGGATGCAGCAGAGCAGAGGGACAAAATCTGCCTTGCCTGCTGCCCACAGTGCTTTAGATGCAGCCCAGGAAACGTTTCGCTTTCCATGCTGCAAGGGCACATGGCTGAGTCATGTCCAGCAGCTCATTCCCAGCACACCCAGATCCTTCTTGGGAGGGCTGCTCTCATTCCCTTCATTCCCCAGCCTGGACTGACACCAGGGCTTACCTTGCACAGTGCTTTGCTGAACCACACAAGATTCCCATGGTTTCACTTTTTGAGCTTATCCAGACCATTCTGAATGGCATCCTGTCCCTCAGGAATGTCAACCCCACAACTTATCTTGGTGTCAATTGCAAGCTTGATGAAGGTGCATTTCATCCCACTGTCTATGTCACAGATGAGGACATTGAATGGCACTGGTGCCTCTGAAGGACACCACTCATCACTGATCTCCATGAGGCCATTAACTCATGGACCACTAACTCTTGATGTGACCATCCAACCAATTCCTAATCCTCCAAAGAGGTCACCTACCACACTTATATCTATCCAATTTGCATTGAAGGATGTGGTAAGGGGAACTTGTCAAAAGCTTTACAAAAGTCCAGAAAAATCACATCTGCAGCCCTTTGTCCACTGATTTAGTCACCATATCATAAAAGGCCTCTGGCTTGGCCAGGCAAAACTTGCCCTTGGTGAAGCTGTGATGGTTGTCCCAAATTATCTCACTACCTTTCATGTGCCTTAGAGTAGCTTCTAGGAAAATCTGTTCCAGGGGAAACTACATTTTAAAAATACCCCGACACTTGTGCTAAAACTGAATTTAGGCATTTTTTTGTTTGATTGTTTACTGCTCTTTTTCATAAAAAGTCAGATGCTAGAGGACCAGTAGTTATGCATCAATTTTCATCTACTGGCTTTTATGAATTACTTCTAATCCTATATATTGTGAATTCAGTATAAAAGTGCCATTCATTTCAGGATTTTAATCCTTCCTTCCTTCCTCCTCTGTCTGCCCAGAACACACAGTCAGCATTGCGACTGATTAAAAGCACAAACAAAACTATGAGCCAGGAAAACAGACATGGGCTGCAGCACATAGGCAGAAGGAATTGCCAGGTCCAGGTGTCTGAGGAATTTGGCAGCTGCCCATAACATTCGTCACGGTGTAAGGTTCTCTCTGTCTCAAGGATATGAATTTGGGAGGAGTTTAATTTAAACTCTCTGATAGAGTCAGAGGTACGGAGAAATCAAGAACACGTGTGACTCACACCCAAAAGCTGTTACATATAAACTTATGGCTAAAAAAAAAAGGTGTCTTTCAGAAGAATAAGTTTTTAAAAGTCCATTTATATTTTTGATTGTTTTGCAAGGTTTTAAAAATGATCTGTTACTGTGCAGTTACAGAACTGTTTTATAGTTTTTATTGCAAGTTGTCAAGAGTGGAAGAGGTCTACTTTAAGACAAATTCCACTGTTAAGAGAGACTTACAGCAGCCTTTTGTTTCCAGGATAAAATTGTAGTTTCTAAATTAAGGGGCCTAAATTCACTGTTTTGAAAATCAGTGCCTTATTTTTGATGATCAACAAAATTTCCTCTCTAATTCAAGTGTTACTTTACAAAGTATTTTAAGTTTCCTTTCAAAATCTTCTCCAAATGTTCATACAAAAAAGAGAGGAAGAGGAAAGCAAAACAGACATAGAAATATACAGTAACATCAGGGAAGTGGTCTAAACATAATTTGACAACTGTGCTCCATTTTCAGCTTGCGACTTGTAAGCGTGCATTGTTTTCACCTAGAAAAGCATATGGGCCTTGGAGATACTGAGCAGGATGTTAAAACCAAGTCCCGTGTTTGGCAGGGAACTAAGGAGAAAGAAACCTCACCTTAATTTAAAAAACAAAGAGAAACAAAAAAAAACTACAAATAAAAAACTCCACATAGATAATAATAAAAAATATATAATGGAGTCTTTCAGACTAATGAGATCCTTGAACTACCTGGTTCTCTGTTACCAGGTAATTGGAGCACAAGAATGGGACAAAGGACTGCACTGTTCAGATTAATGAGAAAACATTCACATTGAAAACACCTTCAACCTGAGAATTATAAAATGGCAGGCTTGCCATTGATGAAAAAATGCCATCCAAGAATTATATTGAACCTGGATTGCCTTGGGGGAAACACATTCTATTACAGACAGCAGAGTCTTCAGGACAAAACTCTTCATCTGATAAAATCAAATTAATTTCATTGTTTGTGTGTTTGTTTCATTAACAGTACTTAGTAGAATAAATTTCTATTTGCCTTTCACTGTAATAACTTTAGTTTCAGAATCTGGTACAAAACACAGACAAATGTGGTGGTTGTTACAAACTTACCCGTGAGCTGTAGCTAACAGCAAGACCTTTGCAGTCATCATAATAATGTAGACACAACAGAGTTTCTTGATATGATATCATATGGAAAAACAGCTATCTAAGGCAACTGGGCACATCTCTATATGTGTCTAGGAGGACTTTTGCCTTCTTTGAAATGCACACAGTATAATATAAGTTGTTCTTAGAGTGAGATTGGCTGAAATAGGAGTGAGATCATAAAAACTGCATAAAAATGTCTAAGAAAATCTGCCTTATGTCATTCTTTTTTCAACAAAATGCATGTGAGCAGAAGCACCCAATAAATGTTGGTTGAATACCTGGTAAAAATGCAAATAGATAAAAGGTGCTAAATTTAGAAATGCAAATAACACCTCTACTCAAGATTCTGACTTATATCCTTTAATCTCTCCATTAAAAGCAAACTAACAATCAGTACCATATTTTTAGGATTTCTGCATAGTTATAGTCATCTCCCATTTTCCCATGACAGTGCTTTTTCAATGCTTGAACTTAGAGCCTTATGTTTTTTGCAAAAGTAAAAGTTTGAATACAGGAAATATCAATGCTTCTCAGAAGCTGGAATAGTAAAATCAACCTATTATTTCCTGCTCTGCTGGGAATGCCTTTGAACTCAATATAGACTAACACAGTCATGACTGATTTTCAGTAGACTTTTTCTGCTGTTTCAGTTTGGATTCTACTTAATCTAAGCCTTCTCATTTGTGATATCAGTTGTTGGCCTTGAATGGCAGCAATTGATTTTATAGTAAACAAAAATCCTTTTTCCAAAATGGAAATAGTTCAGAATTAAACGGACAGAGGAGACATGGATACATTTATTCCAATACATGCTGCAAAGACAATTTATCACAAACAGTTATCATTTTATGGCTTATCTACAGAATGAAGAGCATTCTGTAGATCATTATGTCATTCCTTGTTAGAATCCATGAAAAGTAGGCTGCAACAGTAAACAGCAACCATGATAACTAAACAGACTCAAGTAATCTATTTAGTTTATTTCCCCATGCCCAAGACTACATGAGTTACTGTCCAGAGTACATGTCCCTCTCCTTGGAAGAGAAAGGGAGTATGTATTAAATGTCTAATTTTTAGAGTTAAATGGAGGTGTGACGAATCACAATTCAGTACTTTTGACAAAATCCATATGGCAAAATTGTTTTAGAAACCAAAACAAAGTCCTAAATGTCATGTTCTACAACCCTTTGCTAAAGTTAAGAACTATAATTATTTGCACAACTGTTCTGTAAAGTCTAACAATTATTTCACACACACTGCTGTACTGTATTATTTTATATTGTCTTTTTATCTTGAGGAAATAAAATGGATACACATTTTTGTGACTCATGTCCAAACCTGAATACAAATCATGGAGTTTGCCTTGATATAGCATACTTAAATTTAGACAGACATGTACAGTAGTGTTGAAAAACTATAAATTGCTGTAGCATGTTTTTAACGTAGTCAGAACAATTGCTCCATCAGAGAGAATAAAAAAATCTATTTCTTTCATGGAAGGAACACATATGGAAACTGAAAACGCTAACCCAGCCCAGCTGACTTGCAGTTTTACAGCTGAAATTAGAAAATAAATCAATATAATATCCTTCAACTGACAAGTGTATTGTAGACATTTTTAATGAGCATGTACTCAAAAGAGCAATATTGTTCTACTTCATCTCTATTAATGGCATTTACTTTGGCAATAAAATAAGAATAGCAAAGCTTCGGTCAAACACAGAAATTAAGGACTGTTGTATACACTGAAAACTTATTAGACAAAGGCCAGGAAATGCACCTTTGACCTTAAAAATTAACAAATCTGTAACTCCCAATGTCCAAAAAGAGTCTTGACATCTATCTTTATCAGACTAGCTGCCAAGACCAAAAATCAATCCACCCAAGAGATGAACATTGCTTTTTGCAAGTGGTGCTGTGCCTCTTAGAGCCATGGCAAATCATAAAGATCTCACACCTTAAAGAAAATAGGTCAGCCTACAGTCAGGGTGAACCTGGAAGAAAACACTTTCCTTTAATAAATAAATACATACATAAATAAATTCATCTAGTCATAGAATTTTAGCCATGCATTTTTTCCCAAATTTGACACTTGTTTTCTTTGGGGTTACGTTTTCAGTTTTAAGGATTTTTTGATATAGTACCTGGGATAAAGGGGATGGCAGGTAATTTAAAGGTGGATAACTTACCTGGGACTGACCTATGAAATGCCCTATAAAATTTATTTGCATGCAGTGCATGCAAATATAATGCAGGGGAAAGAGGAGGTTGGGTGCCTTTTTGAGAGGTGAGAATTAATCTAGCTGCATCCATGATGTAATTCCACATCTATATGGTATGGTTTAATCTGGCAGGCAGCTAAAAACCACAGGGCCATTCATTCACACTCTCGTGGTGGGATAGGGGTGGGAATTAGATAAAAACAGGTGGTTGAGATAAATACAATTTAACAGGACAATAAAAGAAGAAAAATTAAAAATGATAAAAAATCTGGCAAACAAGAAAGTCACAATGCAACCGCCCACCACAGGCTGCCAGATGCTGAGTCTAGCCTTGAGCAGTGGCTGCCACACCCAGCCAACAGCTCAGAGGTGTTTTTGTTCAGCATGACAGCACATTGAATGGAATGGCCAATAGTCCTTTGGCCAGTCTGGGTCAACTGTCCCAGCTGTGTCCCTTCCCAGCTGCTTGTGGAGGTCTGACAGAACAGCTGGCAGCATGAGAAGCTGAAAATATCTTAGTGTACGTTAAATATCAGTATATTATCAATATATTCACATCCTAAATCCAAAGCACAGCATTATACCAGCTACTAGGAAGAAATTTAACTCCATCCCAGTCAAATGCAGTACAGTATGTTTCCAAATCTCTGTTCATAGAAAAGACTGAAGTGTGCTTCAAAATCCCACTCAAGCTCAGATTATTCAGATCCTTAGGGAGCTGGACAGAAGGGAAGCAGGGATTGTATAAACAGTTATACAGAATACCTCTGAACAAAGAGGAAACAATTGTGGGTTTCATTTTGGATGATTTATTTTTTTTTCTTCATTGAGTGCTTCTTTATTCTGATTGTTATTGAAATCACTAGTATTCTAAAAGAATCACCTGAAGAAGGATCCTACAATACTTATTTTGCTAAAGATCTACAAGCATTTCTTCTGCAAATGGTGTAACTATACACACAGCAAAGAAGTTCTGTTGCTTGGATGCTGATTACACCTTTGTTCTGGCAGAGGATTGCTCCTTCACCATTTAGTCATTAAGGCAAATACAGTCAGGTTGGCATACCTGCCAGTATTTCTTTGCTGAAGTACCCAAATCTCAGTTTTGGATGAAGAGTTGTGTTGTCTGTTGTTGTCGAGACAGCCACTGCACGCAAAGGGCTTCAATAAAAATTTCAGAAGGCTTCAAATATCAGCACCTTGTAATCTAAAAGTCTGTCACACCTTTTCTATGTAGTTATCCTATGGGCAGCTCCACACAGTTTTGGTTCTTTCTCTCTTTCTTCTCTCTTCCTTCTGCAGTTCCAGCTCACTGCTTCCTGTCCCCAGCATAGGTACCTGACCCTGTCTGTCCCACGTACAGTGGGTCACCTTATCTGTCCCTCACATGATCTCTATCCCTTCCTCCTCACAGCACGACCAGCAAATTCCAATGCACTCTACCAACTAACTCACTCTTTTATCACACCCAGCTGTGAGGGCAAGGCTGTTCCCACTCTTTGGTAATTAACTCAGCTGCAATATATCGGAGGCAGGATTGCTTTTAGCACTCTGTCTTTCCACAGGTGTCCTCTGAAATCGCCTAGATTTCTCAGTATAAAAGGAAAAATTATGCACAATGCTTAAAGGGTTTCATCTCTCTTCATGTTTCAGTGTCATGTCTTCATCCGTCAGTCATTCCCTGTTGCATATAGGTAAAACCCTCTAAAGTGAGAGCCTTGTTGCCCTTGTAAAACCATGGCTCAGGCCTGCTACTTTGGCTAGCAGAAAAGGACTATGGGAAAGTGACTCAGCTGAATTGGAAGTAGACAAACAAGTTATAGAACCATTATGTGCTCACATCGTGGTTTATGGTGGCTGATTGAATTTTATTTGTTATACCTAAATGGAATGTACTGATAACGGGCCTAACTATTTTAAAAGGACTGTTTTTTTACAATAAAGCAGCTCTCCTTTGCACCTGCCTGGGGACTCTGCACACTTTGCTTGTACAATTCTCCTTGGCCATGCCGAGCACAAATTTGAGTGGTAAAATGTTTGCTTTGTGCATCACAGCCAGGTGATTGGCTGTGCTTTGAAGAAATCACCGCCACTGGTAAAAAACAAAGTGCTTGAAATCCATGAGATGTATTGAAGACATACAGCAAACGATAGAAGAAAAAATATTTGGAACAAAAACCCCACAGAAAACCCTAAAAAATCCACTCAGATATCCGAACAAAAAACCAAAAACAAAACCAAAGTACAAGCCCCCTAAAAATACAGAAAAACCCAAACACCACAACACTTTCAAGATGCAAAATATTTGGTGTAAATTAAAAAAAATTAAAAATCATAAATAACTCACCATGAAGGTAAGATGGGTCTCCCATGTGGTGGCTCTGAAGAACTCAGAGACACTGGAATGTCCTGATATTGTGGGCTGAAGCTGGGCGTGTCCCAATTTCAGGAACACTGAAATGAAACTCACACCATGGCTGTGAGGGAAAACTCCTTTTTAATTCAAATCTGACTCCAGTATTTATAGATATGTACAGAGGTCAAGAGATTGGCTACACAGGTTGCCACCTCTTCAACCTGAATGGTGGACATCACCATCAATCATTTCTTCTCTCAGAGAAGTATGTAAACATTCTAAGAATAGACATGGTTTTCATGAAGCTGCATGAGAAAGTTCTACAGAAAGACAAAAAGACAGTAGCTCAGGGCAACATCCTGGCTGCACACAGACAACAGAGGCTGAGGTAGAAAACACCCAGTAATCCTACAGATACAGTACTGAACTATTCTCCACTTCCAGAACTTTTAAAGCTGTGGATTCATACCTGTAGCAAGAGATAGATATGGGTAAACAAACACATTTGGTTTGGGTTATAGTCCTCCACATGGTAAGTGCAGCTGATATATTTGATATATTTGTATTAAGACCTCTGTGTCATTACTCCATACCATTTTTTCTTTTTGTCCTCAAGAGAAAATTTTTTCTTATTTCTAAGTACAAACTTTGGAAGTCTTGCAGATGATTGTTTTCCACAACTTTAGAAAACAGAAATATTTTATCAAGTGACACCAGTAAGTAATCTGACAGAAAAAAAGAAACTCAGAATTTACTCAGATTTCTAGCTATTCAGGTAGAATTATATCAGAATCATTATTATTATTATTACTAACATTTTCAGAGACATTGGCGAGGAGTTCTGATGGGCTGCCATACTGCTGAGGATCCAAAAAAATATATTTTACAAATCTCAATTTAGGAGTCCCTTGTTTCTCTAGCATGCATAAATAGAAAATAAGCTTTGATTGAATTCAAAAGAATAAGACAAACCAGATGCTGACAGACAAAATCAAATTTAAAAAAAATGCAGGCACAAAGTTGACAAAGCATCTAACTACAGAAACACCTGAGATTAAAATAGGGTAGTAAATGGGAAGAAATAGAAGGCAACCTCAAGAGATTTCAAGTGTTCACTTGTACAGATTTACAGTAACTAAAGTTAAAGAGCCAAAGGTGTTGGTTTAAACTTTCAATAGTCATCACATATTTTATTTGCATTACAAATATGTAGTTCGAACTGTAGAAATTAGTGCAGGCTAAACATAAATGATTAAACATGATGTAACAACTCTATTTAAAATATAAATTGTGAATTGACAATATTCTTTCCCCTCAGATAGTTGCAGTTTAAGATATTATTATAAAGTTTCCCCAAAATTAAGTCATTTGTCATGAATTTATGAATGTGATACCTGACAGCACCACATCCTTTTACATTATCCATTACTTCTAATCAAAATTCTCTTGTCTGAGTGTTTGCATATTTACAATAGTTTTTTTTTCCCACTATGTTCTTCATTTTTAACCATGTAAGAAAGAGGTGTCCTTTAGGTGTCCTGATGAATTTGTTGTATTGTTACAATAATCTAATTTGCCAATATTCGTAAACTTCTTCAGCAGAAAGGTTTTTGTGAATTTAATTCAGTACTCCTATGTCAACTTTAATTTTTTACTCTGCTTCTCAAAGCTGATAAGAAGAAAATTCTTTAATAACCCCAGGTACTTAGCTCATATTAATAAAACATCTTCTCCTTCCCTGCAGGGACAGATTTAATATTTATTACTTCACTGACACTACCATGTGCTGTAAATATAATGTCCATTTTTCCTGAGCCATGACAGAGTTCAACAGCAATTCAGAGAATTCCCTGCATCATTTTACTATCACCAACATCACACTTCTTTTATTTGCATTACAAATAGTTTGAACTGTAGAAATTAATGCAGGGTGAACATAAACGATTAAACTTGACCCAACAATTCTATTTAAAATGTAGATTGTAAACTGACAATATTCTTTCCCCTCAGATGGTTGCAGTTTTAGAGATTGTTATAAAGTTTCCCCAAATTTAAGTCATCTGTCATGAATTTTCAAGTGTATCACCTGACAGCACCACATCCACATTAAGGATTACTTCTAATCAAAATTCATTTTACTGAGTTTTCATTACATTTTCCAAGCTAAACCACCTGGTTCAAATTTTCTATTCTGAGCCTGCATCTGGTTTTTTTTGAAGTTTTTCAGTGTTATGTGCTTGTACATGTTTGTATTTTCTGAAATCACAAACAAACCTGAAAACCAAAACCAGACATCTTAAAAATCATGCTGAATATTAATTTTTGAAACAGATTGTTCACTACTAAAAAGGATTTTCAATTTGGCATTGTGATGTTATTTAACAAGCTATAAAAGTACCTCATTATCATGTTGTGGTGTCCTTTAAAGGGAGATATGTGGGCTTGATTAATTTTACTTTCTTTTCCTGCAAAAAACTTTCACTATCTGATTCAGTTACACTAATCAAAATTATCATTAAAATTAGAAATACTGTGTTGCAGACGTTCTGCAAACATTCATTAAAATGGATTAAGTCTCCAAATATGTTTATTTTTTCTTCTATGAGTATGCATCATGCCTCTCCTGAGGCATGCTTGGGTGCTATGTGGGAGAAAGTCAGCACGAGTCAAGAGTGTGCTAACAAGTGAACAGCTTGGATGTCTGCAAACCAGGGTTTCACCTGTGCCACAGCTCTGTCATCAACTGATATAGATGTCACATATGGATGGCACATTGCATACACGTCTTGAAATATTAAATATGAAGTTATCTTGATATGGACACAGAATAGGGAAGGGGAGATTTAAGAAATAACGGAACAACAGGTTTCAAGGTGTTATGAAAAGATTGTGTTAGGTTTCCTCAACACTTGGTGGAAAGAAATGTTTGCAGACCATCAGTGTCTTCTTAGGAGAGTTATCTGGGCTAATGGAATGTGCTACACTCTCTAGAAATTCCACACCAAATAGGAAGACAATTCCCAACCATATAGGAAGCTTCACTATCAGTCTTCCAGGTGACTAAAATTAGATAAAATAAATCATGCCTGTCAGGGTATGAACACAACAGACTCACAAATAGGTGTATTTTAGAATACACTATAGAGGACATTTAATATATTCACTTTTCCTTATTTCTACAAACCTTTATCTCGTTTTATAACCTGAAATATTTAAATAATAAATTGGATCTTATTTTCTGAAGTCTTGTCACTTCAATCTATCTCATTTTTAGTTGTAATATTTTTACAAAAATTCAGCTGGAGTCAGCTTGGACAGGTGTTTCCTTCACTTTTGTCCAAAAAGTGAAGTTCTTGCAGGAATTTTCTTCTCAAATTTGTTATCAGCATGTGTAGAAGTTCTTCTTTAAAAAGATACTATAGGAAGCACACCTACGGAGTGCTGTTCTAAAAGTGAAAAACAAAAAATTAGTTGTGCATTTCTTCTCCATTTTGTCTCTAGCTCACTTCAGATGGCATATCTGTTTTACTCATGCTGGGAGAACACCCTTAAATCTGTTTTCAAAACTTAAACCCAAAGCTGCTATCGATGTTAAAACATACAGAAACTGTGCAGTTCCTTGCTGTACATTCAGATGATGGTCACACATTGGCAGTTTGAAGCCTGAGGAGAGTGTTTGTAATTCCTGTATTATTTATGCCGTTATGGAGTGCCTGTCAGTAATAGTAACCGTGGTTTTGACCTTTCTCCATTTCTTGTCAATAATTTTTCAGATTTTTCTTTCCAAAATGGATAAAGAATCCTACACAGCATCATGCAATGTTGTCTTCAAATGCAGATCTTCAAGAAATATTTTATTTTCTCTTTTTTTGATCTCATTAAAAATTACTTAAGCAGATCATAATTTTTCTCAAGTTTTCTTGTGTTTATTGTAGCAGTTTGCTACCAAATTCCTTTATATCAAAACCTACTCAGAATACATATGAACTTGCAAAGAGGAAAAAAGAAAAAAAATTCTTGATCACAGCTTGGAGCTTTTCATAAAAACCTAAAACAGCATGCACAAGAGCAATTTCTGCAAACAGCAAGATTTCCATGTGAGACCTCAGAACTTCAGCTTCTTTAGCGTTAAATGGCAGCACTTCAACAGCCAGTGGTCCATCCATCACACAGTAAACTTACTCAAACCATACTGGTCCTGCGAGACAAAGTTACCAGCAGCTCCTGTTTTCTCCACACTCACAAAGATAGTCATTCTATCTTTTAGTTTTGTCAGAAATTGTTTTCCTTCGATAAATCCATGTGAAATATTCCCAGGCATCTTCTTGTGTTTCAGTATTTTCTCTCTTCCTCGTTAGACCAGCTGTCATGTGTAAGTTCAGCCAATAAACAGATATTTCTAAAGTGTTCCCCAAAATGTCACTATTGTATTTGTGTACAGTCTTATGGAATAAAGTCAATTCATTAGTTTATTGTTTATTATATGTTAAATGTTTATTATATGTTAAATCTCTTGTACCTCTTTCCAAAATCTCTTTATGCATAAGATGAACCACTCCCTCCCCCTCTCCCCCCAGTTAAAACCTCAAGATCCTACCTGTTTAGTAGATAATTTGAATAATAGGAAAAATATGAGAGAAAGAGACTCAATTTCTATGAGACTAAAAGAATCCTTTGGATCCATGATTCATTTTTGTCCAAATTATATTTGCATTTCTTATAATAAAACTATTAATTAGACCTGATAAACACTTTAGAGGCCCAAAAATATTACTGAGAACATCTCTAAGTATTATGCATGTGGATTTGCTGATAAACTATGCACAAGACAGAGAATAACCCATTAAATATTCAGAATTAAAGTTTTCTCGGTTGCTTCATTCACAATTCTCTGTGCATAGTGAATGAATCTTGTGAAAATAAATGTAGGATAACTCTATTAAATACATCATAGCAAATATAAATTAGGGACAAAAGTATGGTCAGGCACGTATAACTGATGTTCCTTGATACTGCCACCTTGTTGACTTATGCAAGGTAAATTGCAGCACTCAAAACTTAAATAAAATTAGCATTGTTAACTTTCTACTCACTATGCTTTCTGCCTCTCATTTCTGTATTTTCTATAGGTCCTATTCCTACAACTAGATTCATAAATAGATTTCCGCAACTTGTAGGGCTCTACTCACCAAGATTCATAAAGGCAAAAGACAATAAAGAAATCAGGATTTCTGTCTGTCCTCCTCTATGGAATGGAGGACATGCCATAGAATTTGACCTTTTATTTGTGTAAAGCACACCTATTGTAAAAAAATCCAGTTCTTGAGACATCAAAATATAGTGAAGATCTAACAATTTTCTTGGTATTTTATTGCAATTATTTATTATTCTCATTTCTTTAAAAAATCATCAACCTCTCTATTCCAGAATACTCAGTTTTAAGTTTCTGGTATTTATTTCTTCTTTCTTGATAGATGTTATAGCCCTTGGTAAGTAGTGTTCTTTTATGAGCGAGGATATTTACATTCAGTCATGATGTTATCTCTCAGTCTTTTGATGAAAGGTAGGTAGAGATCACCACAATGTCCACTTTGGTAGATTTATCCCTCAAACATCTTTTTGCCACCTTTATAGTTTTTACCATCTTAAAATTTCTCTCAGAAAGTGAAATGTAGAATGTCCAAATCGCTATATCATGTAGCACAATGACTTTCAGAATTTTTGATGCACAATATCACTCAACACATTCTTTCTATGTTTATTTTAAATTATTTAATTTATTTTAATTTATTTTCTCTGAATATAATTTGATTTATAAACTAATTAACAAACAGAAAAGTGTTTTATTTTCATATCTGAACTGGTAACTCAATATGAGTTTGCTAGTTTAGTTATACTGCATATCACTAATTACTGGAATTGTGCTAATTGAAAACAAAGTTGTAAAATGAGAAGATTTTGACACATTAATTTTATTTCTGAATGAGGCTTTAATATAATTTACTACTAACTTGGCAATAAATATACCTTGGACACTTCTAATAAAGCAGAGTTATAATACTTGCAGACGTATTTCTATCAGATGCAATGGGAATAGTTGTTTCAAAGCTAATGAAAAGTTACTAGAAGCAGGAGAAGATTGTCCAACAGATGGAGAAAATTGCTTTCTATTCTTCTATTTTAGGGTCTGTAGGTTAGAATTTGTTAACTCACTGGAGTATAGAATAAATCTCTGTAGATAACTATTATTAGAGTGCTTTGTCACTGAGGTGTAAGAGCCAACATTGTGGAGCATTATTCTTGTGGGTTTTTTGTATATAGTCCATTGGTAACATTTCCATTTGTACTGCTGACAGACCTTAATTGCACTTCTATGAGGACAGCATCATGCAATATGGTATTTGTGTTCCTCCCAAATAGTAGTAATAATGAAGGAGTGAAAGCCTTCAAGGAACATATATGGGCAAGTTAAAACTGGTAAGACAAAAAATAGAAAGTTTTAAAATGAAAAATTAAAATGTGACTTTACATTTGCAAAAAAATTGGAGGGTGTTTTATGCCCCATTTATTAGGCATTGAGTGTACATTGCTAGCTGATATTAATACCAGCAACTACGAGAAAAAGTCTGTGAAAATGGTGATAACAACAGTGGTGAAAAGTCATTAGATTCCTAAGAAAAGTGGCCTGGAAGGATCAAATCCATCAAACACAATCCTGAGTGTTTCCCAGTGAGAGACATGGGACCCTTAATTAGAACTCAACTCCATGAGGATTTGCCTGCCTGTGCCCCAGGATGGAGATGCAGGGTGGTGCCCCAAAGCTGGGGTCAGGATGAAATGAGATGAGCTTTGTGAGCCAGGGTGGTGAGATGTTCACAGGGCCATCCTCCATCTGGGGGCTGTGTTTCAGCTCTGGCCCTTGCCCCTGCATCCATCCATGCCCTACATTCAGCCATGGCCATGACCTTCCAGATGGACCTGACAATAACTCCAGTTCTGGGGCTGAGCTTCAGTTTTAGAAACAGTGACTGAGTGTCTGCAGATCTGCAGTGAAATCCTGGGAAAAGAAGCTCAGCAGGGGAAACAGGAAGACAATGGATGGGTTTCGTCTGTCGAGTCTCTAGGGTTAAGTTGTCATTTGAGTTACTCACCCAAGGATTCCTCAAAAAGCAGGGGGGAAAAAAATAGGCACACTAGAGAGATTCATCCTATCCAAAAAGAGGGTCTGAAATACAATTCACATAAGTGGCTTATTTGTCTCTGAGGACAACTGGAATATGGAGAGATGAGCAGAAAGCTGAGTAAAATAGAAACAGTCCAGGGTGTCCCAATGTGAGTGTGCACTGTCACGGGACCCTGTAAGCAGCCTAGAGGAGAAAAATAATCTCTTAGACTGGAATATTGGCAGACAAAGACACAAAGCAGTACATCAAAAATAAATTTTCACTTTATTAAGACTGTGATCAGGAAAAATAATTTCTGTTCTTCTAAGAAGCAGCATTACATGGAACTGTTCCTTCACTGTACTAGTTTACCAACTAGCTTAATCTAGTGGACAAAGAACTTTTGAGCAAACAAGACAAAATGGAAGACAAAATATACTCAAGCCAATAAAAAATAAGTATTTTCTAGAATTCAAGTAATACAAAATAGAAATATTTTAAAAAATAATTAACTTAAATACTTCACAGGATGCTTTATTTTGTATGGGATATTTCAGGAATGTTAACTGCTCTTTGAGTGCAGTGCTAAAAGTTAGCAGCAAAATAACAATGTACAAAGAAAATCTTAAATGAGTATACATCTGAACTCAGAGAAGAAATTGAACAAATAACCCAAATCAAAAACCATCAAAAAACCCAGCTAAGGTCTTTGGTTTCAGACAATCTAAAAATAGATACAAATTTTATTAAGTGTGATACAGATCAGAAGCCTAAACAGCAGGGCAAATGATAGTCATTATATTGCTTTTATTCATGTCTTAGACAAAAATTCCATTGAGGTCAGTAAGGGAATTTTATTTAAAACATGAAAATTAGATGAGAAGTTATTTTACTGCTTGGCAGCTTGTGTAATAAAAAGGAAGCAATAAGAGGGAAAAAAAGAAGATTATTAAAATAAAATTACTGTAAGGTAGCTTTTGGTGCAAGTAGCATGTATGTTTGCCTATAACTCAAATACTGGTGAAAAGGAGTCTCTTCTCTCGTAAAGTGCAGTGATCAAGTATTGTTTAGTGGGGGAACCATTCATTTTTTTCAGCAGGAGAGCTCCTTTCCTTTTCATTTGCTTAGTGCTGATTACATCCATAAAGTGATTTAGAGTACTGCAAGTTCAGTCAATATTCTGTAGATAAACTTGAAGAGTTCAGGACGCAGTTTGCTATATTCAGTCAGGTTCTTTTCATAGTTAGGAGTACCTTACGTAATCTATCTATCTTGGAGCTTTACTTCTTTCTGATGAGAATAATTATAGAAATGCTTCTGATGAGAATAATTATAGAAACATTACGTATTGGAAAATCTTGATGCCAGTTTATACTGCAGTTTTCATGATAAATTGTTCTATCCAATAAGGCTGAACATTTGCAGAGCCTTGTTACATCAGAGGAACTTTATAAAAGTGTCCTTCTGTACCATAATTCTGAGTATTTAATGAGAGTGACTGCACAGTGGTTTGAAAGGAAAGGTTTTAAAAGCTGATCTCCAGTCAGTTCAGTCTTGCACTTTTGAATCATTAGAAATATTTCAGGAATAATAATAAAAAAAATCTCCTCGATAGTTGGGGACCTTTTTTACTCAATGGAAATTTCTACAGAAGTAAGGATTTTAGAATTTCTAGAATCATAGAATAACCTAGGGTTGAAAAGACCTTTAAGATTATCGACTCCAATCATAAAACTAACACTGCTAAGGCCACCACTGAACTATATCCCTAAGTGCCACATCTACATATCTTTAAAATATCTCCAGGACCATTGACTTAATCACTTCCCTGAGCAGCCTTTCCAAAGCCTGACAAACAATTCAGTTTAGAAATGTTTCCTAATATCCAATTTAAATCTTCTCTGGCACAATGTGAGTCTGTTTCCTCTCTTCTTATTGCTCAGTAACTTGGAAAAGAGACCTCCTATTCTCCCATCACCCTCAGCCACTCCATATAAGACTTGTACTCCAGGACTCCCTCCAACTCCTCAGTGTTGTCATAGCCATAAAACTGAACACAGGGCTTGAGGTGCAGCCTCACAAATGCTAAGTGCGCAGGGACAATTTTTTCCCTAGTCCTGTTGGCCACACTATTGCTTATACAGGCCAGGTGCCATTGGCCTTCTTGGTCACCTGGGCACTCCTGCCTCACATTCAGCTGCTGTTGATCACTACTTCCAAGTTCTTTTCAGCTGGGAAACTTTCCAGCCACTCTTCCCCAGCCTGTAGCACTGCAGGGGTTGTTGTGACCCCAGGGCAGGATCTGGCACTTGGTCCTGTTGAACCTCATATGATTGGCCTCACCAAATTGATCCAGCCTGTCCAGATCCCTCTACAGAGCCTTCCTGCCCTCCAGCAGAACAACATTCCTTTCCAGCTTGGTCTAGTCTGCAAACTGACTGAGGGTGCACCCAATCTCCACTCAATGTTTTCCAACTCCTGCTTACTGCCCATACTACATGTATTGCTGTATTGCTTCAGTTGGGTAATAGATCCCACCACCTTTCTAGGGGAAGAAGCCCTCATTCCCTATGTGACTATTCTCAGGCATTTTCCATGCTTTCTAACACATAAATAACTCTTTCATCTCTTCCTCCTTCTGATACTCCCTCCTTCTAACATTTCTGTGGTCTTGTAATTCTGTAATTACTTCTCACACACATTTTTTTTTTTGTAGAAAAATATAGCATGATCTTGGGTTGCTGCATCAAGGGTGGCCATGGGGGTCTTACTTCACCAGAGGTGAATCAAAATGTGTGAGAAGAATGTATTATAAACCTGAAGGCTGTAATGTTATGCAAAGCAGCAGTAATGTCTGAGAAAATAATTACAGAAGTTAAAATCAAATCATAGCCATAGTAACCCTTCATTAGAAGACCAGAGAGTACTACCAAGAGATTATTCATAATAAAAAGCTAAATTATATGCACTACTAGATAAAAACCAATGTATCCCTCAAAAACAATTTTTGGTGTTTTCCATTCTAAAATACAAAAATGTTACAGATTAAAAAAAAATAAAAAAGAGAAATTAAACTTCTTTTTAAAGAAGCACTAGGTTAAAAAAATAAACAGAAAACTTCAGCTCATTTTCAAGCTCTAGTAAGTTCACAAGTCTAACTTTTGACAAATGGTCTCTATAACACTAATGTTTTATCAATTAAAGTGTGTCTTCTGGGAGACTAGAAATTGTTTCTAATGATGTGAGGCAGCAGTGTCTCTTCACTCACAATAAAAGTAGCTTTTATTGGCCTTTGCTAATACCAGTGAGATTTCTTTTAGTTAGAAAAGTGAAAATCATTCCGTGAACATTATTGTGGTAAATGACTGAAGACTTCTACAGTTCCTAAACTTTTTAATTTCACTTATACAACCTTGTATCATTTTTCCGAATCTTCTTTCATATGCTGTTTTTTAAAAACTAATTGGGTTTTTATACCTTCTTCATTTATCTACTTTTATTTACTTTTTTTTATTTAAATACATATAATCAGCAACAGCAACTGGATTAAACAAAATAATAATTAGTCTTGCTTTTCTTTCATCCAACAAGATAGACATAAAAAAACTTAAAATGCTACCTTAACACATCATGAATTACCAACAGTAATGATTTTTGTAAAATCAGTAGTGGCAATGAGAATAAATTGGTTGAAACCTCCCATTCTATCCAATCCAATTGGTTAGAGTCCAGACAAAGTCAATAGTCTTGGAAGAGTTTCTACATTATAATTAGGTTCCACTGACCTCTCTGTTCTAAACTCTGCTGATTGTCATCTAGTCTAGCATCAATACATTCTTTATATATTATAAAGGCAAAAATGAGGGTCAGTTGTTTAGATGTGACCAAAATTTCTTTTCCAATAAGTTAGCTGTCATATTGAGAATAATTGCAAGATCACAGTTGTTTAAACCTGCACAAGAAGGCAAGTTCAGCATAATCAAGATGAGTTTTCCTAAAATAAACTTCCAGACGTGTCACTGGGACAATTTAGGCCTCTTTTACATTTTATTTAGAGTTTCTACTATTGAATATATAAAACACAAAAATTATAAAACATGGACAAATATTGGTTTCAGAAATATAAACTGGTTCCTTCTCACTCCTTTCCAATATCATTGATCCAAGATTTTGACAGCATCACAGTTCCTAGTGCTGTTTTTTTTTTTATTAATAGATAATTTAATGCTTTGAAGACATGGAAAAAAAAAAGGTGAAGTCTATGCCTGAAAACTAAAAGCCACTAGGAAACAAAACACCCTTAAGTTTTATTCTTTTTTGTGTGTATCTTTGTATTAGCCAGAAAATGCACCCTCTCCTTAATAACTTACAGTTGGTAGTACATGTACTGTAATTGCAGTGCTCAATTTGGGTGTCATTAGGAGCTTTAGTTCCACTTTTCCTAAATGTAAGCCATGAAATCTAGACTGATGGAGTCAAGAATTATTTTTTCATGTAGATAAACTGAGACGACTACATTGAGTCTCCTAATTTGGAGGTTCAAAATACCTCAGCTAAAATAGTTAAGAAAAGATAATTACAACTTTAATTTTCTTAGAGCCAAAAAATAATTACTTTGGACTATAATATCATATTTGAACGCCCTACTAATTAGGAACGTATTCTATTCCAGATTTAATGACAGGCTGCACTTAGAATGTTCAAAAGTGCAATAAATATTTAATGGAATGTAACTAGCACTACATGCCTGCTCGGAATAACTACTTAATCCCAAACCAGACTTTTAATTTTATTTCCTAAATGAATAAGACTTACAAAATAGCTTTGTCTTTTGGTCCATCTCCTTCTCTCCACATCTGTCAGTTCCCTTTAATAAAATTTGATCTCATTTGGATTATTAAATCAAATTTGACAGGTGGGTTAAGGTCCCAAAGATACTAAATTTCTATGAAATATTAAGTTCCATGAAGTGTGGTCAATGGCAGGGACTGAAGATGCAAACTAATATCTTCACAAAGAAAATAAAATGGGTAAAACTGTTATCTGTCTTTTTGGTCTGCCAACCACTCTGTTATCATATTAATATCTCCCAGTCAGCTGCAAGACTTCTTACCTTCCTACCTTTTGCTTTAGATAAGCAGGGGATGAAAGAAAATTAAAGGAGACAAAAGGAAAGGTAAGAAAATGTAAAGGGAGATGAAAATACTTGCAAATAACTTATTTTACTTTTTTTTCCCCCCCCAAGAATGACAGTGGAAGAAGAGCAGGAACAGGAAAATTGTAGAAGATATGTTGCATAACTGGGGGATTTTGGCAGAAGGGAAATAAACAGTAGATTCCTTGAAAGAAAAATAGTTTTCTTTCTTTCCACTATTCACATCTACTACACAAGTTGGTGTATTTTCTTATGCACTGTAGAATACATAAACTGTTATTTGACTTTGACTGTACTAAATTTTATATGGAGTTATACTTTTCATACGTCTGCTGGATACACTAAAAGGTACATACTTTTCAACCTTGAGGGATATGCATTGCCCAATTTTGATTATACATGAACAATTTTTTCTCTTTTTAAATGGAAGGTAGCCTTCCCAAAGTGTTGGCAGTAAAGAACACAAATAATATCTTAGCAAGCCTGTCATATTTTTGAGCATAAATGCACATAATTAGAAAAATGTTGTGGAAAGAGAACAGATTAAATGCATGAATCAATTATTTTAATACTTTTTGATATAATTTTTGCTTCAAATAATCATAATACAGTTGTGGTACTTTATGATCTTTGAAAATATATATTTATTCAGAATTATGTACTTGTTCATTACAATGCATCAACATTATCACTATATAAGACTATTTCCACTATATCTATAGGTAATTCGAATTTTACATTTGAGAATTCATAACCTTTTAGATAATTTAATTTATTACAGAATGAGCACTGCTTTCTTCAGTAACCAGTTTATTTGCTGGTGGTGGAACAGGTACTTCAGACTGGGCTTAATACTGCTAAATTCTGTGATCTCTGGAGATCAAAATCTGAACAGTGCTGCTTGAATGTAATACACAGATTTGAAGATGATGTTCACTGCACACAGAACTGGATTCACTTCATTATTAGAGCTTTTCAGGCTTATACTTCTCATTAACCTTACTGAATTTTGTCTTTCTCTCTAGTCTTGGACATGAGGAGGTAGAGCTTGAAGCCTTGTGGTCTCACCTAAGTTGTTATTCTGAAATGTGTACCTAAACTATTCTGGCCACTCTAAACTATTCTGGAGGTGGTGAAATGCCCTCATCAACTGTCACATAAGGGCACAGACCATAATTTGCTTATATAACAAAAAAGGTTTTCAAACTTTCAATTGAAAAAATCTTGATGTAGACACTTAAAATTTGAAGTTTTGTCAGTTTAGGAGGTGGCATCTTTTGAACATCCTGAGATGTATCAGGACATAATCCCAAAAAGGAATAAAGGAATATACAGAAACCACTGATGATTGAAAAAAGAGGAAATGTGGTGAGGAAGCTATGTGTGGACCAAACATGAACCAAAATAGTTTCAGAGCTTTATTAAAAAAAAAAAACCAAAAAAACCCAACTCAGACACTCCTTCTCTTAGTAGTTTTTTTTAACTTATTGGTGCTGCANTTTTTATTTATTTTATTTTTTTAATTGTTGTTATTATTATGCAGCCACTTTTCTTTGTACACTCCAATCCCAAGAGACCCATTGCTGGGCAAGTCACATATTTTGCAATCACAGCAAAACCTCTAAACCAAAAGAGGTTTTTAGTCAGACCCTTAAGCTTGCTCTAACTTCCTAGAGATGTTTAAAATATTCATGTCAGTTTGAATGGATTAATTAGAAGTTATTGATTAGCAAGGGTAATTACTATGTCAGCTGTATTTAATTTACTGACAGCTGCATTACTATGTTTATAAAGAAATTTTTCATAGAATTTAGAAGTCATTTGATGTAATTATTTTCAAATATGATTTTAATTTTCTGGTTATGATCATAATAAAAAATTTCCTCCACAAGCTGAAGACAGAAAAACATGGTCAAAAATATACGTATGTGAACTGAACAGCCATTTAATTTACATGTATATGTATAAGAACAGACAGGATCCCACAGGAGATACTTTTGGCTTTGCACTATAGGGCCAAGAATCTATTTTTTGTCATATCCAGTGATTTTAGTGTTAGTACTATAAAAATTTCTGCTAAAGAAAAAGTCACAGTAATCAGATATTGATCTGGTTTCTCCTACTGTTAGTAGTTTACTTCTACAATAAACATTATAAATAAACATAATTTTCTGTGGATCTGAAATGGAATACTTTTATGATCTTTCAAAAATTGTCCTTCTATTAGTTGCCTTTTATTCAATTCATGCTTAAAACTGGGCTTTAAAAGATCCAAATAATATTTAAGGATGTACCACAATCAGATTTTATGGGTGACTTTAGCTAACTATTGAAGTTCAGGCAGTGCAGAGCTAAGGAGTGTTCAGGGTCTTTTCTTTCATTTCTCTCCATTATGGACATTCCTAAAAGGAAGAAGCCAACAGACACCACATATCTTACCTTTGCTAGGCGCTTCTGATAAATGTTAGTAGTTAGAAGAATGACTATTGATAAACAAGACAATTACCATATTAAAACAAAGCTACAAAGAACAAAACTAAAGGCCAGAAAAGAGAAATAACTTCTACACTTATAAAATACAACTACAGTGCAGCCTAAAGTCAGGTGAAATATACAGAAACGTGAGCTCAGGCTGTCTGATTTGAGGAGTGCTTGCCCTTAGCAGCATGGGCATGATCATTCTGCATCACTTGGGCAGTTAGCCTTAATGGTACAATACAGATGATGCAATTGTATTTTTCCTAATATTTTTTCATATTTTTATATAAAATGCATGACAGTCTTAAGATCGGAAGAAATCCTTTCCTAGTGTTTTTCAGGCCCAAGGCTTGAAATCATGTGTGAACTTTCAATCTACCAGAATGACGTTTTTATACCACAGTGAAAGTGATACAAGTTAGATGTGTTAGGAAATATCATGAGGGTATGTGAGTGGGAGAACTGCAAAAGACCTGCTGGAATTGTGTGATAAAATACATGGATGAATGACATCGCTCTGGGTGTGAGAACATGCATATTACCCTTAGAAGCAGTGTCAGGAGTGAACTATCACCGATATAGCACATGTTTCATCAAAGATTGATTGTTCACTTCATAATAATGCCTGTGTGGTAATATCTGCATCCAGAAATTCAAGAAAGCAAGACCCTGGAGGAAATGAAGAAGACAATTTATTTGACATTGCAGTTTATATATTGATACTTCATGATGGCAAATTTTGGAACACAAGGGAAAAAGCCCAAAACTATGTATGAAAGAATCAATACAATAAATAGATTTTTTTTTCTAAGTAGCTTAATTTTAAGAGTAGACATCATGGTCTAATTAAAACATATTTAAAACCAGTTTACACCAAAAACATCATGGGACAACCTCCAAAATTCTGAAGCTAACTCATATTTGAACCCATAATCATGAAATCATAGAACAGTTTGGGTTGAAAGGTACTTTAAAGATCATCTAGTCCAACCACCCTGCCATGGGCAGGGGCACCTTCTACTAACCCAGTTTGCTCAAAGCCCCATCCAACCCAGCCTTGAACACTGCCGCAGGTGGGACATCCACAGTTTCTCTGACAAAGCTGTTCCAGTGCCTCAAAGTCCTCACAGTGAAGAATGTGTTTTTAATATCTAATCTAAACCTGCTCTTTAGTTTGAACCATTCCCCCTTGTCCTGTCACTATAGTTCCTGATTAAGATTCCTCTCCAGCTTCCCCATGGGCCCCCTTCAGATATTGGAAGGCTGCTCTCAGTTCTCCACAAATCCTTCTCTTGTTCTCTCCGGGCTGAACAAGTCCCAATTTTCTCAGCCTTTGCAGGGGAGGTTCTCTACTCCCCTCATCAACTTCGTGGCCCATCTCTGTGCTTGCTCCAACAGTTCCATGTCCTTCAACCTGAAAATGATGAACACGACAGTCCATGGTTCTGAACAACACAGCAAGAAGTAAGGGGAAATTTGAAGACAATCAGATAGAGAAATAGATAGAGAAATAATCAGGCTTGTAATCCCTTAGCAGCAGAGAGAAATTTTTTGCAGGAGTGAAAAGTCATTAGTCAATCCTTTTTAAAGGACTAAGAAAGCAAGAGTTGAATAAAGCAAATTAAACTACTAAAGTCCTATAATTATACGATTTGGTTATTAATTGTAAATTATTTATTTGTGTTTTAGTGTTTAATATATCTGGTCATTTTGATTAGTTGTATTTTTAAACACATATTTTTAAATGGGACAATTTTAATGAAGCCCTTCTGGGAATCTGTACTGCTGAGACAATAATGGTGTTTCTAATTTACTTATTTTTCCATTTGAAACATTTGTACTATGCTTCAAACATGTCCATGGTCCACAGTGGACAAATAGATATTGCCAGACTACCTAATGAAAGATTACTGCTCTGTTACAGAGGTAAAAATCCCAGCAGGAAAACTAATGTTGCCTCTGGTGTCTGAGCCGAATTCAGATTAGCATAATTGAATTTCACCTACCTAAATTTGTCCTGCAGGGTAGAAAGCCGCCAGTTCAATCTTCAGTCATGTAAACTACAACCTCTTTGAGAAAAGCAGTAAAGGTACCAACAAAGCTAGTTATGAGGCAATCTGAAATAAAACACATATAACTGTTTAGATAAGAGTGGCTTTAGATGACAATATAATCAATTTATCAAAATAATGACTATGATGTTATTAAAAATGAATTTTCTTTGAAAGTCAAACAGAAGGACGTCTGGAGATTGATAATGGTCACAGAGTAATCGTACTGACCTTGAATCATGTCTCTGTGCTTTGCAATTTTGCAATTATTTACATGACTTTTCCATTTCATTCCTAAAACCTAGCCATTTTGATCAGCTTTTCTGGCAGGAAATCAAAATAGTGTGCAGGAGAACACTTTTCCTCAGGGAAACTTGAGGCTCTACTGAAGTGGGAATCTGGGTTATGATCCTCTCTAGAAGGATGCGAGCCTTGAAGCTAAGTACCTGCATGTAAACCAGCAAAAGGTTTTGTTCTCTGCTCCTGAGGTCAACTACATGGTCAGTTCAAATCTACAGACAACAACATTCCCTAATCCTCCAGTGCAGAGAAACTGCATCCACACAGTTTATGGGGCATGCCGCCGGGTCAGTGCTGTGCGTGGGAATTTTGCAAATGAGTTTTGTATGTCTCAAGCCAAAACTGAACCAGGCACCATTTTAACAGTGGCACAGAGCAAGGAATATAATTCATAGCCTCAGTCATTGATTTAGCATAACTTGCTACATCTAGCATAGACTAAGAGATTAGAGCAAACAAAGCAGTGGAAAAATTACTCAAGCATTCAGCTTCCCTTTCAAAAGTGATAGAACTCTGGAATTGGAATATTCTTATTCAGATATCACTCTGATATTTCTAGGTGGGTTTTATGTCTCTAGAGAGAGTCCACACCCTCCCTGGGCAGCCTGTTCTAGTGCTATGCCACCTGGAATGTAAAAAAGTTCTTCCTCATGGTGAGGTGGAATTTCCTGTGATTTAGTTAATGGCTCCATGTCCTGTCACTGGGCATTGCTGGAAAGAGTCTAGCCACATCCTCTTGGCATGCTGCCTTTGAGATATTTGTATGCATTAATGAGGTCCCCTCTTATTCTTCTCTTTCCTACCCTAAACAGGCCCAAGTCCCACATTTTTTCCTCACAAGAGAGATTCTCCCAACTTTTAATCAATCCTGTGGTCTCTATTGGATCCTCTTCAGTATTTTTTTGTCTTTTTGGTACTGAGGAACCCCAGCCCGTGCTGACCCTTTAGGGTTACTCCTCCTCAAGTGCAGTACCCAACACTTGCCCTTGAACCTCATTAGATTTCTCTCTTCCCAGCTCTTCAGCCTATCAAGGTTCTAAATGCGCATCAGCATCTCCTCCAGTTTTGTATCATAAGCAAACTTGTTGAGGGTACACTGTATCCCTACATCCCAGCCCTTGATGAGCTGAAAAAGACCCAACCTAGAAATGATCCCTGGAGATCACCACTGACTGCAGGCTTCCTAATGGATTTTACTCTGCTTATCATGACTTTCTGAGATCTGCCATTCAGCCAATTCTTGATCCATCTCACTGTCCATTCATCCAACTCACATTTTCTGAGTCTACCTATGAGGATGTTATGGGAGGAGACATTGTTAAAATCTTTGCTGAAGTCAAGGCAGAAAACATCCCCTGTTCTTTCCTTATCAACCCTCCCTGGCATGACATTATAGAAAGCTATCAGATTGGTCAAGTATAATTTCCTCTTGATCAATCCAATAATAAATTAAAACTGATCTCTGTTCTCTAGTGACTAGCAACAGCACCTGAGGGAGTATCATCGAGATGAGCCAAGGGTGATTAAGTCTGGATCTTTGGAAAAGGTTCTTCACCCAAAATGTGGTTGGGCATGGGAACAAGTCGCACAGTTAAGTGGTCACAGCACCAACTTGACAGAGTTCCAGAAGGATGTGACAAACACTCAAGCACATGCTGTGACTCTTGGGGATTGTGCTGTACAGGGCCAGGAGTTGGATTTGATGGTCCTTGTGTGTTCCTTTGAAGTCATGATATTTTTTAAATCTATGACACTGTCATTGTCTATTTCCAATAATAATTTACATGATCGGTAGCAGCTCTACTCAAAACAAACATAAAACTGATTTGTACTTGGGAATCCTGCAAGATCAAGAAAGAACCAGTGGCAGAAGAAAGCCTATCATAAGAGTCACTAGAATTACTCTGAAAGCATTGATATATACATCATAGTAAATATCAACAATATTAATAATTTATTGACTATATTTAATCAAGACTTTGAATGAGAACATCAGAATTATCACACTTTTTCATAATTAAAGTTTATCCTTGATACTTATAAATCTAACGTTCATGAAAAAGAAATCACTCTCACTCACATATACGTCCAAACACTGTGAAAGAAACAGTCAGTTCATATAAATTCCAGCTGTTGGGACTGCTTAGTTGAAGTTCTCCACCTCCTTTTTCTCTCTCTTATGTATGATCTTATAGGAATAACTTTAAAACATTACATAGAGATATAGTGTAAACATCTTAGATAGAAATGTCTTACATTTTGAATATCTAAATTTTTCTAAATTTTTTTTAGAGTAGGAAAAAACCTACAATTTTATTTTAAATGATTTGCTATAGTATAAAAACCTTCAAAACAATAAATGCTTAAATAACTCTTATTTTGAAAAATGCTAAAATATTTTAATAGAATTTAAGTGCAAAAGTAATATTACAATGCTACTTGCTAGTATAAAATTTCCTTAAGATGGAGAACTTACCAGAAAAAAAAATTGTTTGAAACACGTTATTGGCAAAAAAATATTTTGTCTAACTGCAAAAAGAATAATTATTATTGTTTGTCAGTCTTGTTTCCTCTCATTCGTACTGGTGCCAACTTGGGGAAATGCCAGTAAAGTCAATGGACTTGAACTTGTATAAAACCCTGATATAAAACTGAGATGAGTAAGAGCAATGTCTCTTGTGAAATATATAAACTTTATAATCCATGTAAAAGTTATGCTTCAGTGATTACAGTTAAGATGTATTCTTGTAACAATGTGGCAATTTGCAAAGATCATGAACTGGATATTCTATGTTCATATTTATTTCAAGCTTCATTTGTGGAAAAGGATCATTAGGATTGGAGATGATTAAAAAGAAATAAGAAAAAAAGAGGAAAAAGAGAACTATACAGCTTTTACTCATAAAATTATCAGTTAACTTTTACCAACGGACTTTGTGAAAGTGGATTGCATCAGTGAAATTTCATCAGGAGGGTTCCTTACATCCAAAATAGCATTTCTCTCTAAGGGACAAAAAACAAATGACAGGACAGGTAGGATTCATATTCAAGCTCCTTAGTGTCTTTTCAACACCTGAGCAGTCATTTAGGGCAAGCAGAGAGTTTTATCTTTTCAGACCTATATTCCACAAAGGACATTCTATTTGGAATTGTCTCACTCTTATCATATCACATAAGCAGGGATGAGAGGAGAAGACAACCATCAAAGTTGTCAGAAAATGATATTCCTGTTTTCCATCTTGCCTCATTGAGGATGAAAGTGCAAGTGAAAAGGTTTTGCTGATAACAAAGCACTGACTCTAAGCTAACTAGCTGCTCATTAAAATGATACAGTCAATGTTCTCCTGGGCCTTGACATTAGTATGTCTGTTTGTTCAGCTTCATCTCACTAATTCTTTTATCTCATGTTTAGATTTACTTTAAAAGAACAACTTTGTTCACAGTGGCACATGTTTGTATTGCCAAGAATATTTCAAACATTGCAAATTAGTACCCCTCAGAAAGCAAAGCAGAATACGAAGTCTGAAGAATTAATATCTTAAATGTGAAAAGAATGTGAAAAGACCATATTAATGTTTCTTGCAATTTAATCTCCATTGTATAATTTTTAAAATTAATGACAAATTTCAATAGGAGATTTCACAGTCTCACTTATTGAAAATATGTATACAAAATCTTTGCCTCTTTAGAATCACTGGAAGGATTTCTGTGTCTGAAGAGCAACTGGAGTTTTGGCAAAGGATCATTTCTGTCATGAAGCAAGACTTGTAGCATCTTTTAATTCTATTGTATGTAGTAGAAGTTTTCATTACACCTATAAACCTCTAGTCTTTTTTTGAAACATAGTAAAAGACTTGGCCCGAATAGTAATTGTGGCATTCCTTACTACAGGATGGCTGTGAATTTTATGTAATATATTGTCTTTTAACATTATGTTTGTTGTGTATCAATTCTACTGCACAAGTCCTCGTTCTTGTAGTTCGAAAAGTGACATAAGAGAGCCAGTTTATAGATTTTAGAGCATGTTGCTTCATGAGCCTCTGTCATGTCCCTTTTTACTCAAATCCTTCTATCATGGACAAGACCACACTTTTTTAAACATGCATCTTCAATAGCTTTTCCCTAGCCATTTCTGAATACATCAACTTAAAACCTTCTGCTAATAATTTGTCTAGAAAATAATCACAGTAAGCTGTGTTAAGCCATGCTTTTCCTACAAGTAGTTCAATAACTCTGATGCCAAATCCAACCACCAATCAGGTCTAGATACCTGCATTAGAGCAACCATAGGGAAGAATATTATTTTCCTGTTTACAGTGCAAAAGTCCATCCTTCCAAATTTTATACCTTTCTGTAAAACTTCAAGGTAACTCATGGCTATATGGCAAAACAATGGTGTATTGATTTCCTGAAATGTATTCAATTGTTTGATAAGGGTACTGCTCTGGGGTTGTCTGTAGTAACTGTTAATCCTTTCAATTATTAACTTGTTTCTCCTGATTATGCTGTAAAAGCTGTGACCTGCAAGACTAGCCTCATCCATGTGTACTTACATTTTTAATGGATTCCATACTAGAACACTGCAACATTTTTAGAGATATCCTACCACCTTAGTTCTAAAATCTTGTTACTCTTAAATCAGTTGCATTAGCTGAATTAATAGCCGCAATATAGGGAGATATGTCCAAAGTTAGTGATTTGTATATAACAAGTCTGATCTAGTTTCTTTTAATGTTCTTCTGGCCTCCATCCTGTCCATTCAACAGTAATATGAATCAAATTGCTTTATTAATTAAATCTCTAATTGAATCAATTCAAGCTGGTCCAGGCATGCAAATAGGGACAAGTGAGTAGAATATGTTTTGTTAGTCACCATATACATGCTTAGGACACATTCTTATGGAAAAAAGTTTCTGGTTAAGTATAAACAGAGTACAAGAGGGAATATTATCCTGATAGTTGACAAAAGCAGAGGATTTGCACAGCAAATCAATTAGAAATTCAGGGCTTCTCTTGCTAATCTGGAAACTATACAGTTCTGACATTCCAGTTTACAGGAGTGGGAATTTCATCAAAACTCTAATTTACTGTTTTCAATTGAACAGAAATGTAAATTCTGTGGCAGCATCTTCACATCCATAAAAATATATTTAATACTGTCGTGGTTTGAGGGGAAGTGAGTTTTTCAGGAAGCTGAGGTCAAACCAATCAGTGGCCCGGTTTGGATGTTGGCACCTTTGGTGACCACTGAGAAGTTGGACACGCCTCTGAGGACACAAGGTGTTAAAAGCAAAGATTCCCAGGGGCACTTCTTCTTTCCTGGCTCTGCTTTCAGCAGAGAAGCATCTCTCCTCCCCTGCCCCACATTGAGTGGGGGAGGGGAACCAGGTAGGCCCAGGCCCAGGTGCGGGGGGGAAGAAGAGAGAACAGGACGGGAGTTGGGTCAGCCCATCCAGGATGGAGGGGTGGAGAACTGAAGAACTTCGGAGGTACCTTCTGTCTCCCGCCCCNCGGAGCTGCGAGCTGGTGTGTGGGAGTTGCCGGAGCCTGTGGAGCCTGCCTGCTGGTGCCTGTGCCTGTGGCCTTGCGGAGAAACAAAAGACTTTTAACTCTTTCTAAGGCAGAAGAGAACTGTTCCATACACTGATTTCTCATAGTTGGTGGTTTTAGAAGAGAGAGGACAGCCCAGGACCATGATAGTAAAGAAAAATGAAAAAAATCTCTCCTGATTGCCAGAGACGAAGAGGAGTGGCCTTATAGGTTAGACTTTTCTTGCATAATTTAGCCATAGACGGACCCTGACTCTCCTGGATATAAATAAGACTGTATTTTAAATAAATGTTTGTCTAGTTCAAAGCCAAAAACTTTATAGCTTGTTTCTGAAACCCTCGGCCCCAGGGGTGAATTTGGAGGGGACTGGTGGTCCCGATATGAGAAAATGGCTAGTTTTGGTACTTGGCTAAACATCCTTAAAGGAGCCCTATCTGGTTTTGGGTCCATGGACAGTGGTGAGAGCACTAGACATGAAAAAAAGGGTGTCACCCTAGTAGATTTTCTGGGTGGGGCCATGAGTGACATGGGAACATGAGAGGATAAACCTGTGTTCCCTCTGGAATGTCTGTAGTGTGAGAAAGACTCCTCTCTCCTTGAGTAGATTGAAGATTGTTTCTTTTTTTTAAGAAATAATGATTTAGATTGGGAACCCAGGGTTGTGAAAGGTTTAAGCAAGTAGATAAAAGTAAGGTTACTAGTGTCAACTGTTAAAAGCATAAAAAGATAGAAATTGGGGGGAAGAGAAGAAGTGTTTTAGGAAGTTTTTTTTTCCTGCCTTTGGGTGCTTGAGTTTTCTTTTTTTGTGTCTGTTGTCTGTTGCTATGTAAATTAATAAATTTCCTTTTCTTTATTTCAAGTTTTAGGCCTGCTCTGCTCTGTTCTTGAGTTTTTGACCACATCTCACAGTAGTTTATTAAAAAAACATACACTCATGAGTGCATTAGCATTTGACCAGCGCCAACCCATGACAAATACTATAAGTTCTTTTCAAATATTATTCATGTGGTGAATCTGAAGTATATTCAGATATCATTTATAAAAAAGCATATAGCTTTTAGCATTTCAAGCACATATTTACAGAGCTGATATTTATATTGTAATACACAATTTTCAATATACCTTGAAGATGGAAAAGGCAAACCAACCCAAAGTGCTTTAGTAGGAAACAGAATATAGTTTCTTATTTAAGATTTATACAGCTCAGCATAAGGTACTAACATTTCAATTATTATTATCATTGTTATTATTATAGGAAAAGAAGGGACTGAGGTATGTGTTTCCTATATCATGCTGAAAATCTGCCTGTACATAGCACGTAGTTTCCAATTGAATAGATAAAGAAAAAATTGCTCCCTGTATTTCCCAACAGGCAGACGTAATCTACATGCATTTCCACCTATTGACAGACACATGACCTTGCCTGGAAACTGAATTAGACCTAGGGAGTATTGTATGAAGTCCTATCTTTCCCATGTTTTGAACTTCTCTTACTTTTTCCAGTCCAATAACTATTTTACCAGGTTTGAATTTAATGTACGAAACTGTATCCAACAGAATAAAAGCACTCCTTATACTGGGATTGTAGATCCTCAGACTCATTTAATGACAAGTCCTTTCTACAGCAAACTTACTTAAAATATACACAGGCTTTATAAATCAGAAGAGTATTCTCTTCACTTTTCTTCCAAATTAGGGAATCTAGTTTTCAGTCAGAGGAAGGTTAATAGTATACATTTAAAATGTATCCAAGCAAGCCAAATAGGAAGATGTATCAGCTTCTTTTTGAAGACTTGGAATCAGTCCTGCTCCACAGTGATGTCTCTTTGCAGCAGAGTAATATCAGTACGGAGATAATAGACAGGATGGCAGAGTGGAACAAAGTATTGGAACAACATTGTCATTTCAGATTTTTCAGGTTTTCTATCTCCCTTGTTCATTTCACTATGTTCACCTACCAATGAACTTTCCACCTTTCTCAAATGGCTTAGACTGTCACCATGGAAGACAGCCTGGTGTAAACCTCACATTTAATGAGAGTTTAGGCAAGGATAATTTAATAAAAAGTGTTTGAGGGCTGACTATGTTCCAATGAGAAATATGTCGAAGAAAGTACTTCAGTTTGCTCACTGGTAAACAATAAAATCAAGAGTTTTCTCCTCCTAAAGCTTTCTTCAGTTTAGTGTTCATCTAATATCTTGAAATACCTATATATATCAAGTATTCAAGTGGATTTCAATGGAATCTGGGAATAATTTTTAAATGAGAAGAGGCCACAGAACTCTGAGCTTCATCTGCCTGTGGCTGGAGGACACTTCCAGGCTACTGAGCGATATAGGAAGGTATGTGCTGAAATACAGCAAGAAATGAGACCAGAATATCCATAAATAAAAGGAAGCATTTAGGTATAAAGCATATGGCAAGTGATAATTTCCCTTCAAATTTCAAATATACAGCATCTCTCTTCTTTGTAAAATCTGTATCCTAAAAGGAATTTTTAAGATGCAGATTTTACAAAATCCGCCCCTCAACCAGAGCTTGAAGACATTTATGGGTTTTTTTCTTTCCTTATTATTTTTTAAATATAAGCTCTTAAAACTTGTGGAATCCACAACACCCTGCAGCACTGATTTCTACAATTTAGTCAGATATAGGATAATAGAAGTTCTCAGATATTTTGGTAAAACTGCTTAAGTTTTTTCTTCTGATGCCTATTGTAGCGTTTTAGGTGAAGTAGCAGAAAAGCAGTAGCCACTTAATTTTTTCAGGTAACTAAATTTTTATGTCCCTTTGCCACATGCTCTCCTTATACATCTCTTCTTTTACAGAAGTTGTTTTTATCATTTACATAGTCTCCCTGTATGTTTATGGTATGTTTTTTTGAGAACAACTAATTTGGTTAGGGGCAAAAATCAATTTCCTAGAAAGCTGGGGAATTATCAAATCTTTGGTTTTGTTTTTGTTTTTTTTTCTTGTGAGTGCTATGATAAAGGGTATAACAGAACTGAACAGCACCCTGAAAATAAAGGTAACTATTCAGAAGCTTCCAGTTTAGAAGAAGGAAATAAAACAAGATCAGTAAAGGAGAGTCGTTATCACGCTGTCTGTTTCATGGACACGGTGGCTGGTGACCCTGCCTAAGTGTGTGTCTTGAAAATCCATTTTCTATTGATTAGGTCAGTGCCTGCCCGGTAGTTGCAAGATTTGCTGAGGTATCTTAATAAGACTGTGAGTCAGAAAAACATCACAAATTGCTTGTGTTTGGTCTTATCCCCACTACAAGCAGGGACAAAACTTAGTGTGCTGTCAATACTGTCCCCTCCTCTTTTCTCCTTCTCATCCAAATTTCTCCATGAATACAAACAGTGAGGTCAGCAGCAAACTGATGTTGCAAGTCAGTGGTATAGGCTGCTGGGCCAGGACACAATCATACAGATGCACTCACAATGGTCAAATTCAAAATGAGTGCAACTAAAGAGATCAGAGGAATAAGTTGGCTCACGAGTAGTGCTTGTCACAGAGTGACAGTTTCTCCAGTTTACAGAGGACTTTGCTCTGCACAGCTCTACCACGTGACAGGCATGACCTTTTATATCATGTAAATATAAACTTACAGTTATAGTATATCATGTGATCCACAGAACACTTATTTTCACATGGGAAATGCCATTCCATCATGGAAGCCAGACTGCATACCTGCTTGAGGAGTATATGAAGTTAATCTTTAAAACCTTGGGGCCCCAGACAAGGTGCACAAGACAGCTCCTGTCCCTGAGTGCCACATCTTTGTGTTTAAGATACCTCCAGGGCTGGTGGATCACACAGTTCCCTGGGCAGCCTGTTCCAATGCCTGACAACCCTTTCCATGCAGAAGTTGTTCCAGACATCCAAATTAAACCTCCCCTGGCTCAGCTTGAGGCCATTTCCTCTCATCCCATCACTTGTTACCTGGGAGAAGAGACTGATTCCCACCTGGCTACAACCTTCTTTCAGGCAGTTGTAGAGGATGAGGAGAGCACCCCATAGCCTCCTTTTTTTAAGGCTAAAGATCTCCACCATCTCGGCTGCTCCTCATCAGATTTATACTTCTAATCCTTCCTCATATAATTTTTTATGAGTGCTTAGTAAATGGTAATAATATGCCATTCCTTTAAGTTGTTGACTTTTCTTCCATAACATGATCAGTTTCCATTAACACTCTTGTAAAACTAGCAAACATATTTTTCCAATATTTGATAATAATACTCCTTCAAACTGATTCTTGTAGTTGGAGAATATAGCCTAGCTTCTGTCATTTCCAAACTTTTCTGGCTTCCAAAGAGTTTTCAGGTGAACACCATTTTATTTGGATTTGTTATGTCTATGGAAATACAAGAACTAGATGTTTGTTAGAAACCTCTGAATCTACTTTAAAATTGAGAAAGGCATAAAATGAAAATAAGCTTTATCTGAGTGAAGCCAACATATCAATTCATAAGTTTTTTATTTGTTTTTAAAAAAGTATTGTATTTTAAAAAAGTAAAAGAGTTTTGTTTTAAAAAAAAGTCCCCAAATAAACCTACAAGTTATAAAGTAATTTTTGAATAAAAATGAAATATTGGAACATTTTATTTTACTTTTCCTTTAACTCTTCCTTCTTCTTTCAGTTTAAAGGGAATGGACATATTTGAGCTTTGGCCGACACTGGTTATTTATGAGAATACAAGTAGAATGCTCTTTAAATATGTCAGGTTTAAAGAGCTGCCATTACAGCCTAGTGCTCTCTCAGTAATTAAAATTACATAAAATTTTATGTAACTCCTCCCTTCCTGGACAACAGATCTTCCATTATAAAATGTTTTGGGCTTAGCTAAGCATTTCAGGGAAACTTTAATTTAAAAATTGCATCCTAGAAAATTAATTCACTGTATAAAAGTCATCATCTTAAAATTCTCATTAAGCTACTGTTTTCTTATAGACATCATACATAGTATGTTTATGTCCATATCTTCTGCTAGTTTGAAGGTTGTGTCAAAAAGATTTGTCACAGAGAAAGCTTTAATAAGACATTCATAGTTCTCAGTGTCCTCTATGAAATGAAAACACATCCATTAGTTCAGATTTTGTAAATCTTAATCAGGAACCCTTGATTTTGAGGCACACAACCCAAGTTAATGAAACTAAAGAATGGATGAGCCACTTGAAGGGAAAGAAGTATATTGTTCTCTTCCATAATGTTTCTGTCACAGAATCATTTATGCTTCAAAAGACCTCCAAGATTATCACGATCAAGCCTGCTCCCCACCTGGTTATAGCTTCTTTTGGCTAGTGGCAGAAAGTGATAAGGCCACTCCAGAACCTCCTTTTCTCCAGGCTAAACACCCCCAGCTCCCTCAGCTGCTTCTCAAAGGTCTTACTCACTAGAACACCCATCAGCTCTGCTGCCCTTCTCTGAACATGCTCCAGCACCTCAATATCTTTCTGGACATCTTGTAGTGCAGTGTTAAAAGCTTATGTATGATACTCGAATAGCACACTGCATTACATAATTCAGTATAGATGTGTCATCTCAAAGCAAGGCAAACAGCTTTTGATAGGTTTTTCCAATTAATGCCACAGAAAACTTCAGGAACATTATAATAATTGATATGGAAACTCTAGGAAATAGAACACGGAAAATATCTCAAAATAAGATTCTTTAACATTTTTTATTTATTTTATAAATAAATTTTATTATTTTAACTTTATTTTAAAATTATTTAAAAGTTTGATTTTATTTTTTATCTAATTATTTTTTATCAACATTCATGTTTATATTCAACAAGAAAAAGTCATTTTACTACATGCTATAAAACCAGAGTTACAAAGTGTTTTGTCTGTCCATCACAGTGATGAAATAAATACAGCACAATAATTGCTCTGAGTCACCTCTAGCTGAATTTCTGTGATGAGTTTAATGGCCCATACCATAAACATCATGTCACAATCCATCTCCAGGGTTTCAAATTGACATTTTCACATTGTGATACACCACATTTAAGCATTGTTACTCAGAAGTGATTTATTCTTCATTTCACTGAAACTTTGTTAACTTCATTTCACTGAAACTTTGTTACCTCAAGATGATGTAACTAGGCTTAGATATATGGGGAGGATTGACTGGTCTTGCCCACATCTGTCTGACTGCACCACTGCAGGAAGAACCCCACTGCTCACCTGGCGGCACTCAAATTGCTGCAATTCCAAACCCAGGGTAAGAACAAAATTGGCACCAATTTCCCTCAATATATTGTACCAGGCTTGCAGTGTGTGGCTGTTTGACAGCTACTAGTGATACAACAGAGCTGTCCTTGAAGTAGAGGTGCAGACAGCTGGATCTGGGTTGAAAGAGTCTGCATATCTCCAAGAGTGAGCATATGTATCAGAACTGTACAATTTATAAACCCAGGATTAGTGGGAGTAAAAAAAAAAAAAATAAGAGTTTATTTCAAGTGTCCAAGAACCTGAGAATCTGAGAGGCTTAGATTAGTAAAACAAAGATACAAGAAAAAGAAAAAACAAAAACTGACACAACATCCCCACACACATCCAACCCTGAGCTATGAGTAAGCCTATCTGGTCATTTGGAAGAGCAGAAAAATATGGTTGAGGGAGGCATAATTGTGATCATTTTATACTGAATCAAATATTATGATAGCATCTCTGAATCCCATATTCTGGGATATATTTTTCATATACACACGTAATTTCTCCTATCAACCTGAAAACAGTCACCACAAGAGATTAAGATGTTGGATTTTGAAAAGGAATTTCTCTGGCAGATACAAAGCATTGTTCCTCTTGTGGAAGCACAGAGAGGTGTTTTAGCAGCTCATATATTAGGAGACTGCAGAGTGCCAGTGCAGGTGTCCAGGCACTGGAACTGCATCAGCTGGACAATTAAATTGTGCGAGTTATCCCTGGCAGGCACTTGGACAGTTCAAGTAGCTCTCCTCGATTCAAAGGTTTTACCTTAGTCTGGAAGTAGCCATCCCCTTTAAAAAGACTTGACACTTTTCAGGTCTTTATTGGACTACATAAAGTCTTTCTAATGCAGAGAAAACCCTTATTTCTCTTGTTTTGTTATTTGAAAATCAAGTTTAAACTTTTTTTTTTCCCCCAAATAATTTTTTTGTTATCTGTAGCTTCTGATGTATTTAAGAAGAGTACTAATGTACATTTGTAATGATAAGATTGCTCAGATCAAGGAATAAATGAAGAACTAATTAATAAATTTATGACACTGCATATATTGCAGAAGATTGTCTGTCTATACTATCATTCATGCAGTCACAAATTTATCTTAAAAAAATTCTTATGTAGCGTTTTCAAAGGAAAATTTTTATCCTTCTATCGCTCTTGTGTTTTTAAGGGTGGGAAGTAGAGAAACAACACTTTTTTTATTAATTTGCTCCCTTTGATTTTTTATAGAGTAATGAAACATATATTAATTAATTAGACAAATTTTTAGGAGGAAATATATGAGCTTGTGTTTAAACGCACAGGATTCGTTTCTTCAATACGATAACAAGAGATAAATATTTTGCAGTGTTTCATCAGCAGAACTAATAAGTTTTCTTGAACAACCTAGTGAAAAAATAAATGTTTTGGTTTTATATAGATAAAATCTTTGAGAGTTTCAATTTCAGCATGTCTATGCATCACTCTTGGAGGTGATTTACTAATAAAATTCTACAAAGAAAAGCTACTTATAAAAAGAAATGATAAATCAAATTATTTCAAATCTATATACTCCTTTGACAATCAGAATGTTCTCAAAAGGGTATGGCTGAACAGATAAAGTTTCAAAGCTCAAATGAAACCTCAGAGGCACAACTAGGAACAAACGAAGAGATTTCTAATATTTCAGGGTGATTGGTGACTGTTACACTTCTGTTTTGAAGATGCAATCCATGCCAGATAAAATACAAGTTTTATGAAAAAAATCTGCTGGACTACCCCTATAAAAAGCACTTTTTCAGTCCTTGGCTTTTCTGTATTNAAAAGAAAAAAAAAAGAAAAAAAAAGAAGTATGAATGAGAAATTATAGTATTGCACAGAGCCAAAAAAAATCATTATAAGCTGTGTTTGAGGGTTTCTGTGCTATATCTTACAATAGGGAATCATGGGCATCCATTTCTTAATGGAACACTTATTAAATTACTTGAGAGATGAATGGCTCAGAGAAACAGCAATGGGAGGCAGAAGCTGCCTTTTCCTTGCTCCTTGTCTCTGCAGTAGCTCCTGCTGATGTACAAGTTAATGCACTACCAGCATTTCAAAAATGTACACAATGCGTGTGTAAAGGGAATGTGGAATACATACAATATACACATAGAATATGTACATGGAACACAATTTCTTCATCAACAACAAAAAAAAAGCAAAAAACCTGGAATATATGAGATCTATAAGAAGGAGCATATATTAATACAACTGGCAGCCTAAAGACCAATAGAATAGTCATGAAAGAGCTGCGTAGCTCTTCTTGCTTAGTAAAATAAATGAACATATATTATTCTTTTAAAATTGGCTGGTTTAGCACAAACATACTAAAACATTAAGAATGGTAATTTACTGTGAAAATATGTAATTTCTTATCACCAACTGCAGCATAATGGGCAAATGAGTTAAATTATCTGTCTGATGAGACAGGTGTTTGTAATCCTTAAATATACTATTCAGTGTGCCTGTGAAATCCTTCTTAAAGGACTTTTTTATTGAATTGTAATTCACAGCAAGAAAAACTGTGAACCTTTGAATACTAAAGGGAAACGAGTGAGTAAAAAAATAAATTGCACTAGACAGCTACACTGTGGTTGGGATGACTGGAAGTAGACATGTGCCTGTGAGCTAATCACACTAACTCTTCTTATGGTTAATTGAGAGAAATTGGCACTTCCAAAGGAAGATTGATATCTTCCTGAAATAAGGATTTGAACAAGGTCAAAGAAAAAACCTTTTGAGCTGATTTTATTCCCTCATTGATTTTAAAGGGAGCCTAAGGCGATTATGTGTAGAGTGGGATGACTAAAATTTAAACAGACAATAACTAGAGAGACGAGGCTCAAATTTTCACAATTATTTCAGAGAATGTAGACATGCTGTATTAAACTTTTAGAAAATATGCACAATATCTTTAATATCTGCTGTGACAATTACACTGGAGAAATTAAGTAAATTTAATTCTGAATAGATCAAAAAGACAACATAAATATTAATAAACAGTGGACAAAAATTGTCATGCTCACAAAATGAGAGAATTTGTTTTACAAACAGTGTACAAGGCATTCAGAATCTGATTTATATTTACAGATTCTTCTGAGGGTGAACATAGGAAGACTGTTATACTGACATACATGCATATATATAAAAACAGTATATATATAATTAGATTGATGAGTGGATGGGGAACTATACTACTACAGTAGATGGGATATCAACTATTTTTAGGTAAAAAAATTATGACATCAAACATGTTTTAAATGAATCATGAAACTATTCCTAAGTAGAACATGAAGTCTAACAACAATAAATACCTGCATCATATTTGAGACACCATGTTTTTCATACACAATTTACAACACATGGATCTTTAAACTGCCTTTCTTCATTTAAATGAATGCAGCAGTGAGCATCTGACGCCTTCCCACAGTAATTCAGGAGCATGAGCAGAGCAAGGATGCAATTCACCCATGCTCTGCATATTCTCCCACCCTGAATTCTTGGTACAATTTAGAATTCATATTTATTCAATAGTTTCCAGTTGAGGCTTCAGATCTTTTCCAATCACTTACTTCTTTGAACCTGCACCTGTGATTTAGACCAAGACCTTAAGCCTGAAATTATTCATACCAAACCAATAAAATTAGTCATCTGAATACATTTATGTTTTTTCAGTGAAAAGGCTCACACAAAAGAATATAAACTTGGAAGCAGGAAGACATTAGGAGATTATTTTTCTGCATTCAGTAGAAATTACACTTTAAAATTACATCCAAAAGAACACAATATGCATAAATGCTATTTAAATATCATGAAATTTAAAGACATGATTCAAATTAGACATATTTTCCAGATTTCAGGAGCTGAATTTGAATTAATCTGGCTTCAGATGAACCCTAAATTTGCATTAAATCAAATGAAGGTCTGAAATGTACCCCTAAATATTTAAGATTTATCTTTAAAATATCTTAAAGGTCATATCTAATTTAAAAAAAAATGGTAACA
Organism: Cyanoderma ruficeps; assembly: GCA_008694505.1. Classification (NCBI taxonomy): domain Eukaryota; kingdom Metazoa; phylum Chordata; class Aves; order Passeriformes; family Timaliidae; genus Cyanoderma; species Cyanoderma ruficeps. The sequence goes on along the minus strand of VZDJ01006028.1, from coordinate 10,215,079 downwards.
TAAATAAATTTTATATGCTATAAAGCATAGTGAGTGTTGACAATTTTTCTAAGAAAAAATGAATAATCAGATTTATCTTGACAAAACCATTCAGAAGAGGAGTTAGATGAAAGGCAAATGATAGATTGCTGAAATTAAGCCTATTTAAACAAAGTTGAAAAACTTCCTTTTATTCAGGGTCCTTATGTGCTCTCATTAGAAAGCAGGACATTGATCCCTGTAGACTTTAGAGTTAATTACATTCTGATAGCTCAGATGTTTCATCTAGATATGTCCAGACAATTTGATACTTCACGACTGATGGGAACAAAGAAGGAAGGACAAATACAGGAGAGTGTGGATTTCTCAACACACTTTAAGTGTCTGTGGTATGATTTGGTTCAATATAAAGGCAACTGAACAGAAATGTTTATATGTTTATGCAATCATCTCTATCTGTGAAAAGCACATGTGAGTCCACACTGAACTGGCAGATACAATTCAAGACCCATGGAAGCAGGTGTCTCGTTAGAGGACATTTGAAATGGAATTTTATGCTTTTGAATTGACAACTGAATTGCACTTTGAATGAAATGTCAGTCATGTCCTAGAATGGATATTCAGCTGTTCTCCATCAGAGATATGATTCAGTTTCTTAAAATAAACATTTAGTTGTGCTGGGTTTGGCTTGGGTAGAGTTAATTTTCTTCAAGTGCCTGCTATGGTGCTGTGTTTTGGATTTGTGCTGAACACAGGATTGATACTAGAGAGATGTTTTTGCTTTTGCTGAGCAGGGTTTGCACAGAGCCAAGGCCTTTTCTGCTTTTCTTACTGCCACACTGGTGAGGAAGTTGGGGATGCAGAGGAGCTTGGGAGGAGATACAGCCAGGACAGGTCACCCAAAATGACCGAAGGGAAATTCCAGACCATTTGATGTCATGATCAGAATAGAAAACTGGGATAAGAAGGAAGAAGTGAAAGATGTTTGGACTGATGGCATTTGTCCTCTCAAGTCACTGTTATGCATGATGGGTCTTGCTCTCCTGGAGGTGGCTGAACACCTGCCTGCCCATGGGAAGCAGTGAATTAATTTCTTGCTTACCTTTGTTTGTGTGTGTAGCTTTTGCTTTCCCTATAAACTGTCTTCATCTCAATCCAAAAGTCTTCTGGTTTTACCCTTCTACCTCTCTCCCTGATCCTGCTGGCAGGGGAGTGAGACAGTGGCTGTGTGGTATTTGGTTGTTGGCTTGGGTGAAACCACAACATTGCTGTAATTTTAGTTGGTCTTGGACAACCAGTGTATATTCTGCTTGACATTACTAGAGGCTTTTGTTCTTCTATGATCTCTGTTACATCTGTGGACGCTATGTGAACATGCTGGAAAACTCATGGCATCAGAGGAAACACTAAATAATTCCTTTAGCACACACTAATTACTCTGTAATTGTCAGCTTTATAATAAGATGAAATATTTTTCCAGCCCCATTCACTGTACTAATGACACCTCGATTGCTGAGAGTGGGAGACTGATAGCACACCCATGTGCAGCCATAAAAAGATGAGCTTCTAACCTGCAGCTGAATCCCACATGAGACAGTTCCAATAAAATATGAATTTTTAATTGTTTAAGGATGGCTTCTTAAAAACATGAATAGTCTGAGAAGAAATTAAATCTTACAAGATAAAGAGAAATGTTTGAAATACATTATGGCACTGTTGATAGGACTCCAGCAAAGAGTTTGTACTTAAGTTGTTTTCTATCAAAAACTTCCCATATAGCCTTAGAAATTAACTTTTTCTTTATATCCGAGAACAAAAGTGAATTCTTATTTCAATACTGTGAATTTCTGAGAATAACTGTCAAAAACTTCAATATAAACATGTGGAAAAAAGATATGGTAACATATGGACCTGAAATAAAAGGCTAGACATATTTTGCATTATTTTTCCCCATTCTTTTTAATGAAGAAAGTATTCAAGGGAAATAGGTGCAAAATTGCAAAATATAAGACTATATTAGAGAGCAGTTTGGCAAAAACACTTGTCCATACCGAGAGTTAAATAACCTAGAAAACGTTTTCCATTTTCTTTCTTCTTCTTTTTTTTTTTTTTTTTAAACCATGGAAAGATGTTTTCTGCATTGTATGGTTTAGAGTTTCATTGAAATAACCTGAGCAATATAAAATAGGCTTCTAGTAATTACCTGTTGAAGAGATAAAGGCATTGAGTCTGCATTTCATTTTCTTTCTATAAATCATATAAACTTTTTATTTTGCATGATTACTTGAGGTTCTTTACATTAAGCAGGACTATTTTAAGGTTAATAATATATTGCCTATGAATTATTTTGGTTTAATAGATTTGTGAAGACATGTACCATGTTTTTATACTCAATAACTTTCCCTCCCTCTCAATTTGCCTTGGTGGCACCTGGTTATACTCAGAAAAAGGAAAAAACATGTTATTGGTTTGTTGTTTTTCTTACTAAAGCAAAATTAGCTATCAATTAAATTGTGAGAAATACACAAAGATGCTGTAAACCTTTCTTCTGAATTACTATTTATACAAGCAATCCCCAAACTAATTTGTGTGTACAAGGCCAGCTGAGTGAATGCCAAGGATAGCATAAAATTTACTTTACAATTAAATGTTATACACATATATGTGAAATATACCTTTTTTAATGTGTGCAATGAAAAATTTTACTTTGCATATTTACTAATAGCATAAATGGTTTATAACTACACATTCCATTATTCTAAATTCTTTAATACCATCAAGTTAAAAAAGACTGCATTAGAATCACAAGAGCTGTAAAGGTTTAGGAGAAGAAAGCATCCAAAAGATAAACACTGCCACTTTAAAAAGGAAACGAATTCCATTATAAACAGTTGTTTAAGATAAGCAGGATGAGTAGTTCCCCAGCTTTATGTCTTTATTATATTTAAAGAGATCACTAGCATAGACCAATCTTCTGACTTGCAGTTTGCTAAAGTTAGTGTAATGAGCCTCCAGGTAGAAAATATAAGATTTTTTTTCAGATGTTTGAGAAATAAAGTTTAAAAAGCATTCCAAAATGTTAGTCTTTGCACTCTGTAGCAGACATTTCTTTTTCTCTTTTTTATAAAACACTCCCTCATTTCTCCTGATTTAAAATAAATTTAAGTTCTGGACCTGAAGGACAATAGAAAACTTCAAAGAAAGATAAGTCTCTTTAGAAATGAGATTGAGGAGTATATTATTTGACTCTGGTAAGTTCCTCACTGAAGTCTTTGCCTCACCAGTCTTCCTAAAGTATTGTCATTCCTACCATTTAATATGTTTCAATTGACAGCTTAGAAAAGGATTATTGCTTAGCTAGTACTTAAGCAATGCATTAAGACATCTTTTCCATGATACTCAAAATTGTTTGAACTTTGTCCGATTTCCCTTTTTCAAAATGTGTTTTCTTCACAGTTTGGAAATTCTCAACTATACAGTCCTTTCCCTTTAATGTGTGCAAGTCTCACAGCTGCAATAAAATAGACTCTGGTTTAGTGGTTACCCAGGGAGTTTAGCTATTTCTAGACTTGTATAACAACATCATTTCCTCTAACTGAAATTTATTTTTCTAAATTTGTTTTTAATTCAGTCACTAACTTTCAAATTGTTTATGCACAGGGTGTAAGTTACCTCAGGTGATAGAAGGTCTTTTTTTCATGTTTTCATAATGTCAGCTTGAGAGGCCTAGTTACAAAGACACAAAATGAAATAGGACTGTCTATTCTTCCCATTTGATTAAAGTAGTCTGACAGGTAAACTATGAGAATAAAAAAGATACTGGGTGTCAGAGACACTGACTAAACACTGGCACCCTCATAATCTTTTAAGAATAGTAAAAAATACAATATCAAGTATTTCAGGATTGCAAGAGCTGTGTCTGATTAGCCAGCCTCAAAAATTTACCGTGTGCGTGGTACAGGGGCAGCACAGCCAGATAAAGTCTGTGGCTCACCAAGCTGAGCATTCTTTGTACATGAGGCCTACTGCCAGCCTGTCCATAACTAATTTTGGCAATGTGGATCCTAAACCCTCAGAGAACTGATATTTTCTAGGTCTCAGACTGCCTTGCCTTCCTCTACCTCTCCTTATCTTGGTCTTGAATTGCAACATTCCTGCATGAGAGTGAGAAGATTGTGTCTACACTGCTCTGTGTCCCTCTTGCACCAGAAATTTGTTGGCCCTTCAACTTTTCCAAAAGACAATTACAGCAAACCTAGGTCACCCTAGGACAGAAAAACTTCTCCTGGGGTTAGAAAACATGGCAAATCTTTGCGTTTCAGAAGAAAGATTTGTCCTCCTCTCTTCCAAACTAACCTGATATGTGCTGATCTACCTTGTATTTGGCCTGGTTGTCATACTTGTCCGTGCTGTGTGTAAATTCATTTTCCCAGGAAGGCAGAGGGATCCTAAACATTCTTAGGACTAGGATACTGATATGTGCATCAGGTGACTGGAGAGTAGAAATACAGAGCAGACATTTTAGTAAGGTGATTGGGACACCTTTCTGTTACAAAAATAAAATTTCAGCCCCATTGCTTAACCTTATTTTATAAAAATAGACCAACAGCCACTGAGCAAAAAAAAAACAAAAACCCTATTCCTTAAATACTTTTCATGTACTACAATTATATCTTCATTCCCATCTTTTCCTGGATGCATCTAGTTAAATAATTATACATTGTAAAAGTTCAATATAAAATTACCAGATTTAGTAACCTGAACTTTCACTAAAAATCTGTGCTGAGCTAAAGTTACATAACTAGCTGAGCCATTTTAAGAATCCAAGGTTGCCAAAGAAGGTACGTTGCACTCTTTTCTCATTCCCATCTCACTTCTGTCTTCCTGTGAGCACTTTGCTTGGTATTCTTATGGCTGTCACAGATTATTAAACCCATAAGTTCCTCAAATCACATAGAGGAAATATACATTAGTAAACTGAAGCAAGCTAGGGTTTATGCAGCCAAGCTGGCATGATTTGTGAACTTTCAGATTACTGAACACTTTTACTAGCCAAAAAAAGTGGTGCATCCAAATCACTTTTCAGTAATGGTTCCTGCCAAATCATGCTTACTAATACCTAAATTAGACCTGGGAAATGTTTGTATAGTTCTAATTCACATTGCCCAAACCCATGCCAGGAATCTTGCTAACAAATTAACAATATAGGCAAGCCAATTTATCATTTTGTGCAATTTACTGTTGTAGGTATATTCCATTTATTCCTAGTTGGTCTAATTGTAGAGTTCTGCAGCTTGGCCAATATGTAACAGAGAATCAAGTAAGCACCAATGTGCTCAATGAAGCGTAGTTTGGACAAACAGCAAAATATTAAGTGATTCAGAAGACATCTGAATGATGTTCCTTTCAGACATGCACTTTACAACTGTTTTTAATAAATCTGTTACCCTAAGCTTTAACTATTACAATGCAAAATCATAATGTTTGGAGATAGATGTTGTGTTATGAAGTTGTATGTTACCTGCAATGGATATTTGCTGGGTCTTTATACTGTAGATTTATGTTGCCTAAAAAGCTTTTCCAAATCCTTTTAATTCTGCAAACACAATTAGATATGATTATTTTCATGGATATTTCTCAAAACTACACGGTTTCAAACACATCATTCAGAGCTGTGCGTCTTATTCTCCACTTCTGACCAAAAGTAACCCAGAATTTTGTCTGTTCAGCCAAAATGAAGCAATGTTTTTTTGACCAGTTTTTGGATAAGACTAAAAGCTTGTCTTTAAAACTTATGAAAGAGCTGAAAGAATATATTTTTGTTGGAATAATTATTTTAATGTTGCTGGAATAGCTCTGTATCATATAATAAATGTGTATCAGCACTGTTACAGACCTGGAGAGAAGTTTATAATTTTAAATTATACTGACCAGAATATAATATTTTTCTCTGAGAAAAATATTTCAACATAAAGATTACAATTTGCATAAATTGCAGGATTTATTGATTTATTGTAAGATGGACAATTACACCATTAAGTAGGTTAAATATCTTTTTTCTCTTCTGAAGTGAAATGTTATTACAAAATCTACTGATTTCTAGACTTAGAATATAAAACTACGGATATATTAAACAAAAACCCAAAGAAACAAAAAACCTAATAAAAAAACCCCCAAACAACAAAAAACCCCACAACAAACAGAAAACAACTATGCCCTAAGCCCAGCATAATTACATTTATAATGAGAAAACATTTTCTAGAAGTTAAACTCAGTTCTTCAATTAAGTTCTACTGCATCTTGAATATTTTATTCTAATTGGACTTTTTTTGTCCAATTCTTTGATACTTTTTAAATGTGAAAAATGATATAAATTCAAATATGCAGAAGTGGATAGTTTATATTCTGTAGTTTCCACTTAACTTATAGTTTAAAACTCAGTAAAATTAATTTTAGCTTCAGAAATACTGGAAGATGTTTGAATTCATTATTCATCAAATATAGGAAAATGACACAAGAAATCCTGAAGCATTTTATAGAAACAAGACTTGAAAGTGGCATGTTTGGACACCAAATGACAACAGGGCAGAAAAGCTAGAAACAAACTTTGCGCATTAAGTCTGTTTATGAGAGTTTGTATGAAGTCTTGAAGCATTATTAAAGAATCACATAAATTGTTATCAAATAGACAGTGATTAAGAAAAATGGCAAAGTAATCATTACAGTGTGAATGGATAAGATTCATCTTCCTTAACAGCCACCTGAAACCGAAATGGTGCATTCAGATCTTTGTCTAGATTCCTTCAGAATAGTGGCAGTAAATGGTGGCCCTCAAATAACAGTTTAACAATTTATCCTGCTCTAAAAAAACTGTCAATAAGCTTTGAGATGAAGGACCTTAAGGGAGTGCTGACTTCCCTCTACTGACTGCAGAGATAGCCTCATCTGTTAGGTGGCATTAGAACTGACACATTTTTATCAGTAGGGTAGGATTGTTCTACTAAATTTTACAATATAAATTTCCATATCTCAGCTAGTCATCCTAGAGTTTTATTACTCATGAAGATAGAGGAACACTTCTGGAGTTCTTTCAACTAATCTATCTTACTAATTTACCTTGGATTTTAAATAATCAGGTGTTTATGTAATAAATAGGCACTCTCAGAAATGCTTGTCTTCATTGTCCATTAAAAAAAATAAATGGCAAGTTAAATAAGGCATTTACACTTTGAAATTCTAAATTTTTCCTGGTGAGTTCCTCTAAAGGTTCTCTAGCAGAAGTAATTTCATTTTGATGGAGTATGTTGGAAATTCGATATGGATCAAAGAAACAAACAAACAAAAAACTAGTTACGCACAAAAGACTTGTCTATATTTATCCAATCCAGCTTCTTTCTGATACAAAAGGAAAATTCTCTGAGATTTGGATCTGACAAGAAGAGAAAAAACAGACATCAGATCATGCCAAGAAAAAGATTTTAAGAAGCCATTGTTCATTACAGCTGAAATTACAATAATATCTGTGTAGCGTCTCTCTACATTCTCATGGGGATCTTATGTAGGAAATTAGCAAATACATTTCTTAAATATATGTAGTCAGGGTTAGGTAGTCAGAATTAGGAACATGGAATTCCTCAGAACCAGAAAATATCTAACACCACAATACGTACAAGAAAATAGATACTTTTCTGAGTGGGCCTCTACAAGAAGAGTGCTTCATCAGCTTTGTTTCATTCAGAGGTCTGAAACCATATAACAGCAGGTGGAAATCACATGGCTAAACATGTTGTCACCCTGTCTGTCTTCATTATTCACTCACAGATGTTATTGCTCAAAACCACAAGTATCTGAGTTATTCGTGCAACAGGTCCTCCATCACTTCAGTTTTCAGTTTCCAATATATAGAGTTATTTCAATTTAATATGTTAAGTTAAACTCATTTCCTCTTGCCATGCTGGTTTAGAAACTTTTGTCCAAAACATCAGGCATTCTGGTCAGTGGCAGAATCTATCAGAAGGACAATGTGGGAGACTGTCTGGTGGCTGTAGCTGCTTCAGCTGTCTGATTTTAATCCTCCATCATATGTCTGCTGGAGTCTTTAGTGAGATAAAGCACTGCCAAGGATCAGAAAGACTATTAGTGAAATAGATCTTAATTAAGTGTATTGACTTATTGTGAATTTAGGCCTATAGCTTTTTCTCCTATTCTGCCTTGAAAACCCAGGGCCAAAATATTTCTCAGGGGGAATGTTACCTGAGTTCAGTAAAGCAAAAAACAAGTACTATTTTTATTAAATTTCCACATAAATTTAGTACTGGTTTCTATCCAGCACCTCATCTTAAATTACACTAAATTACTAGATTAATTACAAGATCTTAAATAACTTTCCTGAATAGCTGTTCTAAATTAATAAATCATTCCTATAAGCTAAACTTGTTTAATGTTTGTATTAAAATTAGTGAAATTTAAATTCTACAGAACGTCAGGTTCACTTTTCTATACACTGTCCTAGTACAAGAAGCTTCTAATCTATATATCAGTAAGGATGAGAAAAAACTAAAAGTAATGAGAACTGGCAAGAAAAATGTGGGAAACTTACTGCTTACCAAGTTCATACTACAAATATTGTCTTACAGATTACATAGTTAAATAAATTTAATATTATAAAATTAAATATCCATTGACTCTTTAATAACTCTATGATAGCTGAGGAAAATAATGTAAAGAAATATACCATTTCTTTTCTCTCAAACCCAGAAATAATTAATTCCTGAAAAACCTCTACTTTTATTTCCAAAGAGGCCTAATTTCTCTAAAATGTCTTCTGCAGAAAATTTATACAAAGTGAATTTTGTGAGAAACTTTTGGAGTATAAAAAATATTTGATTTGATGTTATAGAATTATGAATATACCTAATACAACATAACATATAATATAGGCAAACAGCCCTTTGATAGCCTTCATGTATAATAAACACTGTCACATGAAGCAAAATAAGGAAGTCTTTGTATAGAGTATAATATTGCGTGCTGTCATTCAGTTTCCCACAGAGACTGGAAATTTTATTGGGAAAATATGGTCAAGGATGATGATATTTATTTGCTAAGATTACTAAAATCAGGAAAAAGTTGTAAAAGATGAATCGGCAATAGCCTGCTGTGTTCATAGTATTAGAAACATATTTCTAATAACCATAATTGAGCGTGCATAGCTTCTCATTCTAATGAATTTGCAGTTCACTGAGGAAATGTTAGCAAATGTAGACAAGAAAATTTTACGATTTTATTTTAACAATATTTCTCCAAGGTTCTTTAAAATTTTATAGATAGTTGAATCAGGTCAGTATAGATGTTTTTATATGACCTTTGAACATTGAAGGATAACATTATGATGTTTTTCCATACTACAGCTAATCTTGTCTGTTGTGCAAATCTACTTTGGCAAAAAATCATATTTTCTATTGCACAGTTCCATAAGCACATTTTGACAGCCATGTTACACTCAGAGATGAATACAATTTGCTTGCTTTTGAGCTATATAGAATTTATCTTTATGTGTCCTGTCCTGAAGAGTTATCAGTCCTTTTATGCATACCACAACAGTTCTGCTTTGTTAACTTTCTCTTTATCAGATTTATCCTCTAGTGCAATTGTCTCTAATTGGCCATGTGAATCCACACATAAAGGTAGCTATACGGCTGACTAAGGACACAAAGCATACCCATCACATAGCTAGAGACAAAGGCAAGAGATTCTGAGAGCATTTCACAAAGGGAAAATTTTAACAGCTTCTCCTTCTCCTACTGCACTATGGGATTAGGGTGCTTTGTACCAGAGAGGGGACCAAGTCACCCACTTATTAGTTTTTTGCACAACTCCATTAGTGGCATGATACAGCTTTGAAAAACCCAGTTTTGACCTTTGTTTAGTAAGCAACATGGGGCTCAAAATCCATGGACTGGTGTCTTCTACAAACAAGCATTCACAAACAACCAAAATAGTCAATTTTGTCCATTTTGTTTCCTACAAAAGGTGAAATACAACTGCAAGGTGTGCTGGTTTTGCATTGATTGAAGAAAAGCTGTGGCAAAACCAATTAGTGACTAGCTTTGAATATTGACCACCTGCGGAACCAATTAAAAGCGGGATACGCCTCTGGGACTACACAGGTTAAAAATCAGGAAAAATATGAGTTCTCTTTCCTTCAGGCCTGTGAAGAGGTAACAAGTGGATCTGGCTCCCTCCTTGCTGTGGGGGCCGTGTTGGGCGGGCCCTGCCAAGGGGCCCGGCCCTCCCCAGGAAGCTCACTGCGTCCTGGGTAGGGGCTGGCCCCTGGCGACTGCCAGGCAGGAGGAGGAGAGAGTGACCCATCCCTACCAGATCAAACCCGAGGGGCTGCTGACATCTTGCTGCTAAAGCTGCCCCCCTATCGTGGCCCCAGGAGGCCTGGCAGGGCTCTTTACATCCTGCCGCTAAGCCCTTCCCAGCCAGAGCCAGCTGCTGCCGGGCAGAGGAAAGGAAGGGAGGAACCCCAGCCACGGGCATGCAGCTCTGGAGATCCTATCCTCTTCTCCTCCCCAGGGGCAGCTCCGCAGCCATACAGAGTGGCCCCACAGCAGCCAGAACCCCGAGATCCTGGCCCAGCCTCAGCGCGGCCTGAATTTACCACCTTTGCCGCTGCCTGGAAGAAATCATTATGCCATCTGCAAGCTTAGAAGAGATATTTACTCTTTCCTTGCACAAATGAAACTTGCAAAGCACTAATCCTCTCTTAAGTGAGAGAAGAAGACAGAGTGAACACATGTAGCGAGACAATTTGAAGACATCCAGATTAGTGAAGGAAGAGTCTAGGTGTAGACGGAGGAGAAAGAAAAGATGCCTAGTCTCAAGCTAAAATTATTTTGTAATGCCATGGTAATGGACTGTAATATACTAGAATATCCCTTCAAGTCACGGAAAACATATTGGGGAGGAGAGAGTGTTCAGATTGCAGATATGAGCAAAGGCATTTGTGGTGGACTAAGTAAATATTGAAGTAGTTGTGATCTTATGAGAAGCTTGAACAGAGAGAAATGACATGAAGATCTGCCCCCAGGAAGAGAAGATCTCTATTCCTAAAGATGAGGATGATTTTAAAAATAGATGTAGAGAACCTTTTCTTTTGAACCACTCATCCTTAAAATGGTACCCCATGAGTTTACATGGACCATAATGCAGCTGTGGAAAGGCTGTGTGATATGGGAGGAACTTCACAAAATGCAGATTCCCAGACGGCTGTTATTTGTGAGAATTGAGGCCATAAGACAACTGTTCTTCTTGTGGAGAAGTTTCCATGGCACAGAAAAAGAGACTTCTGTCTCTAAAAGAACTGATGAAAGATTCTTTTTAGGGGTGATAAACTGACCTTAAGTTTTAAATTTTGTCTCAGCACATTGTCAGTGAGAAGGGAAAGAAATGTTGTGGGGGAGGAAGAAGTGTTTTGAAGGTTTTATTCTGATTCTTAATAATTTTTTCCTCTCTTGTAGTTTTGTTAATAAATCTTCCTTTATAGCCTTTAAAGTTTGAGCCTGCTTTGCTTCTCTCCTAATCCTGTCTCACAGCAGAAAAAGAGTAAATAATTCTAGTGGGCACTCAAACCACTACACATAATTTGGGAAACAGAAATAGGCGAACTGAAACCACTACAGAAGGAAGCTTAGCAAGAAAGGAAATTGACTCAGAATGAGAGACAGATGATTTTTTCTAGCCCTGAATATTTGTCAGATACATTCCATATCTATATAGAGCTGAATTCCTTCTCATGGACTCAGATAGCACAGAAGAAATGCTATAAATGGGAGATGAGTACATTTCTCCCTAAGACCTACCTTCAAGCCATGTTCAATTACCCTTGCACATGTAGCTACACAATGCAGGAAACATGTCATTACATTACATTACATTACATAACCTACCATATCTATAGTTTATAGTGTTGGTTTCCAGAGATCCAGACTCTCACTTTAAGTTCTGTGGAGTAAGCCAAAAGCATCCAGACTTGTTTTTTGGAAGGAGCCCTAACAGTAGGAAAATTATCCTTCTCAATGAGCCAGAACAAACCCAACTCATCAAACATAATTTTGATAATGAACATCACCATTTTACATTCAAATACACCCAAAATGGTGGCAATTTATTAATGTCACATTAAAGGGCTCAATTCATTATTCCATTTTAGTAAAGAGGCAGTTAATGAGTGATGCATGCACGTGGACAAGCTTCTAATTAGAGCTTCTCTGTGTGTTGAAAGCTTGGTGCTGGGATACTGAGTGACTGCCAGCAGACTATTGACTTCTTTCCCTCTTTGCTGAACATGCCTATTTATACAGCTTATTGCTAATGAGATGCTAATTGAGTCTGCCATATCTAAATAAAAAACCCCTTGAGTTTATTGCTGAATCCACTAAATGGAGCTCCATTTCAGAATATTCTCCCCTGATTCATTTTCCTCTGCTCTCTGTGCTTGATTGAAAAATAATTTTGAACAGTAGGAACAGGATGTCAATTAAAAAAAAAAACCAAAACAAACAACACCACATTATTTCTAATATTAGTTTAAAAGAGAGCCTAGTAAATTTATGCCTGGGAATTTATATTTAGTTTTACTTAAAACAATGCCAAAATGTATTCAAGTATGTGGTGAATACTGTGTAAAAATGTATAAATGCAAGTTTCAATGCCCTGGAGATGTTCCAATATAATCATTTTGCATGGAATGCAAGCAGCCTAAATGATCATCACAAAAACAAGAAAGCACATTAGGAAAAGTAGAATGAAGGCAAGGATTAGAGCAGTTAAATCATTTGCTTAGCTAGTTAAGGTTTGCACAGGAATGAAGGCAAATCTAAGGTGAAGATAAAGCCCTGCTTTTATGACCTTTAGCTTATTATTCATCTGGAACTAAATTCAGTTGCATTCCACACTCTTTGTGTGGAATAAAGTTTTATATTTTTAGGACAAATTTTGCAAACATTTTTAGCACTGATTCTGGAAAAAAAAATTCTCTAAAAAATGTTTGATATTTTTCAGGTGTCAGTAGCTGAAAAATTATTGTACAATGTCTGGGATAAAATACTTTCTAGGCATACCATCTAAAACAAGACTGTAAAACCCTTCATGGCATCACTCATCATCATTTTTTTGTAGTGCCAGCAGTTCACTGTGATTTGTCTTGTGATTTTATTTGAATGCTTTTCCATGGATTGTGAATTCTTCTAGGCTATGTGAGTAAAGGCTGATCACAAAGACTTAGCAAGGACAATGGCAGCTGAAAAGACTATAGTGACCTAATAAGGAGCACAGTAGATAAGCTCCTCCAAAAACAAACATCAGAAGAGAATAATCAGATCACTGCCCCTGCTGTGAAAGACACAAAGATGCATCGAAAAGACACTGTCTCTGGAAAGCTATCAAATCTAGAGGGATATTGCCTAAAGAGTAGTAGGACTTATCTTGGAGTCCAGTGGGAAGAGAACATGCAGATTGTGTAAAACTTATGAGCTGTCTTAAGGGAAATGGTAGAACATATGAAATATTTGGGGAAAGGACCAAAAAAGGGAAAGAGGTTGGTCAGTATACTCATCTGGAAGACTCTGCACCTGTTCACTGCAGTCTATTTTATACTTTTATTGAATCCTTTTTCTCTCTTGGGGTTGACTGCATTTCCTATCTGAGGCTTGTGAAAATTCTAGAGTACTCACAGCCAAATAAGCTGAGTCCTAGAAGAAGAGTTCTCTTTGACAGCACAGGTGTGGCTCTGTGTGCTATTTCTAGTGTATGTGCTTGTGGAGGGGATGTGCTCATCCTCACTGATGGCTGGAGCTGAGAGCATGAAAATTCAGTGGCCCTGAAAATATGGGGCTGTGACAGGAGAAAAGAGCCTGGGCCCAAATTTATCTGTCTCAAAATATTTTACTAGAAATCTCAGTCTCTGAGCCAAATAAGTTAGAGAGCCCTCATCACTGGATATGTTTAGATTAAAGAAATATCTGTCAAGACTGGCATACATGCAATTGATCTTACTTGGGGCAGAACGGACAAGGTAAATGAGGTCACTTCCAGCCTTATGATCTCATTAATCTCCATCGTTTGGACCATTATTCACACTCTTGGAAATAAAAACAGCCATTGACAGAGCTGGACTTGTTCTTTCTGAAAACAAGGAGGCTAAAGGGTGAGCTTGTGTCCTGGAAGAGACTCAAAAGGTGAGCTGCAGCTACCTGAAAAACCTCAAATAAATGATGAGAAGAATAAAGGGAATGAGAGAAAACTGTGGATCAGATGATTCAGATTAGACATTTAGAAAAATATTCAACATTAGAAAAGAAACGTAGCACTGCAGTAGGATTGCCAGAGCAATTGAAGAAAACTTTCATCCTTTGCATGATATTTAAAGTTCAGTAGGATAAATTTTCAGACGCCCTGATCTATTACTGTCAATGGTCCTGCTTCAAGTGGGAGCTGAACTGTATGATCTGCAGCAATCCCTTACAACCAGCAGTTCTGTGATTCTGTGACCTCTTTGACAGCTGCTTTGAATGACACTGTGCAGGTCATGTTCCAGCAGTTTGTTAGTAGGGTGGACACAGGCAGTCATGACTTTGCTGGGTAACTGATATGAGCATGACTGGAGTTTTAGCACTTCTGTGAGATCAGTGCTGAACTTTTCTGTTTCATCTCGAAGATAACTCCTTTCACAGCATTAAAAAATGGCATGATACTACTTCACCTACTTCACAGCTGTTATATCTAAACTGGCAATGTCAAATTTTTCTTAGGATACTATTTTCAAAGGGAACTACCTATACTGTGGACTACCCGTGCCTTGTAACAAATTATCAACTTAATATTTTGTATTGAAATTAAGCTATTTGTATTGAAATTAATTTAACAGGACTTCTAATAAATGTGTTTGTGCAAAGGAAGTCCATGGCAGTTCAATGCAGTTTAATGCAAGAACAAAATGCCAATTAAAGGTTTTCAGGTATTAAAATTAATTATTTTTTAATAAATCATCTTCCTCCACAGCCTGTGGGCTTCATTAGATAACATGCAGATGTGTAGAATGAAATAAGCTCTCTTAACAGATAATAGAGAGACATAAGCACTGTGAGGGTCTCATTTACACACCCTGAAGTTAATATTTAAAAGATAGAAAGGAATTATATCCATTATTTTCATTTTCCATAAAAGGTCACTAAGGGAAGTAGCTTAAATGCATTTTTCATATTGTAGATGTCTCTGTATGCATAGAAGGAAGATGAAGTAGAAACCTTTGAAGCATTACAAAGCAGACAAAACCATCATAGTGTGTAAAATAAAAAAGAAGAAACTCATGATAGGCTTCAGAATCATGCACTCTTAGGAGCTGAGCAAGAAAAAAAAAGCCTTCCTGGCAATTTTTCCCACTCCTTTATGGTAAGAGGTACTAGACAAGTTCCACAGAGAATTTTTGTTACTCACTGGTGCTCCTGGGTTTCCTTATCCATGATGCATAAAGCTTTCTTTAGCTGATGATGAGGGTTAAAAAATGATAGGGATTTCCCCAGACCTTTTTTTTTTTTTTTTTTGGTCTGGGTATATTTTTGGACAGCAAAATGGTGCAATTCTACTATTTTGAATTCATTTTACCAGGCCATATAACTGCTTGAAACAGAAAGAAAGCTTAGAATGATTTCCTAAGAGCTGCCTATTGAAATGACTATTTAGGGAGGATACCAAGTAAATAAGTACTCCAGAGCTTCCATAGCAGTTATGTATAGCATCCCAAATGAGCCTTTCAGTGCCTTTCACATAACGTTTTCCCACCCCCTCCACTGCCATCACAAGCCTATCAGTCGAAATAAGGAAAGGGTTGCTTGCTTGAAGATTTGGATTCTGTTAGGTGCAGTGAAACTGAATCTCCTCTCAACCTGTCTAGAAGCTGAAGCCTAGACGTATGGAGAATTTTGATACCAAAAGCTGAAACTTGTCCTGAAACTGCTTTAATGTGTCTTTGTTTATGTAACAGTCTGGCACATACTTTGAACTAGTCATCCGCTCTGAATAGAAAGAGACAGATGGCAATTCATCACACCTATCTTAGACATATACATTTGGACAGGATGAAAAACCTTCTGGAAATGCTTAACTCTTCACTGGATCTAACTCCTATTTATGTTCTTAATTCTGATTTTGGAATTTGTTATTGAAATTGTACCTGATATAATGACATGTCTACACCATAAAATGCAACATGGTTTAACAAGGTATACCTTCCTGAGGTGGATAGATCACATTATGTAGTGTTCTTCCATGGAAACAAAATGCGTCAGGACACAAAATACACAACCTGAGGAAATATTTGTTCAAAGATAATAATATTATTTCTTGATGTGTGATACCACATTTGCATAATTCATCATTGCTCTGTGATGTGAATACTTGTCAGCTGGACCATATGTTAGGGAACTTTGCTTCACGCCTCCCAGTGTTTCTGAACCTTACAGAAGTCAATAAAATGTTTTCTTTAAAGCTATAGGGTTGGCTTGCCACAGGTGTCACGGAAAATAATAAGGACTTGGGTATTTCAATTTCTTTTGAAAAAGTTGTTTTATAGTGCAGTCATCTGACTGCATATAATATGTGCTGTACCTAATATCGAGAAATATTACCTCTGCAAGCAATGAGATACACCTTTGGAAATAAGGTAGACAGGGTCAATAACAGAGATAAATTTCCCCACAAGTTACATCCAGACATCTAAATTTAGCCAAAATAAATCCCACCCTCATAGCTTTAACAGAAGTACGCAAACACATTTTAAATTTAAAATGGCAGAAAATACATCAAAAGATCATAAGAAAACCTATGCTGAATTATTTTTTGTACATGCCTTCCTATCTTTATTTGAACAGAAGATCTCTAATTGACTATAAGGCATATATGATGTCATTTCCAGAGTGATAGCACAGTAAGAAAGGCAAGATGAATCATGTCACATGACGTACACATTATAAAAGATATCCCAGTTTGAAAGTAGCAATGCAGCTATGGAAGGTGCTGATGATAACTCATCTGAATTGCTGTACATTCTTCATAATTTACTATCAAAACCAATGTATCTGCACTGAAAGAGGAAGAAAAGGGGGTTATCAGGATGATCAGGAAGAGCAAATATCTGTGTGTGAGAGGACAAAGAAAACACACAAAGGTGGTGATGCCTTGAGAGGCTACCTAGAACAGAGGTTAGGCCATGTTAAAGGAATAAGTAGGTATTTATTAACAAGGCCTTCAAAGGATACACTTTGGGCATTATAAGAGCCTGGCTGAGGCTACACCCAAGATGGATGACAAGTCACACATTTTCACACTTTTATAACTTTTGGTCCACTAACATATTTGGGTTAATTGTCCAATTACAGCTTCAGGTTATGAAGCCCCATCCTCCCAGACCGCTCTCCTCAATTTGCTGTTGTTTATACATTTTGGGTCTGATGCTGCAAGGGTGTCCTTGGTTCTCAGGCTGGAAAAGGATTGTTTTGTTGAACTACCCTGTGAAGAGAACTTTACTTGAAGTTCAGAGTCACACACTAAGGCAGTACAGAATCTGGATAATATGAAAGCTAAAACTTAAGGCATCAGTGGAAGTGGATGTTAATGCCCACACCAGGAAAATTTCTCTCAGCAACACACAGCATCTCTGCATGACACCACATGTTGAAAGGGCCAAAGTGCTACTAAATCCCTCAGCTTCCACCAACACTTCTGTATCAGGGATTGCCACAGCACACATGAACAACATGTGGCACATTCCAGTTGGCCTGCAGAGCACATGTTGAACCAAAATGCACTGCAGGGATTGTTACAACCTCTGTTAACTCCTTTTCTGGGATGCCTCTCAGTCTGGCCATGTAAATAGATGCCGCTTTTAGATCAGGTTGAATAAACTATTCTTTTTCTTTGGTTGGACACCTGGGGAGGGGAAAAATAGTGAAGCATTGTAAAGATCCTGATGGCTTAGTCTGACAGCAGCTACTCATCTGTGTCCTTGGCTACAATGAAATGTTTCAGCTCATTAACACCAAATTTGATGCTTCAAATAAAAAAAAAAGCAAACACCAAAAGCCCACACCACAAGAAACCAACAATGCAAGCTTTTCCATAGACTATGACAAAGCCAATATATTTTAAGGGTAATACTGCAATCTTAAACATTGCAAATACAATAAATGTGATAGTAAAGAAATGTCTTTGCAAAGGAACTGGATATATTAAGCAATCAGCCTTAAAAGAGACTTCTAATAGATAACTTCATCAGTTTGTGTTGTTATCTAAGCTTTCCTCCTCTGTCTACTGGGAATACCTGCAAACACTGAGATAATGACTCAGACTCCAGCTAATTTTTATCTGCTGAAAACACACTACTTCTTAGGGGGCAGCACTTCATATAACGGGTTATTCATATATAGGATATGTGTGCATGTACATATATAAATATATACTTAAAATATATTTTCATACCTCTTTGTGTGTTTTTCGACACAGCAAGAAAACACATAATACCGAATCAAGTATAATTTAATATTATTTAATTGATTTATATTTATTCCTAACTTTTTGTTCACCTTGTTTTTCATACCTAGTGGTTCCACGTCTGTTTGTCAGTATGGTGTCTTATGGTAAAAGACATTTTTCCAAATAGATTTTCTGCACAAAACTACTCTCTCAATAGTTTATGATTTAAATGTGAATTATCTTGAAATACAGTGCCATTGTTTGCAGTATACAATTACATTTAGAAGAACTAAATATAATCACTATTACAGTCAATGCTATGTTGCATTTACTTAATTCTTTTTAGGACAGTTTCTTACATATTTGATGTGAGTTCCAAGGAATAGAATAGTCCTCCATTTTTCTTTTTAAAGAAAAAATTTAAAGATTATTCATTATTTAAAAGCTTAATTATGTGGGTACTCATTTTGATAATACTGTAATGAAACTTTATTTGCAGAGGCTAAATACGTCACATTATTTGAAAATAAGACTCATTCTAAGATCAGTCCTGTTCTTACATGGTGATATTCTGAAAACACACATTATTGTCATAAAGTCTTTGAAAATTTAGTGTGATATTTACCATGTTTATTGAAGCTTAGTATCCATATTTGTATTTGACTTCAAAGCTAAAAGATTTTTACAACACAGTGAAAGGGATACTCACATCATCCATTTTATGCAGCTGCAGGCTTCTACCTCACAGGTGGTTCCGAATAGCAGGTTTTATGTCTCAAGTATGTACAGCACAATAAAGCAATTTTCTACACTTATATATTCACAGAACAATATAACTTTTCACAATGTTTGCAGATGAAAATATCTACTGGAATCAATGAAATATGAAATATGAAAAACAAAATAGTGTTTTACCTAGCAGCTGACCTAATAAATATTTACATCAGCTACACTTTCAGTTATTTATGTTGTAGGGATTGCACTAATACGTGGATTGTTTCAGAATACCTTTTATCTTCACCCCAGACTAACCACGTTTTAGTTTGCTTTTTATTGGCTACGTAATTGCATAAAATACTTCTATTTTCTGTTCATGTGTGTACTTAATTATGTTCTGGGTGGTATTTTAGAAACTCTTAGAAAACGTGAATAACTTATATATAGTGAAATGTTCTTGCCTACAGAAATTTACCTGAAAGGAGTTTAGTTCACAGCAAAACCAGGAAAAGATGGTCTTCAGTCATTTATTGGTGCATAAAGAAAGAGAAAGCTAATTAAATACCCGAGTTGTAAAATGAAGTTTAACACTTATTTAGTAAAGCATGTAAAAGAAATCAGAATACTATGAAATGTTACAAGTAAAACTCTCTTCAAAATCACTTAAATTTGTATTTTGATTGGCAAATTCTAAACACACATAAAAGTACCAGTGATCCAGAGTACATTTTTATGTCCAATATTAATTTGTAGAAAATGAAAGTCATCAGCATTTAAAACATCTCTGACAAAATTTTTAAAAAAATCAAAGGAAAACCAACTATTACATTTAGGTTCATATAATGAAGTTGATATTGTCTTTATTTTCACATCATAACACCCATTCTTTCACTGTTCTCAGTCTGACTGATGTTTCGTTTTTTCAGACCACAGTTGTACATGACCAATAAAAGTACAACTATCTGTAAACCTGGAAAGCACAAACATGTTCAGTACAAAGGATAATTCATGTGGATGTCAAATAAAGGGTATTTAAAGTAATATAGAATATTCATCTGCTAATTGCATTTGCATATCTGTAGGCTTTAAGGATTGTTCTTATTGTTCTTATTTTAATAATTTATTCTTTCAAGAGAGTCTGTATTTCTGAATAATTGAGAACTTTCTAACAGATGAGCTAGTTAAAAGTTGTAAGCTCTCTCCACAGCCCTTGTAAGTATATCTAACTCTTTTTTCTACAACTCCAGCTGATATACATTGGACTACCCTGAAATAAAAACAAGGAGACATTATCTTATTTATAATCTAGGTATTCCAGCCTTGTGCATGAGCTGTTGTACTGAAGAAAATTACCTCATTAAGTAGATAATTACAATTTTGCCTTTGAGGTAAATTTGTCAGGAAACAAAAAAAAAAAAAGTCTTAATAGTTCTTGAAGATGGTGGTCATATTTTCTGTACATTTATTAAAACAACAGTTAGAAATTTAAAAATAGAAATTACATTTTTTATTTATTTTGTATGGTCATAACACTGAGAAGTAATAGTGATGAAGCAGGGCTCATTTTCATTAGCTTTGTGCAAACATAAAGTGCATATATATAAATTAAAGTTTGACTTTAGTAAGCTTTTAAAATGTTTTTGGTTCTGGAATTTATAGAGTATTTGAACAATGTTTTTAATACTGACACTTTCTAATTTTTGCTGTATTAGGATCATAAGTTTGAGTTGTTTTTTTTCTTTCTTGTAGAGAAATGAACTATCTTAATGGATGATTCACCTACTTTGTGCTTTATAACCCAAGTAATAATAGTTGTTGTCTTTTCTAGGTCATTTAGCTTAAAAAAGACTGTCTAAGTTCAAAAGAGATGGACCATCATTGTAAATCTTAATCACAACTCACTCTTTGTATGATGAATAAGGAAAGTTCAGTATCTCACAAAGTGAGAAGACACCAAAACTGGAAAGTGGAAGCTGCTATTGAAAGAGCAAATGTAATCAGATTTCCTGGGGGAAAATTAGATATTTTCTTTCACTTGAGGATTCTAATCTTTAAATTTCTCTGGTATAGAATACTTGAACTGGGTTAGCCAAAACATGGGGAGACTTACGGGGTCTTCCTCCATTATGAGTAATATGTCTCTTTGTTAGAGCTGGGTGTCTTGCACTCTGTTCCCCGCTCCCCCTCACACCACTGGCCATCATTCATCCTCTATTTCACCCTTGACCAGTGAGATATAATTTATTAAGGGCCATAGCTTTTCCAGTCCTTTTTGTTTTGATGTATTATTCTAACAGTATAGAGTAATCCAGTCTCTGCTGTTACGGGGAATATCTATATAAAATAATTCGTGCTAGAAATAAAGTAATATAAAGGTAAGAAAGACAGAAGCCGATTCCAGGAAAGCTGGTTAGTACCTGTGAGGGGACAGATGGCTCCAGGAAGGAGAAAAGAAATCAACAACAGAAAGGGGAGTTGCAACCATGGAGATGGGCAATCGATGATAGCCTTAACGACCAGAAGCACCCACGCATCAAGACTGATCGAACCAATAACGGCTTCTCGGAAATCTCATCTATTCATCAGCTCAGCCCAGAAACCTATTCTGGTTTTGAGATCTGGAATCTCAAAAGAGGACACATGGATATACAATCTGAGCAAAGGTGGACAAAGAAACCCTGCCTTGGGGAAAATAAACTGTATAAAAACTGGACTCTTGGCGGGATTTTGTGAACAAGTGGGGATAAGTGCGATAGAGGCCTGTCCTAGCGTTCACCCAGTGTCGATCCCAGGATCGGGGCTGTCCTTTTTTTTCGTGGCTTTCCATGTTCACTGTTATGCGAAAAATGAATTTAATTTTTTTTATTTTTCAAATCCGGATGTATAATTTATAACACTGCCAAACTAAAAAATAAAAGCACCCATTAGGAACTGGAATGCACAAGAATCCTAACAATGCAGAATATATTATAATTAAAACATATTTATATTGTAAAAAGAGACGCTTACAGTTCCCAAGCCTAAAGTAATACACAGATAAAGCCACACTGGTAGAAAATATAAACTCTAATCTCAGCCCAGATGAATTAAAATAAGTGTTGGAAGATCTATTTTCCCAAATTTAGGTTAAATCCCTCACCAATGAGCTATTTCTGTGTTTTAATGAGGTTTAAATGATATCTGTGCTCTGAGAACTGCTGCTCCACAGGTAGTATCAACTTTCTGATGCTGAGCACATTGGTGCTATTAGGATTCTACCTAGAAGCATAAATTTAAGCTAGATCTATTCTAGTAAATTACAAAGTGTCAGGGGCCATTCCCAGCACTGTGATCTAACAATCTGAAGTGTTCAGTTTTTAGTGTCATCCCTAAAAAAGCTGTGTCTTGGGCCAATTCCTACTTCTAACAACCTTTTTTTTTTTTTAAGTTTTCTCTTTCAAAGTCTGAGAGACCTTAATAGCATGGATTTAGGCCATTAAGCACCTAAGTCCAATTAT
Organism: Cyanoderma ruficeps; assembly: GCA_008694505.1. NCBI lineage: Eukaryota > Metazoa > Chordata > Aves > Passeriformes > Timaliidae > Cyanoderma > Cyanoderma ruficeps. The sequence goes on along the minus strand of VZDJ01006028.1, from coordinate 10,192,352 downwards.
GGACACCAGCAGTGGACTTTTATATACTGTACACTGCAATTTAATGGTTAATGCTGCAGCTCAGGTGACTGGGGAGCTTTAAAAAACAAAATTAAAATAATTATGGAATTAAGCAGCTTCACAAATAGGTTAGAGTTTGAGGAATGAACACATCCAGACTCATGTTATCTAAGTCTCATTTTCTTCAGGGAGACTACTGAAATTAGGATAAAAAGTAATCTCAAGTATTATTTTTTCCTCCACTGCAATAGGAAACGACATTTTTGAGGTTAAATATAGAAGTGTCCCTTTAGTAAATTGAATGAATTTGTGGTATTCTATTTCACATCAGTAAGCTCCCTATTAACCTTCCTCTTATGTGTATTACAAGTCTGAAAAGATTAATCTAATCTCATATACCATTTCCATTAATGGCTTCTCATTGAGCATTATGAGTAGATTTTTTTTTTTTGCATTTGTCTTCGGGGTATTATGCCATCATTCAATCTAGACCTTTAAGGCTCTTTTCAGTTGTTTTTGTTTCTTTTAGCCATATATTTTGTATGTTTCTAGCATATTTCTTCTATCACCTCAGGAAGTCAGGTTGTTATATCACTACTATCTTTATGTTCTATCAAGAAGCTGAATATGCTGTTATAAAGAAAATGAACCCATATATACAACAAAATTAGTGCATCACACTGACATTCTGTTTAAGACAGAAAGCTCATAATCCAGCATTTCCTGCAGAGGCAAAAATCACTTGGAAACAAATATCAGCACAAGACACAGAGCGTCCCCAGGACTTGGAAGTTCCGCTGTGCTTATAGCTGCTGTTTCAGTGTCCTTTAACTCATCTGTCATAAGAACTACACAGTTTCAGATTTCGATATTATTATTTTCTCACTTGTTGATTTCCATATCATTTGGCACAGGATAAAAATTTAATTTAAAAATACTGAAAACATTTACAGTTTTGTTCATTTGTTCATTTTGTGAGGTTTTCTTATATCAGGAATTTCATATTTCACTTCATAAACAAAAAAAGTTGGCATAAATTTGTTCTTAAATTTAGGGCTAAGTGTGGGCTGTTTTAATTTAGAAAGAATAAGTTTTGAAGAAAAATTTAAACCCCATGATTGTTACTTGGAATATTTTCTAATTAGTGAAAAAAAATAACTGGGGTGAGGGTTTTCAATTTTTTCATACATATATTTTAAGCAGCAAAATTTTACTTGGAAAAGTTCTGTCTATACCCTTATTCTTATTAAGACTTTCTTCATGACACTGAAAAAGTTTGTGTTTAATTCCTTTTAAAATTTTCCCTGTGCTGCTGAGAATGTTTACGTGCTGATCAGACCTTGTTATTAAAAGGGTGAAGGCTGTACAAAAAATTCAGGGTTCTACCACACAAACTTTAATTGCAGATTCCATAGCCATGAAAAATGTAAGAAACTCACAGAAAACAAGAAAGGACATAAATATCTTTCCATCCAGAAATTTTAAGAAACAAAAACTTCACATAAATTATAGTTTATTTCTGTACGGTTGAACTTCCATGTAAAATTAAAGCCCAAATCTCTTCCACACATCACCTGCACTTACAGAAAGGTATGAGAGGAACAAGAAAACTAAGGTGTATCAGTGGAAGGCAAATCAGCCATAGCTTATAAAACATACATCTGGAAAGAAGTTTCTCCTCTTTGCAAATTCCAAGGTAAGTATATCAATGTTCATTTTTACTGAATTAATTTTCCTGAATTCCTACTTGTTGTTGAGCTAGTACTGGCTTTCAACTTAAAAAAAAAATCCTTTTCTATCACGTCTCACTTCAGATGCATATGCATGCATAAAGAATAGACCTAGAATAATGAAAACACAAACATCATGATATATATAGCTGTCACAAGGCCTTATGGCAGCAGTAAGGCATTCTTACTATCAATAATTTTATATTTCTCGTTTGCAAAAAATGTAATGTTTTATTTCAAAAATTTTTCCTGAAGCATATCTGTTGGCCTGAGCTTTCTATTTTTTTGTCTTAGTGAAGAACCTTCTCAGGCAGCTTCATCTAAACAATGTCTATTTTCAGAGTGTTTATATACTTCTCCTCTGAGAGAAGAAATGATTGATGGTGATGTCCACCATCCAGGTTGAGAGGTGGCGACCTTTGCAGCCAATCTCTGGGCCTTTGTACAAATGTATATAAATGGAGTCAGATTGAATAAGGAGAAGTTTGTTCCCCACTGCCGTGGTGTGCGCCTGCTTCCTTTCTGTCCCTGAAGTGGGACACACCCAGCCTCGGCCCGCAACACTTGGTGACCCCAAACCTGTGAGGACTGCAGCCTCGACAAGCCACACATACCTAATCACCGTGTATAGAAAAAACCCTCAAATACTGGTTTTGATGATAATTTTGCACAGGTATTTTTAGTTTTCGTAGAGATTCCTATCAAACACATGACAAGCAAAGGATTTCTGATTAATGTGTTCTTAAAATGGTGTGTGTGTACACATATATAAATGTGTATATGTATATGTATATGAATATAAAATTGATTATCAAGGTTTTTAATATTTATAATGATCATTTCCTCTGGTTGTTGTATACAGTAGGAGTTCTGTAAAAAGTTCTCTCTTCTATCCTATTCTATTAAATGTTAAGGTAAGTTATGATATGTTAGCTTTTCTTAAAAAATTGTTTTCCTAGGTTTCACTATACTTTAGGAAATGGACATCACAACTAATTTTAACTTCTATTACGTAAAAGAGACCTGTAGAGATTAGGCAGCTACTCTGAGGCTTGAAAACAAACTGACAGTGTTTTCTGAGAAAATCTTGGCCTGTGATTAATGATCCGTTTGCACACAAATGCTTGTTTTGTTCAGATACATGATATATCTAAAGTTTAATACTGAATTACAAAAAATAGTGTTTATTTCCAGAAGACCTTTGGGAAAATAGCAACCTTCAAAATCACCCCTGAAAGATTTTGTTGTCATCTATAATAACTGTTATTACTGGTTTATTTGTCAAGTTAATATAAGTTATTGTAAATATTATTTCAGCCTTATGTGCCTAAAACTCATTTCTCGCATAAATACTTTTAAAAGTAGCATTTTATACTCGGCTTTTTATCTCATAATCAGTGGTGAGATAGGACTAAATTATTCAAAACTTGTGAGGTCATCTTCTGTCTTCAACCTAAACCTGAAAGAGAAAGATATATACCTAAGAAAATAAATCTCCCTGCACGTTCTTTGTTGTTCCTTAGTAAACAAAAAATTGTGTAGAGTATCTACTTCAGATAAGTGGCAGTAGGCAAGGACAAGGCACCTTCATAAAGAGAATACACAAACCTTTTATCTACAGATGGAAGGTGTCCTGGTTTAGGGCAAATCTGGGAGAAAACCTACAAATGGCGTTCCTCTGGAAAAGCAAACCCAAATGGTCCTGCCCCCAACTGGTCTGGGAAAGAATTTCCTTGGAGAAAAGTGGAAAAAAAAGTTTATTTAACAAAGTGCTCATAAGCATAAAAAATTAATAATATGAAATAATAAAACCTCTCTCTGCTATGAAGAGAGATGGCAAAATTGAGAAAGTCCTTGCCATGGGTTTAGCTCGGCTCGTTCAGTCAGTTCCTCCGGTGCTGGAAATGCCGTCCTGGGCACCAGTGGGCCCAGGTGTGAGCTCCCAGTGCTCCTGGGTTTTCAGTCCAGAGCAGGTNGTCATAGAAGAAAAAAAAAAAAAAAAAAAAAAAAAAAAAAGGTCCAAGGGACTTCTCTGCCTCACCTAGGTAAAACTAACTAAAAGCACGGGAGATCTCTGCCCCGCTGTCTGTCTGTACTACAGACAAACACAGCCCAGGAGCAGAATGTGGAGGAGGGAGTGCAGTTTCTCCAAACAAACTGCATGCTGCTGCTTGCCCCTGCTCTGCTCTCAAAACCAGTCTTAAATGTACAGAACGCAATATCCAACATAACAGAACAGACAATTGGGGATACAAGCATCATAAAGTCACCCCAGGACAGAAGGCATGTTATTCCTCTGTACCATGAACAACTACAGTGTAGTGCAGACACAGAAAATGAGTGCTTTAAAAGATTCTGTTTCTTGTAATCGCTAAATTTATTACATAGAAATCAGTACTTCCTGAATTCTTTTCTTATGGTTCAGTTAGAACACAGATGGTTGCATAACTTCGAGCATAAACATAAAAGTTCAGCTTTCATGCAGCTGGAGTTCTTGGCCTTGACAATGAATAAAACTACCAGTTTCCATCTAGAATTTGTATTACTCAATGTATGTATTTAAATGTACAGCTATTACAAGAACAACCTTGATATCCTTCTGCATGTGTAGAGACATTTCTAGATTATGTGAATAAAATGCTTATATTCTGTTACTCCCTAATGCATTTCAAGAAATATACATTTAATTTTCTATGTGGAAAAAAAAACAAACCCTGTGAGAACATTTTAACTTGGAGCAGAGAAAAATAAACACTTTCATATGGCATACTTGACGGGTCTGCTTACTGTTTTAGTGAGGCTAAAAGTGCTTTATGTTTTCTGGTTGTTGTTTCATCTTGATACCCAGGATGGTTTTTAACAAAAAGAGCTGTCAGTGAATTAATCTATGAAATCTATGTCATCTTTAGTGAGATGATTATGAATGACTTTTACCTGTTTCAGAATTATTTTTGGGGAGACACAGTCTGAATGCTATAGTTTGCAACAGGTTGAAATAGGTGAAAACAACATTTCTAAATATCTGGTCATGTGTTGAAAATTATTTCTTTGTAAATGTAAAACTATACCTTTAGAAATAATGAAATATGCCCCAAACAAATCAATGAGTGCTCAGAATGGCCCAGAGCATTCCCCTGAGCATTTCTCTGAGGTACAGAAAAATCAGAATCAAGGTTCAGTTTTGCACAGTGTTTTGCCTCTGGCCTTGAAAAAGCTCCTATCAGTGCTCTGTATACTGCAAGTTACAGTATTTCTGTGTCATTTCTGCTACTTCCCAATAGTGACATCCTTTTGACTATTCTGGAAATTCATTATTCATTATCCTGGGTTTAAAACTATGATATGTGAAGACTTTGTTTAAATCTTTTGCCTGAATCAGACATGAAGAAATATCAGGAAAATAATGTTTTTGAGTGAGTTAAGCACTGAATTAATAAGAGTTCTGATAGATTTGTCTGTTTCTCTAATCAGAACTTTGAAATGGAAAAATAACCCAAATCTTCAAAACCATTCATAACACAAAACTGATTTTAAAACGAGTATTGTTCAAGGACTGAATGCCTTTCTTCTTCGAGAAGTTTTTCAGTTAGTTCTAATAAACAATATAAGAGAGACAGATTGAGTCAGGAGATGGTGGAAAGGGAAAGGGAAAGGGAAAGGGAAAGGGAAAGGGAAAGGCACCAAAAAAACACATCTGCCTCCAAAATAAACCCACCAAACAAACACCAAGGCATTATGTTCCCATTTGTAAGAATTAATCAGTTTTTTATCTTTGTATTACATCCCTACCAATAAATTTACATCTCACTTATTTGTCACTGAAGTATTTTTCATCTTTTCCAACCCACAAAGGTGTTTTCAAAACAGCCTCAAGTTCTAATTTAAATATGTCCATTATAAACTTTTGTTTTAACAATTTTTATAATTTTTGTGATGTATATGAACATCATTTCATAGCAATTAAATTTAATATTAATTGATCCACCAACTCTTACTTCCTTTCATGCTATTTTTAATTGTCTCATCTCTTTAAAAAAAAGAATTTTAATAATGACCACAAGTGTCCTTCAAGAAAACATTGCAGTTTAGGATATTTTTAGGATATTTTTAAGGACATACATCATCAGAAGGTTCCATGATTTTCTTCTTTCATTTCCCACTCTGAAATGTGTGGTTTAAAACTTCTTTAAATTCAGCTGTCTGTGTCTCATTTAATTTCTGCCTGGATTACTCATGGACAAATGCTGTAAGAACAGGACCCCACTGTTGTACAGTGTTCGTTGACTTCTTGTGAGCACATTCTCCGTCCTTTGCCACTGGTATCACCTCTATGCAACATTCAACATTAGGAAGCTTTGATAATGTCTTAAAAGTGTGAGAATGTTTTATTTCTTTATAACTTCATCAGAGCTGTTCAAGGATAGTAAATGGCCATTTATAAACAAAGTGTTAATCCATTATCAAAACTAACAAAAAATCTCATTATACAGTAATTAAGCCCAAGGTAGTATGTCTTTGTTACTCTTCACCAAGGACTCCTTTTCTAACAGCAGTTACAATGAAAACCCAGCCAAAAATCTTTGAGCTTTAATTAATAATTGGGTTGTAAATCTGAGAGACAGTGAAAGTCTAAAAGCCAGTCTCCTATCCTGTAAATCAACAGCTTGACTTTTTAAATATTTTTGGAACTTAACGTGTGACAGAAAAAAATCCATTAGCCCACTCAAAACAAGAACAATTATTAAGCTATTAGCAATGCAGCTCTGATTGAACAATTCATTGGTCTGTGATTTAGTGTCATACACCTTTGGAGCTACCTTCAAACCCTATATTGGAAAAATAGAAAAAAGAAAATTCATTATAAAAAGGCAAAACTAATATATTTTAAAAGGCCAGGAAAAAAAATCCAGCATTTAAGAAACACTCTAGTGAGACAAAAAGTGATATTTATTATTACTGAAAAACTTCTTAGCATTTAAAAGTAAAGTACAGAGTGGAAAAAAAAATATTTATGCAAAATTGTTGTTCTTCAGATTGCTGAAAAGAGACATGAAACTTAGTATCAGCACTATCATTCCAGAAATGATACTGCATATTTAAACAAGAATACAGCCTATAAATCTAAAGTCATAAATACTGATTATTCACTATTAATAAGGCATCAACTGCCTGCATCTGAATAGTTCAAAACTTCTGAAAGACATGACTCATAAAATTCTGAACCTAGGATCAAGGTAGGTTGTATCATGCAGACCATATCAACAATAATAATGGAAGTGAAAACTTGTTTGAATTCTTCCTATTCTCAACCTAAAAAAAATAATTGAACTATAGCAGAATCAATATAATTGATTCAAGTTCATTATTTAAGTTACTTGGCATTTGCTGAACAACAGCTCTGCAAAACATTCACAATATTTTTCAATATTAAAGTTAATGGATTTCATTATCTGACGTACTTCCTCCCGGTTATTTGTGTTCTGTCATGTTGACTGTGATTGTGTTGCCAAAACAAGCTTTTATCTGCTTTTTCCTAGGAAAGGAAAGTTGGTAAACATATAAATATATGATATTTTATCAATATGAAATATACATATAGATTTATTTCGGTTCCAGTTTCTATCTCCATTTAGCTGTTCTGATACACTAAAAGGTAACAAGCTGTGCAGGCATCAGTGGGCGGAAATCAATGATTTGGTGCTCAGCAGTTCTCTACCAATTGCTGAACTATTGACTGACTACCAATCAATTGCTACACTGCTCCTACTGAGTCCCACAATATAAATAAAGCACATGGCTCAGGGGAAGAGGAAGCAGGATTCATTAAAAAATTTAATGGAATGTCAAAGAATATAAAGGAAAGGGAGCGTAGGCTGGAATGAAAGAACAGAACAAAGTGGGCAGTGTGTTAAACAAATCCAGAAAGTTTCATTCCAATGTACAGGTGTAGTTATGCGAAAGTCAAAATCGGTGCTTAAAGACAGGGAACTGCACAAATATAGAAGGACACTGAACTAATTTTGGAGTACTGCTATTCTCCTTTCTGCTTCTCAATTAAACAACCAAATTTTCAGGAAATCTTTTGGATTCTATTTCCAGTGACACACAGTAACAAGTGAAGTATGAGAACATAGAAAAAGCAAAGCACAGGAAACAGGAAACAGATCTAAATTAGTTATAATGTACTACACCCACTGCAATTGCTGTCAATAACAATAACAAAACAAGAAAGCGAGAGAAAGAATAAAGCTGTAAGTGCAAAGATTTCTGCTTCTTGAGAGTTTTGGTTCTTTTACATTTAGTAAGGCACTGTTAGTTCACAATCCAGATTAATAGACAATTGTAGACTCCAAGCTTATCTCTTAAATATTAACTTTGCCAATCTCTGCCTATCTTTGAACAGAGAAATATCAATGTTTAAACCACATGCAAGTTTATCAAATTAGAGCAGTATATGAACCAATGAACCAACTAACAAAAAATTATCAGGACATAAAGCAAGCTTACTATAGGAGAAGACCCAAGAACAATAGTGAAAGATTGAGTAACTGAGATCTGTCCTGAAAATCTAAAAATTAAGTAGTATTGCTGTGTGTCCTGCTTTAGGACACACAGGGTTAGTCATCTTAGGACACTGTGATATTCTGATGTGTTTTCATTTCTAAGCAGATTTGCAGTTTCAAATAATCGGAAGAAATAAAGGCGATAACTGATCACTTAGGGAGGTAACACTGAAGAAAATAGTCTCAAGTTTGTATAGCATAAATTCAGTTTCTTGCTTCGCCACAGAGTTTTACTGTAATGGTGAAATTCACAGTAAATTCACACTAGATTTCAAGAAGTAGATGAACTAAACTTTTTAGAGGTTTTCCAGTCTTTTAAATATATGCTCTCTTATTCTGAAGGGTGGAAAGTGTAGGTAGTTTTCATAGGCTTCAGACAGAGTCACTGAATGTCTGTATGTCTGAAAATCAAGCTATCCTATTAAGTGCTGTCTGAATCCTGGTTAGATGGGCTTTTAACACAAATCCCTGTCAGCCCTTGCTTACTTTTGCCATGCTTTCGCCTTAAAATTCTGTCTATACAATTTACTTCCATTGTTAAAAGACAGCAGTATATGATCAATAAAAGAAGGCTCTCCATGTTAATCACCATCATTTTTCCTATAAATATGCAAATTTTCAGACTCAGGATCTCACTGACTACCATCTATTGACAATTTGGAAAATTGGAATGAAATAGACTTACCCTACTCTTAAAAACAATAAAACACGTAGATAGGATACATTATTAAAATGAGGACATGCTATATCTTGGTGCTTGCTTCAAAGATAAATATTGGTACATGTTTATCTTTGTTCTGTTGGAACAGTGTGTGTCAGATAAGCCACTTTGCCTTATTCCTAATTGTTAGTAGTTTTCTAAAGTTATCTCATGACTAAGCATATCAGAAGTGATTTCTCTTTTTCTCACCTGCTTCAAATTTCACTAGGGCATCAGCTCATCCCTAAATTTCTCTCCTGTGCTATATCCCTTCCCCTGCAACCCTTCATCTATTTAGACATCTGTGAAGGTTTGCCTGAGAGGAGCAGATCGGTTGCGAAAGATCGCTGTGTTTGGGGCAAAAAACAGCCGAGTAAGTGGAAAGAATTTCTGAACTATATTGGAAGGCTAACAAGTTAGGAAGAACCCTCTTGGGAATTGAACAAAATCTTGATACTGAGGTCAAAATTGAGCTTTTTTTGATGGATGTTTAAAATGAGTGACAGCCAAAGACTGAATTCTATCTATTCCTCAGAGGCATGAATGTTTACTACTGGGAGTGAGAGCAGAGTCCAGTTTTCACTCATATTTACCCTTTTCTTTCTAGTATCTTTTGCATCTTACTGAACAGCTTAGAGAGCTATTCACCAAGGAGAGATTACAAAAATTTCTTTCCTTTGAAAAAAATAATTATAGGATCACAGGATTATCCAGGTTGATAGGGATTTCAACAGGTCTTAACTCCAACTTCCTGCTCAAAGCCTAATCAATCTAAAGTCAGAACAAGTTTCTCAGGGCTTTTGAGCTGGTCATGAAAATCTCCAAGGAGAAGGCCTGCATAATCTTTCTATTCAACATCTTCCATTGCTTAAGTGTCCTCACAGAGAAAATTTACCTTATATTCAGTCTGGTATTAGGCAGTGTCCATCTTGACTATATCACCTGTCCCATTCAGCACCAGGCTCATATTTTGCAGGCTCATATTTTACATTTGTCAATTATTGTAGTAATAAAAGATCATGCAACTCAAGCTGCAAATGACAGCTCTGCATGAGCTCTGGCTTTCCGAGCAACACTTTCTCACACTCAGAGTTTCTAAATTCTTCCTTTGTAGCCTGTTACTGTTTCCATGGTTTTCTCTTAGTATTGGAACTTCACTGTTTAACCATTTAGCTAAGACAGTTTTTGCATAGTTCACTTGTTTCCCTGAGTTTCAGGATGGACCATTCTGGTGCAGCTTGCACCTCATATCTGATGCATCCCAGAACAATACTCCCTTACTGGAATATATCTTCCTGCCTTTCACACCAAAAAAGTTAAACATGCAATTCATATTTTCTCATCAATAGAAAGAGAAGAATGTTTACAGGAGGATTTTTCCCTCTTTTAGATAGCTTTCTAAGATTAATATGACCATGGACAGAGCTTAGTTAAGTATCTTAGAACAGAATTTTTACTTTCAGGTAGCTAGGGTTTTTAGACAAGATCAGCTCCCAATCTTTTTGTGATTATTTTGTAAGATATTGAACAGCTTTTTTTTCCCTTTGATAACTTAGATGAATGAGTAGGGAATATGACAGAGGTAGAAGGTATACCCTTTCTTTGCTTATTTAGAAGAATATAGTGCAGGTGTGGAGGATGAAGATTAGGTTCATTTTAGGTTTGCCACTTCTGTATGTAACAGCTAATGTCTGTGACAAATTTGATATGGCAACACAGAACACCGTGACCAGACAATTTTCCAAGTGTCCTAACTATTTTACAACCCAAAACCTCTCCATAACTTACTGGATGACATTTCACACCCTGTTGGGTTGTCAGGGTCACTAGGCTACATACAGTTCCCTAAAGGAAAACCACTGAGCACCCTCAGAAATGGGAGTGTCCCCTGACTGAGAAAGTCAGTGCCAAAGTTACTAATTTCTTTGGTGGAGTACTTCCCATCAAGTGTGGATATTCACATAGCAGATGATCTTTATCACTTTGCTCTATAAACAGTGAATCTTTAGTAAATGTTGACAGAGGAACTTAGGATGTGAAATGAATGAATCTCATCTGTCTTGGTTTAGAAAGACAGGTATCTGCCAGGGAAACTGGGGTTCCCCTTAGAATAGAGGATGTAAACCCCTCACCCCCCCACCAAGTTCTAATTTTGCAATTAACGGCTCTCAGGCAAAGATTTGGGAGTAGGAATAACAGCTTTTTACTAAGAATATAAGAATACAAATGTGGTAGAAAAGAAAAAGAAAAAAAA
>VZDJ01006028.1:10113376-10180747 GCA_008694505.1 Cyanoderma ruficeps | reverse complement strand
ACGCTCTTGCTCTGGGGGTTCAGCCTGTTCACTTGAGCTCCTGAGCCCTCTGCCTCCCTGAACTGACACCTGCACGTGGGAGGAAATAAAGACCATCTAAAACCTAGCAGGAGCCCGCTCTTTTATTCCACGCCGCAATTCCATGCTTCAGCCTGAGATTCAGAAGAAGCAAACACCTGACATATAGAGTCCGAGGGGCAAGCTAGCCGGTGAAGCTGCCCCCAGAAAGCGGACCTCTATAATCCTATTCATCAACTAAAATGGAATCTAGGATGACAGGATTTGATTGCATGGAAACACATTGCAGAAAGCTCATATTACACAAGAGGAAGCCAAACCTTGCTGATGATTATTGCATTCCACAGCAGCAATAAACATAAATTATCTGAAATTTGTGGAAAATTAAACCTCTTTCTAGACAATCACTCTAAAATAAATAGAAATTTAGTTAGAAAATTGAGTGAGCATTACAAACGTTTCTTAATAAATAATCCATTTCCATATTTTCTCAATAAACACTGATAAAAGTCTGATAACATTGTTCTTATCAAGAAAATGAAAATTAAATTATCTGTATTGATATTGACTAGGTTGTCCATTACATAACAGAAGAAAAACTAACTGAACAGATTGCACTATTAAGAAATATAGTGAAGAGTGCTGTGTCTTCGGACTGAGTAATACATATGAGCATCAGCTAACTAATTTAATAAATTAACATTTATTTGACAGATGACAAGTGTATTTGAAAATTTTATTTCCTCTTCAAATACATTCTTATAACCTCCTCATTTACTTTAAAAAGCTTTTTTTAATCCCCTCAAGACCAATTTTTTCTATTAATAATTAATAATTTGATTATCAGTAGTAATCCTTTTTATAGTTTTTCTCATTGAGATGTTTGTCAGACTGTATTTATTACAGTTCAAATGTGTTGGAAATTTCCCTGTGCAGGAAAAAAAAAGTATTTGCTATGAATTATCTTTTCTTGTTTAAAAACTTCCAATATCTGTAGTGTGATAACTTTTGCTATGATGTGTGACCTGCTATTCTAGCAGGTCAGTTTCTAGGTCACAGGACAACATATAGTTCCTTACAGTTTTCATAAGGTGAAACAGAATTTCCTTTTTCAATGTATTCTTGGTGTAATCATACATTTATTCAAGGAGGTAAAAAAGAGCACACATAACATGTAAACATTGCTTCAGAATGGGCTATGAAATATGTCATTGTTGAGATAATTGTTTGCTGAACATGAAATCTTTGATCAGATCTAGCTAAACTTACAATGGCTCTAACATAAAATACGAATACTTTTTTCAAACTCAAAATTTATTCTACCAAATCAAATCTGTTTGAACCTAGAATGCAGATGTAGATGAGATATAGTAGAAATTATCTGCTTTTGGATTACCCCGCACAAAAAATCAGAGAATACAGAGAAATGACAGGCTATCTGCTAGAAGCAAACATTCAATCTGCACCACTTTGTGAGTCCATTTCAGCTAAAAAAACTGTTATTTAGAAATCTCTCTTTCTGAATGCTCCAACAGATACAGATGGAATTGAGCAAAAAGCCCTTTCTCTAATGCTGAAGATGTACTCTCTAAAGCTTTCAAGTGGGGAACTGACATTTGATCAATTTGGCACCAAATATCACCACAAGCAGTGTAAAATGAGACTGTGATATATTATGAAAAAATCCACTTGATGGTATAAGCATAAGAGCTTTCTTGTCAGAGCTGTGCTACACTCTGACATCAAGTAGAACTGACCCAAAGGCTTTACAAAAGAAATGGAAAATAGGACTTTCTTCTTCTTACCCTTTATGCAATAAAATTACATGTTTTTTAGAGAATATAATAACAAAGAATTCTTTAAATTACATAAAATTATATTAAGTACATCCATAAAGAAATAAAGCATTTTATTCTGTCGTTAGGTCACAGGTAGAGGAAAGAAAATGTTAGAAAATATTTCTTCCATCTCGTGTTAGAGAGAAAAATATATGTGACTGCATAAAGTCTTTGGTTGCCAATATGACTAGCGATGCTTTCACAGTGTGAATTTATTCAGTCAATTAGAAGTTGGAAAGAACAAGGATTCACTGAAAGTTATCTGCTTTTTGGCTGGAAAGAGAGCACAGCTGCTTTGATCACAGATGATGGTTCCATGACTCTACTTGGCAGAAATTCTTCTTTTGCCCCATCCAAAGCTGAGCAAAACTCCCAATAGATCAGGGTAAAAGTTTAATGTTGTTGTACACACATGAATATTACACTTCAAACACACAGGTATTTTATGAAAGGCTGTGTGGCAAGGCAGTATTTACACCTCTGTCTATATCCCCCAGACCAACCAACAAATACTTAGCAAGCTTACTTAGATAAATAAAATAAAATTCAGAATGCCTTTGACATATGGATAAACTGCTGACAATGAAAGTTTACAAGAATAATAAAAATATTATACTATTAATTAATGATCAGTATTCTTTCAGTAAATGGAATTCAATGAAAAATTATTTTATACAGAACAAGAATGAGAAAGATTATTCCAAATAGAGTGGTGAAAAAATCTATTTTATATCAGGTTCTCTAAAGAAAAATATTCCAGGTTGAAATACATATTTTCATCTGCACAATTTCAGGAAAATACATCACAAGAAAAGTTCTAAGGAATTCACCATTTAAATTATTAATTTATACCCACAATGGAAATTAATTGCCTCTCAGAATGAAAACGTGTGACTAAAAAGAAAAATGAAAGAGAAGATAGAAGTAGTAAGTGATATAACTAACTGAATTCATTGTGAAAAGCTGAAATTGATCTTTATATAACACATATACGTTAAAATCTAAACCCAAAAAGAATGTAGAAATGTGAAGAAATAATTCTTTTGTTTTAATTATTCCTCCAAAGTTGGTCATCTATCCTGCTTTGGGCAAGCCATTATTTTTCTCGCAGTATAAGTGAGAAAAAATGACCACTACTTTTCATTTTGTCCACCCCATAAAGATATTTCGGAATCAGACATCTAATACAGAGACTTCTGTTCAACATTACAATTAAAATATCTTTTAAAACCTCTCGAGTGTATTGCAGTAAAAGTTTAAAGGCTCAGCCTTGCAGACCTTGCTGAATAATGCAGAGGCCACTGTAGCCCCTTTGAAGTCAGCATGACCACCTGAATGAGTAATGGCACTGGAACAACTCCTAAAGGCTAATTCTGTTGGCTATTCTTAGTTACATGAATCAAATAACAGTTTCACCTGCAAGGTACTGAGAGTGACTCAGTCATTAGTGAAAAGAATTTCAACTGTTTTGTTCAAAGAAATGGATAGCCTGCAGAATTGTGAACCATTGTTAACAATTATTGTTCTCTCTCAGAAAGTACTCCCATCCTATTGCTATGAAACAAAATGAGGTTGGTAGAAAAGCTAACAGACATCTGATAATATCTCATATGTTCTTTCACTTTCAGGAAAGCCATTTCATCTTCTTTGCTGGTGAACAGCATAAGATCTATTTTCAGTACAAAGATAAAAAGTGTGAAGAAAGGGCAACTATTAACTCCTATTGAATCACTGATTAAATTTTTTCAGCCTTGTTAGATAGCAGTGACTTTGTCTTTCAGTAACATCAGTGAACCAATTCATTCTATAAAAAATGAAGCATTTTAAACAAACATTTCACTGACCTCCTCAGATCAGAGAAATGCCCAGTGTTCAAAGCAGGATATTTCTAAAAACATATATGTCTCTCTTAGGGTAGAAAATTCACATATCACCCAAACTACACAAAACAAGGATCTCAATACCACTAAATGTTTGGGTATAAAGGGAAATACTTTGGGGCAGGGAACTTGTCAAATATCAAAAATACACAGCTGTAGATAGATTTCTTTCCTCAGATACAGAAAATAACAAGGTTTTGAAAAATTGTTCACAAGAGTAAGTATGGGAAGTTGCAAGGAGATTTAGAATTTTGTTAGCCTGTTAGGATTTCCAAAAGGAACTTCAACAGCTTTTGCCAGTCCAACAGAAAAATCTTCTGTTCTCTGTGAGGAAGGACAGCAGTGTTACTGGGATAGAAAGTAGCACAGGTATTTTGGGCCTCTGCATAGTTATGCCTGCTATCAGAAAATACTTAAGAGCCAAAAAATAGGTTTTCCAAATTCAATCAATGATGTAAACTTAATTTCGAATCAAGTAAAAGAGAATTCTCTGAGGAACAACTAGTGGAGTTTTGTTGCTTGTACGAATTTTCCAGCTGATGGATATTTGTGCCTGCAGCTGAGACTTAAATTTGCACTCCCAGACAAAAGCAATTCCATCCAGTCTGATAAAGTGATCCTGACAGTGCTAAGGAATTGTTAAAAACTAAACTCAAGAAAGTGGAATCTAAAAATATTTAACTGAAATATAATGGGGAAGTAAAGATCAATACAGACAAATGTTGAAGAATATATGGTCCTGTAGAAAGGATTGTTGAGGAGAAGAGGAAATAGGGCAACAGTTTTATCGCTTAGAGAAGGTAAATCAGTAAGACAAGAACCATTAAAGAAGCCACAAATGAAGGGTCCCTTATGATTATTCTTAACTGTACCTATATATATATATATATATAAGCTGTAGAATCTGTCTTGCTAGGAATTAGCTGTAGGGCAAAAGAACCCAAAGGATAAGCATGACTGTAAAATAAAACATACATTACAGAAAAAAAAAGAAAATATTATTTAATATGCTAATCATAATGCAAGAAAAAATGAAATACATGAGTCATATGCTGCTACTTGTACTAAGAAAATGAGATACAATTTCTTCAACATATGAGAGAGAAAATAGCCAAGGATTATTCCAAATCTGAGGGTATAGATGTAGAAGCCAAAAAACACTGAAACAACCTAGATGCTCCTACAATGCAGTTGAGAAATATGCTCTGGATGAATAAGAATATTGTCTGCACTAAATATTGCAATAGACTTCTAAGATATCAAGTAGCAAGGTATCAAGTCCTTATTAATATATAAACTAAAGGAAATCAATTATGTCAAAAATCATAGAGTTATAATGAACATGTCATGACAGAGAAGACAGCGTTGTAGAATCCTGTTTAAAACAGAAAGCCAAGAAGAATGGATTAAGGGAGAAAGCCAAAGACATGAGCATAAGTTTTCTGTCACACTAAGAAAAAGAAACTCCAATATTCTTTTTTACCTATTTCATTAAGAAGAGGGAAGGGACCACAGACCAGAAATACATCTGGGTTCTAGTTAGTTATCTTTCTCATGACAAAAATATGAAATGCAAGAGGAACAAAAGGTGTATGTATGAGGGTTATCCACCACTGGCTTACTTTAGCCAAAGTGTAAGTCAAAGGGTGTCAGCAAAGAACTAACAGGATGCTAAATAACTTCAGCAAACAATGCAGAAAATCACTGTAAACAAGGGCTTCACAGCTACTCAGTTTAGAAGGGAAGACAAATATATGGTTCAGCAAATGAACACACCATGAACCCAGCCCTGCTTCCCAAGCTCTGTGCAAATGCACTGCCCTAAGGTGCCATATGTTACAGAACAGAATATACTCAGCTACAGCCAGTAGGAACCATAAACCAGCTGGTTTAATCAGTTTCCCAGCGTCAACAGGGACACAACTGCACAGCTGTATAATGTGATGAATGAAAAACACCAATTAGGAAGGAGTAAAATGATACATCTCCCAAGTACCTGCCAGATTTGCCAGCAGAATAAACTAATAAAAGAAATTTGCAGGTCTCTGCCTACTTTGGCATTTATTACATATGTCTCATAATAAATATTGTAAATGATCACTTTACTATTGACTAAACATTTACTGAAAACCAAATCCCTCTCAGCACTCTTGCAATCTATTGTTAGTGTAATAAAGGCTTTTTTCCTTCATTTTTAAGGCTTTTTTTCCTTTTTTAAGGTGAAATGCAAGACATTCATTATATTCCCTTTAAATTTAAGAAGACAGTGGGCATATAGGTATAGTTGCCAAAACCAACTATTCACAGATAATGTGATAGTATTGCATCTTGAATTATCCAGAGATATAGTTCCTCTATAGACTATAGACTCTAGTTCCTAGGTCTCAGTCATTTCACTCTGTAACTATCTTTCTCTGTATGTCTCTATGCTCAGCTTAATTTGATTAAATGACAGGTTCTGGTTTATTTAATTTATTCCTTTACCAAGAGAAAATAGCCAATCCCTTTGATATTCCCAATGTATATTAATCTAGGGCTTTTAAATTTAAAGATTTTAATTTTATTTTTAATTTGGTTCATCAGTTTAAAGCTATAGAATTCTCTAAGCATTTGTTTCCTGGCATAAGACAATTTGTAATGATCAGCTGGAGTTTGACAGAGTTAATCAGTCAAGCCAAACCACATTCCTAGACATAAAAAATATTATCATAACACTTAGCCTTCCTGCAATGAGCAAATTTTTGGCAAGGTATTTTATAACAGCATTGTAATGTAAGTTTTTGAACACTTGTAGCCTGGAATACTGCATCAATCCCACGGAAATCAAAATTGAATGCATATATTACATATGAAATGTACAAAAATACATCAAATAAAAAAAAAATACTTAAGCAAAATATGGCATTCCATTATCAAAGCAAAAATATCCAATAGCCAATTGAAGGAAAAAAAGTCATCTCCAACTTGTAGAAATAAAGGAGTTTCGGCTTTATTGCATCTTGTCCAGAGAAACATATTCATTCAGTGCATCAAAAGTGCCATCATATTTGAGGTATTTGAAGCTGCAGAAAATGCAGATATTTGCATATATTATATTTAACTTCTTTGAAATGGTTTCACAGAAGACACATCTGTAGGCATAAATAACAGCTCATCTGAGAGCCTGAAATAAGGTAGTTAATAATCAATACTCTCTAAGATTTTTTTTTTAATCACTGTCATTTGAATTAACTTTGAGAAGTGTCTTGATAATCAGTTGGTACATTCAGATAGCACAAAATGCAGATGGGCATCAGGGATAATGTCAGTGGACACAAAACTGCAACCAACCTGAAGGCTTAGGTCATAGGGAATTATTTGAATGAGTTAGCTTTCAAACTAGGAAATTTTGGGAAATTGGTTATATTAATAAGGTGAAATACCCAAGTTTACACATTCAAAAAAAAAATCTTAACCTAAGACTGTGCTATACATCTGAAGATAAAATTANAAAAAAAAAAAAAAAAAAAAAAGGACGTTTTTATAATTCAGGGTCTGTTTTGAAGTGCAGTAAGAGAATGGGGAAAGAAAGTGTGGAACAATACCACACATATGGTCCATGCAAAATAAGACAATGGAGACCAAAGTATTTCTCTGGGAAAAGAAAATAAATTTTGAGTAACCTCTTCTGTGATTTAGAACACAAAGTCCTGTTCAGTGTCTTAGGAACCTAATTGTCTTTAAAAATTTTCTCTTGATTTTTGGTGGTCTTCTTTGTTGACAAGTCTGGCTCCTTGAGGTTGATTGGGTGTTAAAAGCTTCTTGCCTCCTAAAATCTTCACATCAAAATATTAAATTTTAATTTAGAAGTGTGATTATCCTCTGTGGTATGATGCAGCTGCAGTTCTCTTAAACAATCATACAACACATGAAGGAAAAACTGTGGTGAGATCCAACCCTCAGCATCCTTTAAATGGCCATATAAGTTTGAGAAGGTTCTCACTTGTGCCTGTCTTAAGAACAATCAGATCTACTGAAAATTTTTAACATATTGGCAAGACAAAAAAGAATACTGGATGTAGAGCTAACAAATCTTGTTGGAATATAATTTTTACCATGAAACCACTATGGTATATTTTTTAAGCTGCAGTAGTGGATTTCCACAGACATCAGCCCAGGACACTGGACCTTTGAAAACCCCACACTGCACTAACACAGTGCACACACAAAGCAAGTCTCTTGACAATGCAAAGAAGAGTTGATCTGTACTGATAAATAAGTCTGTCAGGAACAGGAAGTGTCTGGCTTGTTATATCATTCTGGGATTTGTCAGTGTTGGCAGGATTGATGATATAATTTGTAAAGCCATCAGATCCAAATTTGTAAGCAATTAAAAAAAAAAATAGAATACCAGAAAAGACTGAAGCCAAAATAGAAGAGAAAAGCACATACCTGAAGAAATCATTTTAGACAATGGCACTGTATACACAAAACTTCTGAGACCTTACCTGGAGTATAGTACATAAATCTGGATAATTTGTTAAAGAAAGAAGACCAAATATCTGGGAATTGTACATGAGAAAAGGTTGATGAATTATTTTGGATGTTATAACTACTACTTGAAAGAGGCTGGAAAAATCAGATTTATTGTCACTACAAAGAACTAAGATAAAATTATTAAGGTGTATAATATTTTGAAGGACATAGTGACAGTTTGTATCATCAGCTACTGGAAGGGAAAAATTCCCTCAAAATAAAAATGGAAACTGAGAAGCTGAAAAGACCATGAGCACTGAGAGAAATAAAGAGACAAGCGCACTTTGAAAGCAAAAGCGGTGTTCAGAATGGATTAGAAACTACATTAGTAGAGGAAAAGGTGAGTATAAGTTTCTGTAGCAACTAGAGTGTGCAGAAGAAAGAAGGAAAGAAAATTATACTCCTGTCCCCAGTGGTTGAGTGAGCTTGGAATCTCAATTACACTCTTAGCCCTTGAGATGCTCCCTCAGATCAGTATTGAAGAGATAAACCATTCTGCTTCAGAGAAATGGGCAAAAGTTGTCTCTTTGTGACCTAAGAGTCAAGAGAAAAGTCACTGCCTTTGTGGTTTACTATAAATAAAAATTCTGATCAAAAGAAGTATGAAGCTTCACCATAAAATTTTAGTTCAAAATCTCACTCCTTTCTAAATTTTTACTTGGATTTTCACATTCTTGCTGAAAATATACAAGCAGACAGCAGTAGTGATGATTAAGGATGCCCACTGGGAACAGGCCACAGCACTAACTCATTCCACACAGGCCCCTGAAGAACTCACGAACAGCAATAACTTTTGGTCACTGTTTTGGTTGCTCCCTTGGGAGTATCCAAGTGATTATCAAGAAGTGAAAAGTATCATAGACATTTCCTTCCCTTAAGTTTTCCAATTTATTGATTTGACTCTTTTCAGAAACAGCAAATTATTCCTTAAATTTAGATTTAAGTTGTATGAAGGGGTGGGAAAAATCTGTGGTACAGGTCCAGAGTTGTCAAACGTCATAGACTTCACCTCACCCATTCAGAACATTCTTAGGGCTGCACCCTCCCACACGATTCCCTGTGTACATGAAGGTGGGTGCTGTGGATGGTGCTGAGGTGCACTGGTACTTTATCACATGCTGTGTTGGTTTAGTACAGATGGTAAAAATCAATTAGTGACTGACTTTTAAGACTGATGGTCAAATTGGCCAATTAAATATAGGTATACGCCTCTGGGTCACAGAGGCTTAAAATCAGCCCAGGAAGCCCAGGGAACTCCCTTTTTTGCCTTCTGGCTTTCCAGCAGGTAACACCAAGTCTGGCTGCTCTGTTGGAGCGGCCCAGGCCGGCCAGGCCCCTGCCCCTGCCCGTTCCTGGGGGGAGCCGACCTGGCCTGGCCGGACTCCATTGGCTCCCGGCAAGGAAGGGGGAGGCTGCATCTTAACATCAGCTAATTTTAAAGCCTACCCCGGGGCAGGCTGAGCTGGGAGAAAGGTCTGCCAGTCCCACGATAACAGCTCTGGGCCCTGCTGGGCCAGGCCCGCCCTGATTGTCATCGAGGGGTGGGCAAGGAAGCATTTTATAGCATTTATGATTGCTGACTGCCCTGCCACTCCGATCTCCGATCTTTCTGTGCCAGTTTCCCCCATCAGTGCAGCCTTGAAATCTGACACCACGAGCCAGCAGCCAGAGGGAGAGAGGAGCTGGGCCAGATTTAACTTTCCTGACACAGATGAGACTCTTTAAAACTCTATTCCCCCTTTTAACAAAAACAAAAAGGACAGAATAAAACATAGAGAAGACATGGCATGAGACAGAAGACAGACGGAGAGAGAGTGAAAGACTAATTGGAGAAAGGATGGAGGAGTTGCCTTGCTGGCTGGACTTTTCTGGTAAAACCATGCAGAATGGACTATTTTCTGTAACATGTGAATGCTGTTTGGAGGGATGCACGGTTCTAGCTTGTGGGCTGATATAATTGAGATTTAATGGAGAATTTTGAACAGAGGAAGAAAAGTGATATGAAGCTCTTCGCTCCTAGGGAAAAAGGAGATCTCTAGTTTTAGAGATGAAGATGATTTTGGAGATGGAAGAAGAGAATCTCTGTTTTATACTAGAGGAGGCATCCTTAAACGGTACTCTAAATAAGCAGACATAACCCATATGCAATGTTGGGAAAGCTGCTAATGGGAAGGACTTCACAGAGGCGGCTGTCTTTGTGGGATTTGAGACCCACAAGAGAACTGTTCTAGGTTGTCAGTGGGGGAAATTCCATGGAAGTTATAAGAGAGACTCCTAAAGAACTAATGAAAGATTAATTTTAGATGGTGAATTGGCTGAAAATCACAGGTTTTGTCTCTTTATGTTGTTTGTGGGAAAGTGAACTTTCTTTCTGTTGTGGTGGGAGGAAGAGTGTTTTGAAGGTTTCATTTTTTTGATTCTTAATTTTCTTCTTTTAGTGTGTGTGTTAATAAATCTATTTGTTTACTTTTAAATTGGGCCTGTTTTGCCTTTTTCTCCTAATCCTATCTCACAGCAGAAAAGACACTTAAACCACTACCCTAAATTTGGCAGAGACAGGTGAATGTGAAACCACTACATATGCCCAATCTCCTAATCCAAAGCTCAAAATGTAGAAGGGAAGATTTACCTATGAAAGAGAATTAATGAAATATGAGAAGCCGGAGATATGTGACTTCCTCCGAGTAGTCAGAACTGCAGATGCATTACTTCAAAAATTAAAAGGTTAAGCAATAGCCAATCCTCCTATTCTGCCCCATTCATCTGTTTCCCCATCTTCCCTATTTAATTTCTGTGTAATACATGCACAGGTTTTTTTGTTTTTTTTTTTGTTTTTTTTTTTTGAGCTGCACTGAAGAATGAAGTGAGCAAACAAACCCCAAGAAATAACTAATTTAGTTCTTTTGAGCTGTATTTCAACAACCTTTCACAGAGAAACAAATATTTGTGCAAGCACAATGAAGAGGGAGAAGACAGAAAACATCTGGGGAGAAAACAAAGGCAAATAACTCTTAATTTTTAGGCTGTGAGTTTTGATTGCCTTTTAAAATTTTTGCAAAACACTTTCAAATTTATGCGTCATTAGACTCGTCTTACCTTAATAAAGAAAAAGAATTTGCTTTCACATTATTTCAGCCACCATGTGAGTCCTCAAATTGGAGTTCTAAAATTCACATACGTGTTAGAAGAAAGACATATTTTAGGAATTTATATAAATTTATTCAAATCTCTATAATCTATATCTATAGATATATCAAGAATAAGGGTTAGATCTCAGACACTCCAACATAGTTTGAAACAGTTAAAAATTTGAGTTAGATTTTGTACATTATGTACAAAGTAAATCCAAAGTAAAAGGGAGTCTGGTTTCGTGGTGCACAAATTAAATAATTCCTGTAATTACTCTGTAATAGTGTAATTGTTATAAGGTAGAATATGAGCCATAAAATCCAGCAATTGTGGCATTGATAATGTCCTATAAATACCATTCTAATTATACTACAAGTTAAAGTACCTTGTAATACCTGTTGTTTTAATTGCCTACTGGTCTGTATGACTGTCCCAAAAATTAAGACCCTCTTCTTTATGCATAGATATAAGCTCATTCTAACAATGTGAATAATGTTTAATAGTTTAGCATATACATCTAAACAACTAGAGAAAACTAAATTCTTAATTACAATCAGATTATACACAAATTTAGCCTCTTTATTGTATCTAGAAGTTTTTACCTTATTCCAATTGACTAACAAATACTTTTCATAAACAAATTTAGAATAATTTCTTCCTCACAAATTATTGCCAGCAGCAGTTCAACTACTCAGTAGAGAAAATGCCAATCAAGATCTTATTGGTGAACTTATTTATACAGTGCAATATGTGCAATATATGCAATATCTGTTTCCTGACCTGTTCTCTTATATACAGTCAACAGAAATGCTTTATGAATGCAATGGATAGGAATCTGAGGGTGCTCAGTGACAACATGCAAAGTTTCCATTCAGACACAATATATGACAGCCACATCTTTTAGGACTAAACTGTAACAAAGCAGGGAGACCTACTTTTATTTCTGGTCATATTAGTCCTTGACCAGCTGTTGCAAACCTTGTATCTTGAATTCTTTCACCAGGTTTACTTCAGCCAAACATCATCTGCTTGTAAAGGAATGATCTATTGTTTTCCTCTCAAGGTATTGTGCCTCACTTTTGCCACTGCTATTTTCTGCGGGCAAAACCAAATGTCACCACTTTCCTCTTTTACATCTATCCAACAACAGGACAATAAGTGCATAATTCAGCCATTCCTGAGCTGATTCCTGGGGCTGGATTTTCCTCGATTCAAACACACAACACTCATTAACAAAGAATTTGCAAAGACTTTTCAGAGGATGGGTTACTGGTAACCTGAACTCTGTCTCAAACATCCCATCCAACCACTGTTTCTTAGTGCTGCTACTTAATGGGTGCAATTACTTCTTTAGTTTTCTGTTCCTTGTAATTCATGTCTATGGTTTGGAAAGCAGCCATAAAACACAGGTCTGGATATAGACCTAGACCAAATATCAGTATTAGAAAAAATAAAGATTTCCACTCAGAAAGAAGCAATCATAAGCAAATAAGTAACAGTTTAAATGTAGCCAAAGGGCTTAAAGATTTATATTAATATGCAATTATAGAAACATCCTCATATGATTCTATTTCAAATTACATTTATAGCCATTTTTGAATCAGGGTGTTTCATCAGTAGTTGGTTTTATTAAAAAAAATTGAAACAATTTTGTTAGTTTTTGGGCTTTTTTTCTTTGTAAGTTATGGCTGTTGAATGTCTATGCTGAAAATTGTAACTCCAATGTAATTTGTTTTTGAGGATGACTGATATGGGAATAGAGTTTGGGATCTGCCTCTTGAAACATGATTTTCAAATGCCAAATAGAACTACACACAATAAGAGAAGAAGGAAGGATTTTGGAACAGTAGTTTGGCATTCAGATGGCTTGCATAAACCAAAAACAGAATGTGGAATAATGTTAAATTTGTATATATGTGTTAGTCATTGCATCTCGATTTAATTACAATATTTTGAACTGCTACATGAGCACTGTCCAGGAGGGTTGAAAATCTGGCTGCCTAGCAGCTATATTATAGATTTAATTAACACACGTTGAGAACTGCTGCAAATCAGCTGTGCAACCATTCCCTTGCTATTGATGATGACAACCTTATGGAGACCAAGCTGCAAATCCTCCTTACAGTGTAGTTACCATTTTTCTATTGATCAGCTTAGTCTCAGATGTTATGTGGCAAAAATGTGGTAATCAGGATGACAGGCTTAAAAGATGTAAGCTATTCACAGAGCTAGTGAAGAAAATGAAGCTAAAGGCACTTAGTGTCACTGAGTACAATTTTTGAAAGAAAATACAGGCTTTTGTATAAAGCAGAATGCCAGAGACAAAATGTGGCCAATCATATAATCTCAGTGAAAGAGTTGAGTTCAAAGGAAAGTGCAGTAGCAAATAAATACTGAAAACAAGCATCCAGGAAAATTCAGCACTTGTAGAGACAGCAAGAACAGATGTGTACTCCTTCTGGTCTCTGTATGGCAGTGGCAGCCTTTTACAGTTTTATTGCACACTTGTTAGTGATATCACAAAAATGGAGGCATAGAAAAAAGTACAAAACAAAAAGGAATTGTTACTAAACAATGTTGAGGGAATGAAATAATGCTAAGAAATAGTACTTAGGGAAAAGCATCACAGTAAATTGCCATTGAAGGGGGATGTAAAAATATTTTGATGTTAGAAAGTTTCAGTTCATCGCTGCTCATATTCATAAATATTCCCATGGATGAACTGTTCAGAGACAGAACTGCTCCCCTAGGCTGATATGCTGTCCTTGAGGTAGAGTTGCATCAGCATGGAAGAACTGAATTAATAATAATGCCACACTGGGGAAAACACATACTTTGATGCATGTATTTTTAACAATTGTTAGATATTTGAGAAAGACCTAGCAGTTGCTGAAACAAAACATGCAACCATTGGGATAGGGACAATTAGCAAGTGTGCTGCAATTAATTTAGAAACTGTAGGAAGGGGTAACTCTAATTAACAGCTCTGGAGGAGGTGAGAGGAATTATTTGTGGAGCATTTGCAGAAATCAGCAATTAAATACAAACAAATGAGTCTAAGAAAACATGTAGTTTAGCAAAAAAAAGGATGAAACGAGCTTAAATAGGGTGTAACTGGTTTGCAGAATACTGACTAGAAAGGGCTTTGATAGTTACTACAGATAATTCCCCAAGGCCCTTAGCAAATTGTATAGCTGAGAAAAAGAATTAATATAGAGGCTACTAATGCTTGTCTGCTATACAAAAAAAAAANGCTATACAAAAAAAAAAAAAAAAAAGAGTTTAAATGGGAGTGCTTTAATTTCCTAACTCCTATGCTATAAAATATTGTGATATCTCCAGTCTTCAAAGCAAGCCAATTTCATGAATCCAGTGGGCCTAGTTAAAATAGTGTGTTGTGATAAAATCACACCCGCCACAGAATTCACAATTTAAGGTTGAAAAGCCTAGCACTGGAGACCAAAGGTACTGTAACCTATATGTAAAGTCTTATTAACAGTCTGGGAATATAAACTCTTTACTTATTTGCGAGTGTTATCTCCTTCATTCACATTACTATTACCTTCCTATTATTATCTTCTACTATTATCTCCAACATCTTTAGTCATAGGCTTGCCAAGCTTGTCAAGACAGCTTTAAAATAAAGTTGCCAGGGGAAAGCAAACTAAATCCATCCCACTGCTACCAGTCTAATGCCAGTGCCAGAGCCTGGAGTGGAATGGCAGGTGTGCAGGAGAGCATGTGAAGAGAATCACAAAGGAATTCCAGCCATTCCAGCCATTCAGTCAACTTTGTTGGGGGCCAAACCTAAATGCTTCTATGCAAATGAACACAGCATGGGGAATAAACAGGAGGAGTTAGAGACCAGGGCTCACCTGCAGGGCTGTGATACTACTGGACTCCCAGATGTGGTAAGATGACTACTATACTGGAATGTTAGAATGGAAGGACACTGGCTCTTTGGGAAGGACCGGCAGGAGAGACAAAGCAAACACACTGGCCTGTATGTCAACAGTCATCTGGAGAGAATGGAGCTCCTCCTGGGCA
Source organism: Cyanoderma ruficeps (assembly GCA_008694505.1). Taxonomy (NCBI): domain Eukaryota; kingdom Metazoa; phylum Chordata; class Aves; order Passeriformes; family Timaliidae; genus Cyanoderma; species Cyanoderma ruficeps. The sequence goes on along the minus strand of VZDJ01006028.1, from coordinate 10,165,320 downwards.
TGGATGAGAACCTGACAGAGAGCTTGTGGGTCAAGATGCAGGGAGGGCAGGGAATAGTGATGTTAGAGTGGGGTCTTTTACAGGCTGCCCAGCCAGGAAGATTGACAAGATGAGACCTCTATAGATGGAGCAGCCTCATGATCACAAGACCTTGGGGGTCTTCAGCCACCCCAGTATCTCTTGGATGGCTAGCACATAGCACGGCAGGTCACAGGCAATCCAAGAGGATCCTGGAACGCATTGATGACATCTTCCTTCTGATACAGTAGCAATGAGAAGAGGTGCTATGCTGGACCATGTTTCCACCACCAAGTAGGGGCTGGTGGCCACAGTGAAACGCAAGGGCAGCTGCGGCTGCAGTGACCATGAAGTGGCGGAGATTGAGATCCTTATAGCAGTGAGGATTGTGCACAGCAAGATTGCTACTTTGCTTCAGGAAGAGCAGACTTTGACCTCTTTGGGAATTTTCTTGGTAAACTAGTATCCAGAAAGAGGAGAGGAGAGGAGAGGAGAGGAGAGGAGAGGAGAGGAGAGGAGAGGAGAGGAGAGGAGAGGAGAGGAGNGAGGAGAGGAGAGGAGAGGAGAGAAAAATTACTGCTTATTGAAGATACAAATACCAAGAATTTCTTTGAGAAAGGAAGTCTATCTATCAGAGCATAAAACAGTCTTTGCAGAACTGAAAGCCTAGAGATTTCACTCAGTCTGAGCTATATTAAACTCATAAAGCTTATGTGCTGCTAGATCTGCCTATAAAAATTAGTGTTAACGGTAACTAAAGCTTAACATAACTTTTTAATTAAATATTTTTCAATATTCTCTTCTTCTGTACTTTCATTTAATTGTCACTGCTTAAAGAAAGTAGCAAAATCTCCAGGTGAAAACATTTCCTTTAATTTATGAGCTTGCACTGCTTTTAAAAACCTCCTTTTTTTTGCTGGTGATTTCCGTGCTACTGTTCCCGCTCAGGTTTCTTGAGAATTCAGTGTTGTTGCTCAGAGAGGCAAGAGACATCAAAGCTGTTTAAATTGTAGTAGTTCACCTTCTTTTGAACCACAAGGAACCAGTTACAGTTGGAAATGGGATACCTAACTTAAGACACCAAAAAACACACCTGAAAATCAATGCCACTGTGATAAGTTACAGCTTCAGAAAATTGGTAAAGCCATTGAAAAATGATTACCTAATCAGTAGTACTGCCTGCCAAGCCTGAAAAAAAAAAAACATTACTCTGTTCTTTTTCTGCTCTGCTATAATTTACACAGCTCTGGTATTTTTCTCCTTTCTGAACAACCACATTGCTACAGGAATCACTATGAATATTACAACAAGATTAACTCATTTAAAATGCCTGCAGCAATGGTGACATTTGTACTTAGAAGATTCATAAGACTTCTGAGCACTCTTGAATGCATAATGGAAGCAGCAAGGTCAGCAGCACAAAAATCATTCCCATTTTATACCACTGTCTGTGTGAGGTTTTATATTTACATGATTTTAGATGAGAGTACTTGTGTAAAATATGATTAAAAAGATACATTACAAAATATTTAATTGTCCTCAACCAGCCATAACTGAGCATGATGTAGGACATCTACATTGATGTAAATCAAAGGAAGATAGACAGTAGAAGAATCAATGTAAGAATGGACTGGAGTTACGTAAGACACATATTTAGTTTTCCAGATTTATGTTTATTTTTAGATTTTTTTTTCCAACTATTCTTCGACTGAAGGAAGTTCTACACCTTTGGGTAAATATACATGTTCTCTGGTTCTTTCACACCTAGCCTTAGTTCACCCAACTTAAACTTCAAGGCTATAAAGCCTGAATTTGGTCCCTATTCAAGCCAGTGACTGCCCTCAGGGGAGGAAAAAAAAAAAAAAGGCCCTATTACAACTAGAATAAAATAGAGCAGAATATTTCAGCTGAAAGGGACTCGAGGAACATCCTACCCAAATGCCTGACCACTTGTGTGGCTGACCAAAAGTTAAAAGCATGTTATTTCTTTCATTGTATCACTGCCTTTTTAAACATTGACAGGCTTAGGGCAACCACGGCCTCTGCAAGAAGCTTGTTCCAGTGTTTGACCAACCTCTTTCTAGAGAAATGCTTCCTAATGTCCAGTCTAAACCTGCCCTGATGCAACTCTGAACCATTCCCATGTGTCCTATCGCTGGATATGGGGAGAAATGCTCAGCATCTCCCTCTCCAATTCCCCTCCTCAGGAAAATGCAGAGAGCAATCAGGTCACCTCTCAGCCTCCTTTTCTCAAGACTAGGCAGAGTCCTCAGCCCCTTCTCATACCACTTCCTTTATAATCTTTTCACCAGCTTTCTTACCCGGCTCTGGACACATTTGAGTACCTTAGTGACCTTCTTAAATTGTGGGGTCCAGAACATCACACAGGATTCAAGGTGAATACAACCGAACACTGAATGCAACTGAAAAATCACATCTGTCAATAAGCTGGTGATGGTGTTTGATGCATCTCAGGATATGATTTGCCCTCTCAGCTGCCAGGGACACACTTTTCATTCATACTGAGTCTGTTGTTGACCAGCACCTCCAGATCCCTTTCTGCAAGGCTGCTCTCCAGCCACTCCTCTTCCAACTTATACTTGTTCCCAGCATTACTGTTTTCCAGATGCAGAATTTGGCATGATTATTGTTGCATATCTTGTATATCTTCCTACAAAATTTAAATGTTAAATGTTAAAATTACCTTTCTGGTTGAAAAAACTTTATTTTATTTCAAATATTTTCATAGCAGAATATAGGGGTGTTTAGTTATTGTATTAAGCCATTTATACTACACATAATCACTGAAGTGTGTGAGGAAGAAGTTCTTAACACATCTAAGTAGGACACAGTGTAGCCATCCCTGACACTGATATATCTTGATGATGTAAAAGTCGCAGACAAGAATATATTCACAATCTGGTTAGATTTGTCCCATTGCAAGGAATAAAGGAGCAAAACAGGATTTTTTTTTTTTAAATAGCAATAATAATGCAAATTACTATTCACTTTTTCTACATAGTTAACACAACAAATCAAGCAAAAGCTTGAAATCCTGAAGCCTCATATGGCAATTCTCACAGGAGGAACCCAAAATGATTAAGATTTCTTCAAAACTCAAACCAAGTTTTAAAATGTACCCTTGGGTACAAAAGAATCAGAGGCAATTTCCCAGGCTAAATATCAAGATTGAAAATGTGAGATTTATCACTGATCTCTGTCTAAAAGATATACTCCTGAACACTGCCATCCAATCACATAAAAATGTGGATTACACTGTCAATTTGACTAGTGCATGTTTAATAGTAAGCTCTGTGACAGCAGAGCTGAGGGACCCTTAGAGGATTTTAAGATGAAACAATGCAGGGAAGGTGATTACAGCAAGCTGTCTGTGGGAAAGAAACTCAGAAGTAGATTTATGTTTTATAGATTTGTACTTGCTATCTAATTGCAAAAGACATTCAGGAACAAATCTCATCTGGGGGAAAGAATGTGACTTTAGTACAAGTTTGACTTCGTCATCAATACTGCAGGTAGATGTTTCTGTCCAGAAAAACTGTAAAAAATTGTTTCTTAGATAGATTCTGTGTATCATTGAATCACAGAATGGTTTGGATTGGAAGGGACCCTAATGATCATCTGGTTCCAAACGCCCTGCCATGGGCAGGGACACCTTTTACTAAACAGGATGACCAAAGCCCCATCTGAGTTAGCCTAGAACACTTTTTTGTACTTCTATTTTTTACTAGGGGATCAAGTAATAAGAGTCTTACACAACATTATTTGTGTCACCATTAAATCCCAGACTAAAAGTGTGCCATATTAATTATCTTTTAAAAGTTAAACATTGTTGCAAAACATGCAAAAAACTCCAAGGAAAAACAATTAAGTAGTAAGACTAAAAGTAAATATGAATTTGTTTTCCCAAAACCCATAACACATGAGAGTAAGGGGATAATTTGAAAAATCTTATCACAGGATATTTCAGGTAGAAAACAGATTATTTGAAAGTATGTTAAGAATTTACGCAATCATTGATCAGTTATTTTCTCGGTATAGGGCAGAAAACATTTTAAAACTTCATAATTAAATCATTCATCAATGTAGAAAAGGTAATGAATAAATAAGAGAAGCATGGATTTGAATATTCTTTGTTATTTTGCATGATAAAATTGTGAGAGATCTGAAAATTCATCAACTGCAACTATTTATTCTCAGCCTGACTTTCAAAATAGAAGGTGAAGCTTATCAAAAAGAACACTAAGTTTTCACTCAGAAAATTATTTCAGGCTTAAAAGGTGACACAATAAAGACTGACAGAAACCTCCAGGCATTACTTCATGAAATGCTTTTATTTAACCAAGTTTTTGTAAAAAGTTAAAAATAAAAACACTAGAATGGAAAGTTCCCTTTAGACAAATAGTGTAGCACAAGTATATCCCAGGGCAAAATTTGTTGGATGATGCATATATTGTACAGAAACTCCCCAGCACCCTTGCAATCAGTGTCTATTTTAGTCCTCCACTATCATGGATTGAAATACTAATAACCTTCTTAATGTCTAAGAAAAGCACAAGAGACATTGAACAACAATTGGATCATCTGGAGCACATTGGCCACTAAGATGCATTAAAAAATACTACAAAATCTTTGCCCCTTTCTACAACACAATGTGTGTGAAAACTATGTTGAAAAAATGTTATATATTAGTACATTGCTTATATGCTAACATCTCTTTAGACACTTATAAAGGAACAGAATAAACTACCTTAATTGGTTGGAATTTTCAGCATATCCTCCCAGCATATTTCTAGTTAAAATGAAGAAACATGTAATATTTTCCAGTAATTTCATGGAAAGGATAGCAGGGATGCCATTCTAAGAGACAATATTATATCATCAGTGAAATATCAGTCTTCTAGGAAGAATAATATAAGCATCAAAGTCTTTTAGTAAAACAGAAAATATATTTCCATAGGCTATGTAAGCATTAAAAAGAAAATGATGCCTCCACAAAGTTGTTCTGTTAAAAAAAATAGGTTTGGTGTTTATATGGATTTGATTGGAAAGCAAAACCAATTATTTGCTGCTGAGGGAGTTTTATGTTTCTGTGTTAATAAACTGGTTGCTTGTCTCCAGCACAAGAAAACAAGAAGATAAAACATTGGGGTTTTTTCTTTCCTTCCTTTTTTTTTTTTTNNNTTTTTTTTTTTTTAGGCATCCCTTTAAACATTGTAATGCTATGTATGTATTACAAATAGCATGCATTTCCACTCTTCCGCTGCTGCAAGCACTGTCTCCTATCTAGTAACTGAACTGCTAAAAGTGGCAAAACCCCTGAGCATGAGAGAGGTTTTTCCACTTTTCTGTCCTTCACAGCTTTAAACTTCCAAGAATTTATTATTACTTTTTTTATAGATTTGCTTGTATAACCAGATTAAGAGATATAAACAATGGCTTTTGCCTTATTAGAAATAAATGTTTTTAATTATATTTTTCCCCTGTCAAACTTGACTGAAAATCAGTACTTTTGGAGAGAAGGTGATGACAAATGCTATTATATCCTCATGGTGTTATGGTCAAACTTGAGTCCTGGTTCAAAAGGAGAAATTTACTGGTTTAAGCAGTCATAAAGTATTCTCATAAAGAAATACAAAAAAGCCTTTCACTTAGTTCGTCAGAATCATTTAATAAAACTTTTTACATGATGACCAAACCATTTGGACTATACTGACATCATAGATTTTGCAAGATCATGCCCAATCCAAATAAAGTTTCATTTGAGTTCCCTTAGTACTTAAATTCTGTGTTTTCAAATACCCAGAAGCATTTCAGTGCTGTGTGGACTGGCTGCTCAACAGATTCCTCACATTAAGGACTTTTCTGGATCCACAAATCACAAGTTGTCAATGGGATTCTCATGGGTCACAGCACTCTGAACTCTGCCTGTGAAAGTAAAATCTACCTAAACCCTTGTAGCACCAGCAACACCAGCAGCTGTTAAGCCAGACTGCTACTAAAAACACACTCCCCTGGAGAAAATGCAGGCAATAACATAAACACGCTCCCCTAGAAAAACAGTAGCTAAGCCAACATACAAACACCACCCCCTAAGGGACAAACCCTGGCAGACAGCTCTCGCTGTTATGGTGAGGAAATGTTTTACCCCCAAGAGGCTTTGCAATAGCTATGTAAATCTTTTGTACCCTGTTGGCCCTTTCCCTTTGTTTCCTCCCAATCCCTCTGTTGATTGGTCCTTCCCTTGATCCCTCAGTTGATTGGTTCTCCCCTGAATTCCTCAGCTGATTGGCTCAGATGTTTTACCCCACCCCTTCCTTCCATATATAACGCTGTTTCCCCTGGACCTTTGGCACTCTGTCACTGGACCTTTCCAAGGAATGAGCTGAATAAAGGCTCCTGTGGAACTCCATAGAAAGGCACTGTCTCTTCCTTCAGCGTTGCCCCAAAGAGCTGATTTCACAGAAGAGCTAGAAATCACTCAGCAGGCAGCAAATATGCCTGTGCCTCTGGGATTTCCTTCTAAGGACACTTCTTCTGGAAGGTTGTGGCACTCTGACCACCACCTGCTGTGACAAGTGACTGAAAGAGCAGTTGCTGCCACCATCAAATACAGTTGGAACCAGGAGCTGGAAGACTAAGGTGAATAAGGTTTACTCCCAACTGTGTCTGAGACTTTCTAGTCAGCTCCTCACACCTTCCAAAAGTGCCTCAACTCCTAGTTAGTTTACAGACTTAGGGGAAAGTAGAGACAGGTTTCTCTGCTCCACTTCTATTGAAACTGTTTCCTTCTGATTAGAATAACAGAAAAATTAATAAATCAAGGAAATGGGAGAATGTGTTTCTCAAGTCTGTTGATGAGATCACTGTTGTGGTTTAGGAATGGTACTCCCTAATTCAGTGCCCCCACCATGACTCTCCCAAACCACATGCTACTCTCACTCACTCCCACTTCTCCTTCCCCTTCTTGCTGTGCCAGGAATTGGGAACACAAGAGTCAGAGATTATGGATTGAGACAAGAAGAATTTATTGGAAACAGCAATGCAATTGGAAAACAACCAGTGACAGACACAATATTAATAACTAAAGGAGATAATTACACACATGCAAAAATGCTCACTGCAGAGCCTGAAACAATGAACAAATGTCTTCCCTCAACACTTTCTCTTGACTGAAAGGAGGTCCTGGTCCTTGGAAGGGAGAGCCCCTTTCCCCCATACCTGGTAGTGATTATGAAGTGGTACTGAAAAATCATCAGGTCCTGGCCATAGCCTCTTGGGGTACTGCAAAAATTTCACCCTGTCCTGGTCAGAACCAGGACAATCACTTAATAGAAACAGAGAGATCTGAAGCTGGTCTCTTCTCAGGCTGTTTTCACCTAGGTATAAGAAATTAAGTAGTTTATTGGAATAAATATTGAAAGAATAGAGGAAGGCAAGAATCATTGAATCCAGACACCTTTTACTGCAGGAAGGGCCAGCACATAAATTTTCTGGTATAACATAAAGATAATTACCAATGATTGAATCATAGAGTGGCCTGGGGAGAGAGACAACTTTCACTAGACCAGGTTGCTCAGAGTTTGATGCAACCTCATCTTGAGCACTTCCAGGGATGGGTCATCCTCAGTTTCTGTGGGCAGCCTATTCCACTGCCTCATCACATTCAAGAAATATTTTTTTCCTAATATCGAATCTAACCCTAGTTTCTTTCAGTTTGAAGCCATTCACCTTTCTCCTGTCACTACATGCTCTTGTAAATAGTCTCTCTCCATCTTCTTTCTAGGCTATCTTCAGGTACTGGAAAGCTGCAATTAGGTCAGCCCAAAGCCTTGTCTTCCCCAGGATGAACAAACACAATTCTCTCTGTCATTTCTTCATAGGAGAAGTCCTTCCCTCTGACCATCTTGGTGACCTCCTGTGGGAGAATGAATTGTAAGAGAATGAAGATGGTTCAGCTGGCAACCTCACCCCTGATGAGCTGCAGCTGTACTGATTACCAAAGGGGGGAAGCAGCCTTGCCCTTAATAGGTCACAGCTATGGCCAATAAGAATGTGTGTTAAAAAGGGGTGAGTTGGCTAGCCATGCAGGAGAGGAAGGAGTGAATGTTGTGTTGTCTGTGAGAATTTGTGGGGGATAATAAAGGGCTGATCCTTGCTACTCTCTTTAGCATCAGTCATTTGAGTCCGCTGTGAGCTTCCTCTGGACTTGCCTCAATAAGTCCATGTCTTTCCAGAGCTAGGGACCCCAGAGCTGGCTGCAGTACTCCAGGTGGGATCTCACTGACAGTCAAATTCCTAACCAAGTTTGGACAGTACAGTTGGACAGGAAACCTTTAGGTTTCCCCTTGAAAGTCACTTCAAAAGAAAAAAGCAGCACCAGCTGGACTGTGTGTCTGTAGAAACAGAAAAGTTTGAATCAAAGTCACTTATTTCTTCTGATGTGGATAAATCATCTGATACCACCGAACAGATCAGAAAAAATTCCATACTCACTCTGCTGGCAGGAATCTATTCAGTCTGCAATAAAAAGATCTGTGTGGCCATTATAAATTTATGTGGTATATTCCTCTTCAGTAAGATTTTGGACTTTTACAGTCTCTGTGAATTATGAAGTTCAGGCAAAAACCCAGTTATTCTAAAGCACAGTCCTCTTAATCAGATATACACTGGTACAAATAATTGCTCCCCATGTGGTGTGAAACACAATACATTTATACTTGTACTGGCATTCCAAGCAGTGTTTATGTATACAAAACTTTAGAACTAAAATATACCACCCTCAAGTAAGTAAACATGGAAGAAAATCCCCTATACACCATATTATTTAAACAACATGTGGAATTTCCAGTGCCCTATGGATTTCTTGAGATACCTCATGTCTTTTCATGTAATATTCCACTCTGTCTCCAATAATTTATTCATCAATGAATACATCCTATGTGTGTGTGGTTCTGCCTAGTGAATGGGTGGGAACCAAACTATTACTTTTCTGTTTATTTAAAACTAAAAGAAACCTACTGTCTGTTTTGTCCTGTGAATTGATAGTCTTATATCCTTACACAGAAATAATTTAGGCATTTTATGTGGGAGGTGTGAATATAAGACAGGTGGTTAATATTTAGCCAATGCACAGGATATGGATTGAGGAACTTGTTTGCTAATCTGATTGAGAAACATATGATATTTGTCAATCTAACAGGAATAGAAGCACACTTTTGGACAAGGAAAATAGCAGTATTCACTTGGTAAAGAATATAGGTTTTTTGTGTGCTTCCAAACTTTGCTTTCTAGTCTTCATTTATGCGGCAACCAATATAGCTGTGCACAGTTCTATAATTCTTTAGAAACCCCATATGAAGTTTCTTTCCAACTCCAAATGAGGCATTGATCATTTCAGCAGGAGGCAGATATGAGGAATACAGGTGTCTTGGCTAGCAATCTGCCCACTTGGAATGCTGAACTAAGGTACCATTCTTAGTGAACCTTAATAGCAGTAGCCATTATTTCCACGAAGGCGGGTTTTCCTCTGGGACTTGAAAACCGCTTGCCTCTGCTAACTAGAAAGAGAACCTTGCCACATAGCATACAGAGTGACTGCTTTTATAGACCCCTACAATTAAGGGGAAAAGGTAGATAATACTAATTGTGTCTCATACTGAAAGGAAACTTTTCAGAGAGCAAAGAAATAATGACAGAGCATCAGCTGCATTTTGTTACACCCAAGCATGACTGAAAAAATCAAAAATGGAGATTAATTAGACCAAATTTTTGTGTAAAAGTCATGAAGGCAAATGAAGAGCTATCAAAGAATATCTCAGGACAGACTAAATTGAACATACTTTTATTTTAGCACATGAATAAGATGTGGCAACTAATATACAAGTTAAAAACTTTAATTTTGAAGTAGGAATAATAAATTCTCTTATCTGTGGTTCCTTGTCTGTTTTCCACCACATTATGATTTTTCTGCTCAGATTTGTTTGAAGAACAAGAAACGTGTGGTAGAAAATTTCCTGTAAGGTTTGTCCTTGGAGAGAAGAAGCCTTTGCACAAGAAATATCTGTGAAGTGAATCGACAGAAAGTGCTCTTATGCACTTGAAACTGAATTTTGCATAATATTTGATACAAAAAGAACAGGGAATGTTAATGTCCCATAGCAAAGTCTGATCACCATAAATTTCACATAAGAAGCTATTCTTACATTTTAAGACAGAACGTGTTGCTTGCCGAGGCTGGGCATGTCCCACTTGAGGGACAGAAAAAGAAGCAGGCACAGAAGCATCGCGAGAGAACAAACTCTTCTCCCTACTTTATTTACAAATCTAACTCCATTTATACATTTGTACAGAGGTCAAGAGATTGGCTACAGAGGTTGCCACCTCTCAACCTGGATGGTGGACATCACCATCAATCATTTCTTCTCTCAGAGAAGAAGTATGCAAACGTTCTAAGAATAGACATTGTTTTCATGAAGCTGCGTGAGAAAGTTCTTCACTAAGACAGAAGGCAGAAAACTCAGGGCAACAAGAATGTGTTCACTAAAGATCTGAACTGGTAACGCGAGGGCTGGATAAGCAAATTTGCTTTCTTTAAACAACTTCAGATTAATCCTGGCATAACTTTAGGGGGGGAAGATTACTGTGTACTCTGCCACTTAATATTTACTCCACTCATTTTTATATTAAAGCAAAAGCATTTATATATTTTTTTAATGCTCAAATAAGTTAATTAATTTATAGCCATTAAATTTGATAAGAATGGAGATATATAATATTTCATTGCAATCTCTTTCATTTTAGAATTTAATGTTTGAGGACTTGAAAGGAAAAATTACAGTACCCTTATTACCATTTTTTCACCATTTTGACACAAATACTGACAGGTTTCTTGCAAATTTATAATTAGAAATCCCCGAGCACTGAGGCTGAATGATTCTGAAGAAACATAACAGTAGGTTTTCCCTATAACTGGTACTCCTTCAGAAACATGCTCTGACATTCAGTATATCTGCAGATATCCATAAATACATATTTACAAAAAAAAAAAAAAGATACTACAGTTAAACCCAAACACTGCTTCAAAGTTATCCATTTGGCTGGTAATTTGCCTCAAATATATTCATAGTCAGGACTGCATCAATATAATGGTATAATGCGGGTATAATGGACAAAAAAGGACCTCTGTAAGCCAAATTGACTGCCATCATCACTTTCTGAAAGTAATTATTCTTATTTTTTTCCTAATTATACTCTAGAGAAATAAGAATTAAACATTATTGTCACTGAGATATTGCATGGAAATGCTAATGAAGTGGATTCTTGATGCATTTTAAATTTTTATTGAAGTACAGAAAAAAAAGAACAACCACTTATTCTGAAAAGTTAAATAATTTAAATGTCAATGTGATAGCTATCTTTACTAAACATCAGACATTAACACTTTCTCAATATGAGAAGCAGCAGCTCACGAATCTCTTTGCAACTGAAATCAGAGACATTCCTCCATTTTATGATCTTAAGGCTCTCATTTGGAAGAACAAGAGGTGGCAAAAAAGAAACGATGTCAGCATGTGCATCTTTATTTTAACCTTGTGCTGGGTGTTTTTGTCAGATCCCAGATACCAGACCACCTTGATTAGGCACATCACCTCTTGGGAAACCCCACAGCAATTCATACAATTGTTTCTGCTTAACCAGCACAAGATCCCTTTGTTGTATTATTCGAATTATAAATAAAGACAGTGTCGGTGACATTCTATAGTAAGTCTCAAAACAGTGAAAATGGGCCTTTCTGAACTGAGAGAGAAAACAATTTTAAAATCTCACTGATGTGTAAATTATTCCTGTTACAGAGAAGTTAATCTTGGTCTAAATTCTTCACTGCTGGCAATACTTGGAAGTACCAAAAAGTCTTGTTATTTTCAAAATGTTTAGTTAATATAGTTTTTTCATAAAATCAAATCAGAATAGTCAGTGGCTTGGTTTTATTTATTTTTTCCTAGTATATTTCAAAATAAAAATTAACATAGTAACAGTCTGTCATTAATCTTTTGTCCTGGCTAAGCTCCTGTGCTGGAGTAACAGACAATGGCTATAAAGTTTTACACTTCAAATTTTTCATGCAGTGACATATGGCTAATATATCACAGTTATATTTTAAATTATAAATAGCTTATATATCTATTCTCTTATTGCACTGTGAGGGGATATATTTAGTGTTATGTCTTTGCTGCTATTTACTTTCTAAATTAAAACTAGAGTATTTCACATCAGGCCTTTCCCACATGAAATGGAGGGTGCACTGTTCCAAGGATCTGCAGGTACATTGCAAGACATATCAGTGTATTTGAAAGATAACATTTTCTTAAAGTTCTCTTTGCTTTCCAATATCCAATATTCACTTAATGGGGTTAGGCAATGCAACTTGTTGGAGTAAAAATAATCAATGTAATAATAGTGATGAAGATGATAATGACATTAATATTATTTCCTCCAAATGCAGTTGTCTGTATATAGTTTTAATGTACATTATTCTGAATACTTTGGGATTGGAAAGTTGTGGACAATAGACATGGGAGTAAATTTAACTTTGTAAATGTTTTTCTTTCGAATTGTGTTATTAATATTTTCACTTTCAGTGCACATCATAGCTAAGGGTTATAACTATTAAAATAATTTTATCTCATTTTTATCTCTTTTGTTTGTTTCTTCTTGGTTTTTTGTTTGTTTGTTTTCTTCCATTGTGTGTCCTCAAGTGCAATGGAACCTGGAAAAATCATCTTACAAACCTTAAGCAGTTATGCCAGTGACTTGAGAAGAAACATAATTTTAACTATCCATGTGAATAGCACAGTTATCTCTAACAGGACAATAAAAGCCCTCATATATACACATGTAGATATGTATTTTCAGGGGTAATGCCTAGTTAAAGGAAGATGCAAATAGGCTGTGTTATATAGGATGGCTGGAGGTCACAACCCATGTGAACAGTTCACAAACCAGCTGATCCACTCCATGCACAGGCTTGTTTTATAAAATCTTAAGGAACTTAGAAATTATATCCCTAATTCTTAGTTCAGAAAAAGAAATATATATTTATGGAAAAGGTAAAAGGCAAAAATGTTCTTCCTAGGATGCTAATCTTTATAGGATGCTGTGCTGGTTATTATGTTAAGCCAGAACGTGTATTTTCCAACAGCCTGTTATAGGGTGCATGCATAATGCCTGAGATTATAGACAGAATCAAAGATTAAAGAATGTACTAACATGGTTTCATTATACTGAACGTCAAAATATTAGCAACAAAAACAAATAGCTGGAGAAGAAGACATGCCAAAGTTATAAAGCCCAAAGTGGCAAACAGAGATTAAAAAAGAGATGACAATAAAACTCATCATTAGAAGTCAGGTTTGTTAGCAGTTGTCATCTGTCCGCTGTGCAGAAGTTGGGCTGGCCTCGGACTCTCCAGAGAACAAGACAAATCTATGGTGAGGTCCTGAACCACATGGATTTGTGAATAATACCGTTCATTCCAAACTCTTCATAACAATCATTACCACAATTCCCATACAGGACTCAGAAGAAAGAAACTCTAATGGGTATGTCCTGAGGGTTTGTGAAAAAAGTGAGCCTACCTGGAGTCAGCACCTTACATAATGGCAAGACTTTATGGTTAACAGCAATTGTGTTTGCTGAAGTAATGCATTATTTCAGACAGGAGTTACAATTTTTAACAAAAATGTACTAATATCACCCAAGCTGTCTTCCTGATGTGATTTTATAGGGATCCAAGAAGGAATGTGTTGCTCTGATCTTTTTCAGCCTTCTTATGTTTGCATTTTTGTAGTGGAGTTTCTCATGGACTTTTAAGTAAACAAAGTGATTGTTTATCATTCCTCTCTTAATAGACTTGAGTTTGACCAGTCTGGTTGGAGAAGTGTCAACCTCATTTGTCCAATCCTTGGTCATTGTCCAGAGTCTATATAAATCAAGGTCGAAAATAAACTGCCTCTCTTTGTTGCCCTGACAACTGACTGCTTGCATGTCTTTCATTTTGTGTCCTCCATTTCATGTCCTCTAGCAACAGGAATGGAAGGTAAAAGGCAAGTTAAACAATTTTACTCATTTGCTCAATCCACTGGGGGTGGCTGGTTGAATTTTTTGTCCTTGCCAAAATTCTCTGAAGCAAAGCTACATTGAACCAAAGAGAAAGGACTTAACTCATGCATGTGGTATAAGGACCCCATCCATTTGCTCGAAGGGTTTTTAAAGGGGTTACAATGGTTCTTATACTCTAGATAAAAATGCAGTGAAGAAATACCAACCAAGTATTCTCAGCAGGTCAAAACAAAACTTTACTGCCAAACTTTAGAAAAATCAGGGAATGTTGACAACAGATCAGTATAACATCCAAGCACACTTAGCACTAATTTAGCCTGTTAAACTTAGCAAGCTTTAAACCCGTTTAATATTACATTACTCAAAATGTTCCAACAAGAGGGAATTAGAAGAAGAGAGAAACACAGATGGACAGAAAACATATAGAAAAGCACACATACAGCTACCAACTCCTGGGTTCCAGCATTCAGATAGCAGCTCCAACAGGGACATAGGGTCAAAACGTGCTGTCCTCATGCTTGGCCTTAAATACTCCTTGGCCCTCATGGGCACTTCTCCTAGGTGGGAATTCCAGTGATTTGGCCCCTCAGGAGCTGGGCTAGGCGAGGGTGGAGCACTGCCTCTGGTGTGCCATGACTGGCAGCTCTCCCAGGCTGGGATACTGGCTCTGGGATAGGGGTGTGGGGCAGTTCCCTGTCTCACCAGGGCATGGCCCAACCTGCCCCCTCTCCCACAACCCAAAATGTTTTGAGACATCAAGACTTCCAATCTCTGACGCATGATTTATCACCAGGTTACAGGTATACACGTTACTATCAAGAATATTTAAAAGACATTGGAAAAAAAATCTATTTCTTTTGTAAAAGAGAGCATAAACTCTGTATCACAGAAACCACTGCAAAATAGACTTTTTTCAAGGGAAGAGAATAGATAAACAATAAACATAATTTCTGGTGTCCCTTCTCCAATAAATTTACTCTTTGAGTGTTGACCTTTTGAAAATTTTTCTCTGTAAACATTATGGTTTTGCAACCATTGTTTTTCAATTTGGACTATTTATAATTATAATATAAATATATTATAATATTTGTAATTACTTTTATGAAAAAACTGAAAAAATCATTATAAGTAATATTTGTTGCTTTGCCTGGTTTTTGCATAATGAATAATTTAAAAACAGATCCTCCTTTTTTTTTGTTGTTTAATTTTGTAGTTTCTTAGTATTAGCTGAATATCTGCATAAATAATTTCCAGACTATGATTTATAGTGAAATTATTTATTCTGACTGTTAACTGTTCTAATTTTTTTTTACAATTTCTATCGCTTGGTTCTTAACCTGAGATAGCTTTTGAGTAACTGAACATTTTTAAATAGGAGAATGATGACAACCAAAGCCAAATAATGCACCAGTGGGATGACTTTTCATGCTAAATTTTATGAAATGTTTTGATTTTCTATTTCTTCCTGAATTCCCAGTAGCCATACAGAGGCTTCAAAGCAAACAAAGAAGTAACACTACCTTTACATCAGGGAACAAAATTCAGTGGGTTTTTTGTTTTTTCAAAGCATGAAAGCAATTCTTTGGAAACTTAACCTATAGTCATGTTGGTTATATATATGTATAATGCTGATGTTTTACCTGTAGAATAAGACGATGTCTAGTGTTTCTTTCATGTTAGATATATTAGTAGTAAACACAAAGATATTATAAAAGGTTTTATAATTCTAAAAATATTTCTCAAGCTAGAGCAACTGTTTTTTGAGAAAAGGTTAGATAAAACCAGTCATAGTTTACAGAATTCAATGTTATATATCAGTTAGCGTAGACCTCTTTATGGATGTAAGTCTGTTAGCCCTTCCAGATGTAGTTCTATGTATGTTCCTATTAATAACCAACATAATATTATTTATTTTTTATTATCACTGGACAAAAAATGAAATTAAACTATTTAATCTAGAGTCAACACTATTCAACTACCAATATTTTCATAAGTCTATGTGCTTTAGGGCTTTTTAGGTATTTATTTTTATTCAGCCATGAATTTTCCTAAAACCCCCAAAAATCTAGAAACTAGACCAAAAATATGGATTTGAACCATGCCTCACCTAAATCTCAGGCAAACCCAGGACAATCTCACAGGCAGTCATGGTATATATGAGAAACTTAGCAATACCTACAAGTATTATTGGACAGTCCCAGAAGGTGCAGTAATCACATGGCAGATCTAGGTTCTGATTTTGCAGTGCATATCTGTTTCTTATTGACAGCACAATAGTGATTGATTCACACCTACTTCATCCTATGCTACATAGTTGGAGATATTTTAATTCTTATCTACCCAAATAGTTAAAGTGTGCCTATGTGACTCAGACAGAAAAGTCACAAGTCTCCTGTTTTATAAGCAGGATCCCTCAGTACCTCAAGGTGCACAGATCTTGCCCTTTGACATATTTTTGTGAAGAAGAGAGATGTCTGCCCGTCAAAGAGAAACCCTTGCTGTGATTATTAGGATAACCTTATCAGTCTCATGATACCTTTAAGCACAGATTCATAACCTTGTCCACACTTGCGCTGCTTTACTCATTTTTGATGGAGTGGGTTTCTGTACAGGATAACTCCCTTGTGTTTACTTTCCAAAGTCGATGGAGTCTGACTTTAAAAGCTTACATTATATTTTTTCTTTCTGAAATCCCCAGGATGAACATATTATAGAACTGAGATTTATTTTTAAGCTTTTCACTTCGTTATTTAGTGCCTTGTTGTCTTCCAGTAGCACATTACAGTAAACAGTTTGTGTTTTATCTGCTTAGCTAAATTTCTACCTCCATACTGTTATTTATGTGTCATGTTTAATCAGCTGTGTTTCCTTCCCATCAGTACATTGGCTTAATGGATTTGTTTAGACATTAGATTATTTAGCATTCCATCATGTATGACACCAACACAGCAGAACCTTGCAGGTCTCCTAAAATAATGTTAACATGTTCTGTGAAGGCTCTTAACAATTCTTGGGTTGACTCTGAAACTATGTTTTTTCTCCAGAAGGAGAAGTGCATTTTTTTTTTCCATTTCATTTAAATTAATTCAAAGTCTGTACAGAGGGATCTGTAGGCTGGAAGAGCCAAGGCGAATCATATGAGGTTCAACAAAGCTGTATGATGAGTACTGCACTTGGGTCACAACCACCCTTTCAGTGCTACGGGCTGGGGAACAGTGGCTGGAAAGTTGCACATCAGAAAAGGACTTGGGGGTGCTGGTCAACAGCAGCTAAACATGATCTAGGGTGTGCCCAGGTGGCCAAGAAGGCCAGTGGCACCCTGCCTTGGATCAGTATTGGAGTGGCCAACAGGATCAGGGCAGGGATTGTCCCCCTGTGCTGGGCTCTGGTGAGGCCACACTTTGAGTGCTGTGTCCAGTCCTGAGCCCCTCACTGCAAGAGAAACTTTGAGCTTCTGGAGTGAGTCCAGAGAAGGGCAATGGAGCTGGCAAAAGGTCTGGGGCATATGTTTGATGAGGAGCAGCTGGGGCAGCTGGGGGTGTTTAGCCTGGAGAAAAGGAGGCTCAAGGGAGCATTTATCACTCTCTAAAACTGCATGAAAAGAGGTTGTAACCAGGTGGGGGTCAGTGTCTTCTCTCAAGTGAAAAGTGATAGGACAAGAGTAAATGGCCTCAAGTTGTGCCAGGGTAGATTGGATATTTGGAAAAATTTCTTCATTGAAAGGATTGTCAGGTATTGGAACAGGCTGCCCAGGGAAGTGGTTATGGAGTCATCATCCCCAGAGGTATATAAAAGACCTGTAAATGTGGCATTCAAGGACATAGTTTAGTTTTGGACTGGGCAGTGCTGGGTTAATTTTTTTAACTCAATGGACTTAGAGGTCTTTTCCAACTTAAAAAATTCTATGATTTTTTTTATTCTATTTGTCATTCTTCTGTGGAAAACTTTCCATACCTTGTAAATACAGATGTAGATTGTTCTACACTTCGTGTTTGACTTTTAGGCATTAGAATAATCTTGTAATCTTCTTAAGCTTATTTCTAAGAAAAAGATAATACTCTAAAGTCAGTCTTAAAAGGAAAAACAACAATTGCAAGCATATTCAGACCACTTTTTGTCATTAGGAAAAAAAAAAGGAAAGAACTATTGAAAACCCCAGAGTCAGGAAAGAGGACTACCAAATGAGGGGTGGGATAGAATGAACCTCTCAGGGGTTCTGTCCTTGCATCCAAGAAGTCCAAGATCTGCAGTTGACTGGAAGGTAATTAGACCTTGACCTGTCCTGTAATTTCAACAGATGTTTACACTGGGCAGGTAATACAGAGATTTCATTTACTTTTGTTAATAAGTAATATTATAGTTGCAATCACAGTTCAAAATATCTCAGAGGTAGATGGATTTGATGGGTGCAACAATAAAGCATTGTGATGTCTAGTTTGTAAGATGTCAAAGTGAACTTTATAGGAAGTAAGCAGTATGACAGAGAATCAATAAAATAAATTTACTGGTGCTTAGCAGGAGCTAAACAGCAGTATTCCATTTTTGCCTTCCAAATGTCAGGTCACCTTGAGCAAAGCATCCTCTGGGGCTGAGTTTTTTAAACTGCCTAGGAATAGTACTCTAGTCTCCTACACCTATGACAAAGATGACTATTTCAAAAGAAGTCATTGTCCCTTTGGGAAATCCAAAAGAGGGCACCAGCATTTCAAAACTTGTCAGAATACAGCAAATCTCATTCAGCATCTAAATTGTTCAACAATTTTAAATAGGTGTTGCACTTTTATATCTAAGATCTTCAGATATATTTATTCATCCTGAAAACTGACAATTTGATAAAGTTAAGCAGATGTTTTTTGAACATATACCCATTCAGCACAGAGCATATTTATCCTGCAGACTTTATTCTGAGAAGAGATTGATAGGAAAAAGGATGAGGTCTAATTCATAGACTTAGAAAAAATAATTGTATTGTTACAATCCCGGCTCCCATTTTGAAACCTGGAATGCTTAATTATACCAATATTAAAAAGGAACACACTGTTCTTTCTCATTCCTGAGCAACACCCATGTATGAAAAACTGTACTGCAGAAGTGAGAACAAGTATAGAGAACAAACACAGCAATTTCAGAAGCCAGAACAATTGATAATATAAAAAACTCTATGGCTTGTGGTATGTTGTCAATAAGCTTACTTTCTCCTTCTGCTACAACAGTGTTCGTTGAGATAGCTGGCCAAACTCTCCAACTTTGTTAAACATCAAGCAGTAATTATTTTTAGAATTGGAGACCTCCAGTAGAGCTCATGGTTTTGATGACATCTGTTCAGAGCTGAATATAATTGAATATTGATATTTATGAGCAGTATGATGGAAGAATGAGTAGAGTTATTGAAATTTAAGAGCAAAACAGGGCTAGAATTATAATCATCCTGACAAACAGGAATAATGGCCTGGGAAAAATATGGTGAAATGAGTCACTAACAAGTATATATTTTAGTTAGGCAATGTGAAATGGGAAGACCTGGCTAGAAAGCAGAAGTAGGAAAAGACTGAGAACTACTGTGTTTCAGATTCTACACTGCAGTAGCAGAATGTTGTAATGGAAAACTAAAGGTCACACTTGGAGGGATGAATTGGTGTCTCACATGCGAGACACCTAAAATAAAGTTTGTACTCTTCCCTCGCTTTCCTTCTCTCTGTTTCCCCTTCCTACTCCTCCCCCTCCTATCCCCTATGAAAGAGTTATTTCTGTTCATCTCATTCACTATTTTGTATTGGGCTCACAATTTAAGTATCTTTTGAGTACTTGAAAATTGATCTTTTTAACCTACTTTTGGTTTAACCTACTTCTCAGCTGCTGCAGCCTGAAATTTTCTAATGAATCTCTGACTTACATTCATATAGATTAGACATTAACATTGCACAGCTAACAGTTTGGAATAGAATTTAATAAAAAGAGAGGGAGGACTATGAAGTAATGATGTGCAGGAGAATCTGACCAGCTTCTGGCTTGCACCCAGATGAACTCTTCTATAGCCATTCTCTCTAGCCATTCAGGCTGGTACTTCCCTTTCCTTATTTTTGGCCCTTCCACTAAAAATCCCATAATAGGTTTTGCACAAGTCCACATACCTTCTCAAGTATCCCATAAGATGAGGATGCTTTCCAATGAAACCCATGAGCATCTTGTTTCACTTATCAGCTACAAAGTGAAGGTTCAATGTCATCAAGCCTATTTATGAATGAATGTTTTCCTCAATAGCCCAGAATTCAGCAACATAAACCATTTCAGCTTTCTTATTGTCTGTTATCTCCAGCTATTAGGATTTTATTTCTTATTTTTCTTCACTTTTTTTGTGTTTTATATTTTGGTTTTTGTTTGGTTTTTTTTTTAATGTTGACTCCTCGCTAAGCAGAAGTCCTTACAAACTCGATATCTTGAGGTTATTACAGTTGTTTCCTATTCCCTGGTAAGGATGTGATTCAGATTTTATTGATGTAGACAGATCCTCCTTGATTAGATGGGACTTTGACTAATTTCTGCAGTAACTGTCTGTCAAGTTCCCATTTAGTTATGATCTTTGAAGGTGACAAAAATTTGTCTAAGGTTGAGCATACTGATCTAATTGCACTTTCTTTAAGCAAAGGATGGAATAGATTACTTCCTGAGCAACCTTTCTACCAAATTAGTGCATGATTGAATTTATTTATTTATTTTACAGTCTAGGCTTTAGACATCTGTTATTGCTGCTGAGAAATTACTGCATTTTTTATTGCCTCTTGAACAATGCAATGAGGATCTCTCCAAAACAGCAAGTGTTTTTCCTTCCTTCCTGACTCCCTTCCTGCCTTCCTTCCTGCCTTCCTCTTTTTCTTTTCTATTTCATATAGCAAAAATAATATTGAATAAAATCTCCGCAGTGTGGTTGTCTGATATAATGCCCATTTCAATCTGTATATATTACTAATCTAGATATCCTTACCCCACAAACACATTCTGCATTTCAGTAAGTTTTCAGCCTATCTGACATATTCTGGAGCTAGGTTTTCCTTCAGTCAGTGGAAATGCTTATGCATGTCCAGGCACAGAGGGCTGGTAACAACCTCATGGAGGACTGAATATTGTCTGCTTGCATCATATAATCCCTGGCAGCAGACTCAGTTTGCCTTTGTGCAGCATTTGATGACACAGCCATGCTGTTTCCCCAGAGCTAATATGCTTTTTTTTATATAAAACTCTATCATGCAAACATATCAGATGACTAATTTAGTGCTGCTTTACTAGTGTGACTCAGCATTTACCAGGCAAGATATTCTCATTAAAGCCTTTAAACAGTGTTTTATATGTGTATGTATATGTGGTTTATATATGTATTTATATATGCATTTTATATTGTATATATACACATATGACATAGTACTAATGAACTCATCTATGCTTTTAAATAGAAGGATCCCTTGTTTGTATTTAATATAGGAAATATTAATTAATTAATACAGGAAATACCCCTTTCCCAATAAGTAATGAAACTCCAACACCCTCTTTTGGAGGTTAGAAGAGTTTAGCCATATGAATTTCACAACTGGTAAAAAAAGGTTAGTTTTTTGTGTATTAGTACTGATGTAATTATGACTGTGTGCTCAGAACTGTTTCATCTCCAGGTGCATATGGCAATGTTAGCAGTCTGAGTAATGACTAATAAATGTACACAACTCTTTTCACCTAATGTTTGTGCTGGAAAGCAGCAGTGCCAAAAAAAAAAAAANAAAAAAAAAAAAAAAAAGAAATTCTGTGGTGGTGGTGGTCAGATACCAGAACAAGTAGAACAAGTTACCCAGAGAGATTTCAGTGTCTATTCTTAGGAATAATCAATCCCTATGAACAACTTGCTGTAGCTAATCCTACTGTAAACAGCAGGGTTTAATTAGATGATCTCCGGAGTCTTTTCAAGCCTTGACTCTTCTGTGAGTCTTTTATACAAATATATGCACAAGCATGCACTTTTGCCATATTCTTCATATAAATAATCAAATAATATTGATCTCTCAGTGTGACTATAATGTTGCTAAAAACTTTAGACATTAATTTTATATTATTTTTATATAACATGCTTGTAGTATTTGTCTACACAGTGTTCTGACAAACGGGCATACACTAGGAGAGCATTTTCTAAGAGTTAAAGCTTCCAGCACTTTCAAGTAAACAAAACTCATTGTCTGCTTTCAGGGCAGATAGAGGACACTGCTGGTGTCCCAGATTTACCTTACAGCTCTCAAATCTCCACTAAAACACACGAGTAGTATAGACCACAACAACAACAACAACAAGGAAAAAAAAGGTGGCAAATTCATTCTTTTATAACAAACTAATTAAATCAGATATCTTTGTTCAGTCGTAGAAGTGGCCCCTAACACCAATCAGAGAGCAGCAAACACAAATAAACACCAGTCTCTTTCTCTGGTTCTTTATTACTTTACAAAGACTGGGGAAAATGGAATAAATCAGAGCCTGATGTTCAGCTCCTGACACTCTGCTAGAATTTTCCTCTGCCTTCTGAGCCAGACACTCTTTTATTTTTGTTAGGCGAGATATTGCCACAACAGAGTAGTAGCTTACAATACATATTTCTTAATCTTGTAGGAAAGAGTAAATATCCTGTTGTACTCAGAATGTAAGGTCATTTATCTGAATTTCTCTTCTTGCCTGCATCACATTAGAGACATGTGGGCAGATGAAAGATTTTATTTTTCTTTTTTTCCAGCTCCTCTTCCCACATGGTCTTTCCTTCAAATAATTCCATTTACACGTTGGAACAAAAAGATAAATTGCTATAATTAAGCAGCTCCCCTGCAGATTTTTCTCTCTTCTTTAATACGTAGTATGATTTTTATTCAGTGAAAGGATTTTCTTCAGAGGCAAAAATCCAAATGTTGGGATATCACAGAGGCAGTATGGCATTTTCCAGGAGGAAAAACCTAGATTATATCCGTAAGCACTGTTAGTTTTTCTTTCTTTTTTTGGAAGAGTCCTTTCCTTAGGGGAAAGTCATAAGTTAGTTGGATTTGTTCTATTCAGAACAGTGACAGTGCAGTGAGATCTCACCACTTGTTTGTCAAAAGAATACTCTGACCTGTAAACTACAGCATGAGGAACAGAAGGGGCAAGGAAAAGTGTTACCTGCTGTGTCTTATTTCTCCACCTACAACTGATTTCAGAATGACGACTGTAAGAGTCAGAGGGTTGGTGACATGGGACAAATGACAGTGGTTTCTATAGCTTAGTGAGCCAAACATTCAGCAGGGACATGACAGATCACAGTTGTAGGTTTTGCTCCCTGTATTACTGATATGGTGCATTTCATTGTTTATTTCTATTATTATTTTTTGACAGAATGGCAAATGACCAAGCTAATGCCTCATTCCACAAAGAGTACTGTGGAGGTCAGGATGGCAATGCACTGTATAATGGTATTGTATTCATGTTTCAGGATCAAGATCTGTGTGAGGGAGCTGTTTCTAAAGATCAGATGTTAAAAGTTTACCCTCTCTGTTTGCCTACTCTTTCAGAGTCTGCTGGATCATGCCTTCTATTCAGATTCTTGTTTTATTAAGCTCTGCATTCACTGAAAGTTGTATTAAATCTAGATGGGTTGGTTTCTTGTCTGGTTGTTAAAGTACAGAATTGTTCCTTTAAATGCATTTTGAAACTGCTGCATGTATGTCCATCTAGTGTTTCACAGAATTGTTGAGGTTGAAATGGACTTGAGAAGACCTAGTCCAATCGCCTTACTCCAACAGGATCACTTAGAGCAGGTCACTCAGGACTGGCCAGTGGGCTTTGAATATCCCCAAGGATAGAGACCCCACAACCTCTCTGGAAAACCTTTTCCAGTGCTCAGTCACTCCCACAGGAAAAACAAAAGTGACTGTGATTGGGTTAAATGTCATGGTTTGTTGTTGTTTTTTTTTTAAATTTGTGCCTATTGTGTCCGGTCCTGTCAGTGGATAGCACTGAGAAGAGCCTGGTTTCTCCCTATTCTTTCTCTCCTGCTGGTTATTTTCTTTAGCCTTCTCTCAACCAGGTTAAACTATCACAGTTCTCCCAGCCTTTCCTTATAGGAGAGATGCTGTCATACCTTTGTGACGTTTGTGTTCCTGCACTGGAACCACTTCAGTAAGAAAATATCTTATTTGCACTGGGGAGCCAAGATCTGGACCCAGAACTCACCAGTGCTGAGCAGAGTGCAAGAATCACCTTCCTCAAACTGCTGGCATCATTCCACCTTCCTAGGGCTTGAGGTGCGGCTGGCCAGCCTGTATTTCCCTGGATCTTCCTTCTTGCCCTTCTCAAAGATAACAGCCACAATTGCTTTCTTATATAAGATATTACCACGTATTATTTTCTCTATACTACAATTCAGAGGTAGAAATACAGACAGAAAAGAGCATTATAAAAATAAATTTGTCTGTTTATATGAACTCCTGACCTTTCTATTTGCCTGAGGAGCCAGAACCTGTCACTTTGCATCAGTGATTATGTCTATACTGCTGTTTTAACAGTGTTTGGGAGTGTGCACAGGCACTGGAAAATCCCTGCTATATCATTAGTTCTTTGGGATGGATGTGGTACCGTCTAGGCCACATTGTAGTCTCCCAAACATTGTTCAGGAAGAATTCAAGAGGAAAATGAAAATGCATGACCATTCCCATTACTTGGCTTACACACAGCTCAACCTCTTTTAGGGCTAAAAGATTTGATAAGAGAAAATGTAAGTTTAATGACAAGGAATTGACTAGTCACCTTTAATTTAATAATTGAGATATAGCTAATGATTTGTTTGAGGGTTTTTTTTTTCCCAAACAATTTTCTCTTAGAAACAAAATCATAAAAGTCATTGTGAAAGAATAAAAACAAACTTTCACCCACATTTTACCCTTTTCAATACACAAATATGTTGCAGGACTAGCTAAAGTTTGACATAATATGACAATCTTGTCTCTTGCAAGGCCAAAGATTTTGCAACCAGTCTAAATATTGACATACAATAAACTGCTAATGACTGGTGCTTTCTGCACATGCTTCCCATGTACTAATTATTTTCTTTAAAGAAACAGAAATAAAAACATACCAGA
Source organism: Cyanoderma ruficeps (assembly GCA_008694505.1). Classification (NCBI taxonomy): domain Eukaryota; kingdom Metazoa; phylum Chordata; class Aves; order Passeriformes; family Timaliidae; genus Cyanoderma; species Cyanoderma ruficeps. The sequence continues at coordinate 10,140,031 of VZDJ01006028.1, read as the reverse complement.
ACTGGTACAAAATTAAAACTGCAAACCGAAATAATCATTGTGACATTTTTTATGCTCTTCTATATGTCTAGAGTGTTTCTTGCATAAAATACTTGATCCTAAGTATATCTTTGAATAGAATATTATGGAGATCAACTGAAAATGTAGGGAATATTTATATACTGTAACAGCGAAACTTAGCCTGTGATGTTTATCAATATGTAAACTCTTCAGGAAGGGAATGTGAAGCCTCTGAGTTTTGCAAAGATGTGAATATACTTACTAAAAAAAGCTGCAAATCAATAGCAAGTTCATCAACTTGCTTCTGAACTTTTTCTGATGTCCCAGTATTTAGCAACAATCCTCCTTCACCTCAAACACATGGAAATGAAAAGATAATTGCTTCTAATAACAAAAAGAAAAAAAAAATCTGATCTAAACTTCTGTTTTCAGCTAGGTGTGGCTTAGAAGAAATACAAATTCTTCATTCCATTAGGAAATTACTGGTTCTTCAAGTTTGTTCCTTTTCAAATTTCTCTTTAATATGTATGAGAGAACTTATGAGATTGTGTAGGGCTCCAGTGAATCCATGTTTCGGGCTTTTTCTGACAATGCAGTCACAGTACTCCCTAGAGCTATAGAACAACATGAACTACAGGTTTCCATGAGAGATGGAAAACATTCAATAGCTTTATTTGGCAAACACAGCACATGCCCTTGCATGGATCACAGGATCACAGGGAAAATCAAAAATGATATAATGGATGGAGATAAAGATTTGACTTTGTTTTTTTCTGTCATTTACATACATACATACGTACATACATATATATAAATATATATATACACACATATATATATGCTTAAATTACTGCTGAATATAAAAAAAAAAATTATTATGGAGCTATATAACGTTCATCTCACAGAAAAATGGTAAAAACACTTTGCCAGAGGCAGCAGTTCTCCTATCCTAAAGTGATTTGGCTCTGCAGAGCTTACATCCATACAAATACTCTTACACTTCAAAATATCATAACATCAAGAAAGGCAACAACTGGCAATAGTTCCAAGCTCACAGTAACCCTCAAGGCATTCTAGGGTCTGCAAGTGAGAATAATAGTTGTCTTCAGCAAAAAAAACCCCAAAACTAAAACAACCTCAAAAGTACAAACAATTTAACAGTATGGACAATTCACTTCGGAATCTGGGAAACCATTAGTTTAAAAACAGAATTTATGGTGTGAAAACAGATTTTGTTATTACAGTGTATTGGAAAATGGTCCGAGGGAATGGTGGAAACTGTCAGCCCATTCTTACCTACCAGATCATGGGAATCATAGAGAAACATTGGAGGAATTTGTCCTCTTAAGAAGTAGTTTCCTCTATGGTAAGGAAAAAACATGGTTTCCAATGAGAAAGAAATCAGAATCTTCTGAATTCCTTAATAGATGGCATAAGGACTTACGAGTATCAAGTCCAAGCACATACCTAAACTTCCTATCCACTGTTTTGCTAGGACTGTACAGACTGATGTAGTAATTATCCAAGGAACACGCACTTCATTTCAGGAGACAAGGACCAGTTCCCAAAACAATTTCACTAAGGTCCTGTATCAAACTGAACTACACATGGTAGCTTTGCCTTGAATTCCATCTAGATGAGCAAATCAGTTTATGTTTCCCTTTCCTATTAAAGTGATGAAATCAAAAATAGGGTTTCTTTTTTATGTTTTTATCAGTAATAGCCTTTTGATGATACTTGTCATCCTGCAGTGAAGTGTAAACACAATAAATTTAACTGTCGTGTGAAGATAATCTAAACAAAAAGTGGAATAATATTCTCTTCTTCCATATCATCAGAAAATGTATTGTTTCATGAGACAGGAACGCAATAACATCCCATACAATATTAAATATATGTATTTTAATATAGCTCAGAAGTTCACACAAATTGCATTTTTTGGTGATATAAAGCATAAACACTTTGAGAAAATAATCATATTACTGAGAGAAGTTGTTTTGGGAGTGAATTCTCTGGAAAAATATTTTCCATGCTAAAACATAAAACACTAAAGAAATGCGGGGATAATGAATATTCTTTATTCTGTCCTGTGAACCTCATGATACCATCCAATGTTCCAATGAAAGAAAATAGATGATTTTAGAATAATAAAGCAATGTTTAATGCCATAACCTATTAACAGTGGGAGTAGAAATCTCTAAAAACCTAAAACCCGGAGTAGGAAAGGAATAAGGAGAAAGATACATACAGGTATCTTGAGGGAAAAAAAAATCACTTATTTCAGCTATTTCAATCTGCATATTTACATGTTTCACAACTCCTAGATAATTTTTTATTCCTTTGTACAAGAATGTCCTGGACTTTTTCTGAGCCAGATTTCTCTTTCTAACAATAGGGTATGCAAACGGCATTATGTATTTGTGATTTGTAAGACATTTAGAAATATTAAATTGCAATCTATTAAGCCAAATGTTCATTTGTTATACAAATCCTACTTTTTTTTTTTTGTGTTGATACAAAATACTTTTTTTTTTCTGTCTCTTCACAATCACTCTTTTGCTTCTTGCATTCTGCATCTTAACTTCCTCTTACCTTCTTATAAACACGTTTACCCACATCTTGGAAAAATGTCAAGTAGGACTTTCACTACTTTCATCTCATTACATGTTGAAGGAGAATAAATTCAATTTCTAGGGACAGTGACCACTCTTGAGTGGGAGCTGACAGTATATCCACCCACTACGTACCCTTTATTCAGATTTTCAACTTTTTTTATAAGCCGTGAAAAAGCAATGCAACACTGGCTGCAATAAAAATGGAACTTAACCTTCAGTTGACAACCATAAGGATGAGTCAGGGATACTGTGGAATCAGAGCAGTGAGGGGAATACAGGGACTATGAGAAATATGAGTGTGTTTCTTGATGCATTCTCCCTGAATATGAATAATGTCGGGGACACCCCACAGCAAAATTGTTCCAATGATACGCCAACTCAAAAGTGTAGTCAGCTATTCTTCCTAAGGAAAAGAAGTGGATTGCCTTGGCTTCATCACTAATTCATTTAATCTTGCTCACAGACACAGAAAATCTTTCATGTCTGCTGTTCCAAGAGCTGTGCGTTACCCCATGTGCAACTACAAAGTCAAACTAAGGAATCTTTTCAGCTCTTTCTTCCCATGTTAATAATTTGCCTTTATGTACTCTTTGTCCTACTTTACTTTTCCCAACTTTAAACTATTTTATTAATCTTAGTAGCAACCATAATGTAATTTTATTGATCTGCATAGAGTATATTTTCTTCATCTCAAACAGGTGCACTACAGAATTTGTAATATTTTATTGGGTTTTTTTTGCCTAAAGATTTAGAGAGTTGTATTATGTTTCTGCCATTGTAGCTCGCAATGTTTGCTTTGCTTTCCTAAAACTAATGAAATCCAGAGAAGAACTGCATTTTTTTCTACATTCTGATATTTAATTTACATTTGATTTGTATAGTCCCTCGGCATTAAAGAGTGCACCAATACATGCAATGTTTCACCTTAGCTATATAAATTTATCTTTTTAGAATTGTAATACAGATTAGTTTCTGTTGCAGCCTTGTACAGTTATTGCTTTTTGTTCTTTCATTTCAATAAGATGCTCACTACCAATCATCAGGTTCATTCAGGTATATTGCTGAGGGATCTTTCATGAGTTTACCTCAGGATTACAAAGAAATGATCAATTTCAAACCAAGAGATTAATGAGGAATTAAGTATGATTTCTTTTACTCTCAAGTATTTGAGGAAAAAGACAAGTAATTTTTGATAGTACAGGTTGAGATATCTTAATATCTGGATGGATGTAAGCAGGCACATAAGGATCTGGATTACTGTTGCAGCCACAAAACTTGATTCAATATTTTTAGTATCTATGAGTGTCTGAGAAGACCCACAGTATCTCACTTGGATTCATGCTGGTCCAGAAGGATGAAGGATACAGGATATCCTGTAGTTCTTGTGTCATGCTGTCACACATTTCTGATTCTCTATGGCCTCTCAGCTGACATCGTAGGCCTAGGCTTAGGGGAGTCAGTAGCACTTTACAGCTGGATCAAGACAAGCAGTTTGCCCTGGAATGCAGGTCAGCAATCAGCTACCAGGAATGGGACTCAATTGTTTACACACAAGAATTTATGCCTTAAAGTATCCAAGGTACACGGATAGTGAAGTTTTGACAAAGGACTTAAAGCAGACTCAGGCTCTTGTGGCAACTGGAGTCTTGGAAAATTATTACAGGGTGTCACAAGGGTCACTAAATATTTATGGTTAGGCAAGGATTTGTGCCCCATATTGGACTGGACTGAGCTCTTCAAAAACTTTAGTAGGTTCTTAACTCCTACTTTGATCATTATTAGCAAGGTAATGTTGGATATTATGAATCACACATTATGCAATGCCCCTGGTCGCAATTCAGTTTTCCACACACAATTTTCTGGTGATATTTGACTCATGCCCAATACATTAAATATGTATGCACAGAGGTAATAGACATGACATAAGAAATACAGGGACATCTTTCCCCGGTCTAGGCAAACAAAATAGTCTAGAACATCATAAATGGCATTTAAGATGCCTCTTAAATTCATTAGATGAAACCTGATTATTGGTAGTGAGAATCTAACTGAAATGTAAGACAAAAAAGCAACCATTGTGCAAAGCTTCAACAGAAACTAACCTGTACTACAATACCAGAAAGATAAATCCAAATAGCTAAGGTGAAAATAATGGCCAGCATTGTCCTCAGTCTGGGAGATTGAAGGGAACTTTCTGTACCTGCAATACCTGAAAATTAGTTTTATTACTCTATAACTTTATGTAGACAGGAAAATATAAGTCAAAGATGTTTGGATCAAATTCAGAATTCCAAGAATGATTAAGAAAGTGTACTGTATTATGGATTTAATATCACTACAAAAATTAGATATTATGAAAAAGGAAACAGGTACAGAATTACAATAACTATTGAAGTCACAGAGTATGGTTTCTGATATCCTGTAATAATAACAATAATAATAGCAATCCAAATAAAAATTAGAATTTCATGAGGATTCATCTTCATTAAAATTGATGAATCAAGTGGCAGAATTCTGAGAATTTTCAGGGCTCCTTTCTGAAAACACATAAGTTATCATTACTGATTAAAAAAAAGTAATAAAGACCCATTGTTTAAAAGTAAGACCTACTTGTTAGTTCAGACTTCCTTAGGTTTTGTAGGGAAAGCACATAGAGGCCATGTCTCATGACAGAAAGTGAACATTATTTTGTTAAAAAGTCATATATGTACACACTCAACCCTGAAATTTATTCATCAAAAATCTGCTTGGGAATACTTGCAATTTTTAGATTATTAGTTGAAATTTAGGTCAGATTCTGTGGTCTGTTCTGCAAAACAGCAACATATTTGGTAACAACATAGTTACCAAATATAATACTGTTGCCACCCAGGAGATTCACAGCAGCTTTGACATCTTTAATTTTGCTTTCATTTACTCTTTTTTTTTGGTGCACTTCTGAGAACATGTGCATTTGTTTTTATTCCCAATATAGTGCTCATCAGATATCCCACAACCTCTGTGCCCATTTTCAATTACAATTAAAACCTGAAGATACTGTAGTCTTGTATTCTTTGACCAAGAAATTTGGTAGGAAATGCTTTGACTGAAAGAGCAGTTACATATTAGGGCCCACATTACTTTTCAGCTACAATATGGAGATTTTTCCACCATCAAACATGAAGTGCTATACAACACATGGAATTTTAGGACTCAAATTATCAGCATTGTGGAGTAGAACACTGGTGTGTCTTATATTTGAGAAAAATATAATTTATTACCTTTATACCATGAGGTTTTTCTGTTACTCATTAATGCAAGGTGTCTTCCTACTTACCTTTAGTTATCAGCACCACAAATGGAATCAAAATCAACTATTTTTACTATAAAGTTTCATACANATATAATATTTTGAAATAATCTGTTGTTCTCCCCAGTAAGGCTCTCAATGAACTGTAGGAACTGGTATTGACAGTCACATTGTGTAATCTGAAACATGGGATTTTTTGTGTTTGAGGTTTTTATCTACATTTAGGCCTAAAGAAGCAATTACTAATGTAATAAATAAAGTATATTAAATAACAATGTCTACACAGAGAAAAATGTAGCTTCTGTTTAAACGTGAGAATGTCCATGTTTATAAACTTACTTCAAGATGCATTCATAGGACAAAAACATCCATTTTAAATATTTTCTTTGAATGAATAGACACGATTGAGTAGACAAGGCTTGGAGGAAAAGGCTTTCAGGTCTTTCTGATACTTCAGGCAACTACAAACTCCCCCATGCACCTTACAATTTATCACTATAACAGGAAGAAAAAATAAGCCCAGGAGCAGTCCTCGGCCTCTACAACACTGGAAGTGAACTCAGGAGCAGCTCATGAGGGTGAGGGAGAACTGAACCCAGGGTACACCTTTCCCCACATGAGCTCACTCCATCCAGAACAAATGTGCACGATTCTTTGTAAAAAAAATAAACTTGCTGTAGCTTTTCTTCTCAGCAGTGGCCCAGAAGGTGACCTACATCCCACATATTAAAGGGATTTTGTCCTTTATAGACTGTATGAATGTCTTACTAAGAAACAGATTTAACCTATGGTAAAGGACCAGCTCAAATAAAAAAGACAAGGAGGCAAGACTGTGTTCTGCTCTGCAACCTCAGATAAACTAATTTCCCTCTCAGTTTCTGAAAAATAGAACGGGAGTGATAATCAATAATGTTTCATGACCTTACAGAGATACTGTGTGCATCAATGCATGGCAATATGATGGGAATCCAGTTGGTGAAGAAACTCCTAATATCCTTATTTCTGAACTCTGCAGGAGTTTCATGGTCATAACTATCCTGAAAATTTCCATATCAAAATTACCATAAAGTTGTTGTAGTTGTTCTTGCTGTAGGGAGAAAAGGAGAAAGAAACTAAGAAAAAAAAATCCTTAAAAGGCAATTTTCTGAGCCACTATCTCCCACTGCTATGCACTTAAGAAAGCCTTCAAAAGCCTTGTGAATTGAGCACTCCACCCTCATGTTTTTGTAAGACAAGGCTCAGTGCCTCCTAGGTCTGGGCCTTGCTCCGCATGACGAAATTTCAGTGCCTCAGTGATGCAACTTCACAACTTTTACCGTGTTGTAGGACTTCTTGAACCAGCAGGACAAATGAGAGAAAGGAAGTTGAAAGGACAATGGTTGTTCTATCCCCTTTATAATATCCAGTAAATGCAGACTGAAAACACTTCAAAACAAGAAAAGTCTGAAAACACTTGAGCTGTAAAGTTGAAAACACTGAAAAACTTCTGCCCATTCCCTGACTATTACTGCACTAGGAATGGCCAAAACAGTCTGAAGAATGAATTATATGGAGTCTGCTGAATGCTAATGAATTCCTTTTTGTTTTGAGATGTTTTGAATTAATTGTGCAAACAAAAATGATTCTTTGGCATATGACAGGTATCATTTATCTCCTGCAGACCTTATCAAAGAGGAAAAGGTAGAAAAAATGGGTATACCTGCTGCTTTTTTCATTGTGTCCAGAGACAGGCAGAGGGAGTAAGCACTGAAGAATTTGGCAATGTGTTATTACAATTATAATTAATGGTGACTTTGAATGAAAAATCTATGGTGCACAGAGTTCATAAACTCAGAGAAGCAGGAATGATGCTTTACATTCCCAAACAATACAATTTTTAGACTTACTTCCCAATATAGAACATTTTCACACTGACAATCCCAGCTATGTCCTGTAAATCAGTATAGATAATGTAATTCAAATTTTGGCAACATTCCAAGAAGACTATGCAGCTCATTGCTGAAGAACATAAAATATAAATTGAATGTGAGACCTTGTTTTCTGGAGCTTAATGCTTTCCACTGCTGCTAGATGTATTCACACATTCCACCTGACCTTTCTCAGCTTTCTCAGCATGAGGGACCAGCTTGTATTTGCCACCCGCATTGTCTCTTTTATCCATCCCACCAGAAGTTTAGGTAGCTGAAAATTAGAGCAACATGAAGCTCCAGGAAATGAATTCACAAGCAATGATATTAAGTTTTCTTTCAATCTGGTGGCTCATGCAGCTATGACTCTTGGATTTCAGATAAAGCCTCATGAAAACGCCCTCAACAGGGGGCTGGTCCAGGGAAGAGGCAAAGGATAAGGCTGATATCAGGAAATTCTTTCTTTATTCCCTCTACAAGTAGTCTTCTATGAGAGAACCGTATTTCTGGGGAAAAAAGAGGGACTTCTCAATTAGGACACAAATGTACAATGTAGCTGGATTTGCTGAGGCACATTAGCGTAAGAAACTTAGTTCAATACTTTGAAATGTAGATTTTCAGGTCATCCAAATATTCTTATAATTCATGAAGTGGGAGGTGACAGATACTTTTGAGTAAGTCCTGGTTACTAAGGTTTGCTTTTATGCCTGTGCCCTTCCTAAAGTCAAATTTCTTCATACAGTCTGATTGCATTCTATATTCACAGCATGCAGAACACAAGTGGATTGTTTTATTTGAACCATTTGGCATCCTAATCTACAGCTGAATTTTCTAATACTTATAAGTATTCCAGCTCCTGATTTCTGATTGTCAAGGCCCAAACCAATCCAAAATATCAACCTAGTCACTCAACCAAAATAATCTACTTACAGCCTCTCTTGAGGCCTCTGCATAGAGAGATAGGTTTATAATTAAAGTAAAACAAGTCTCTATTGTGGTTTTCTTACAGATATATCACTGCTCTGTTAATGATATAACAACTGTGATGATATTTATTTGGTGACTCCACAAGAGAAAACAAATGCATCAAATGCAAACAGTGTACCAATTCTCACAATATCATCCACCAAAGAGAAATGTCCTTACAAGACAGGCAAGAACAATGACATTTTATATTCCTTCCCCAGGAGTTTTTCATTCAATACGTATTTACTTAGAGATAACGTTCAATGGTAATAGTTATTTCACAAATATTGTCCTGCAGTTTATGATTATTAAAGCCTATATAGTCAGCAGAGGGCACTGAAGGGAACATTATAATAGATTTTATTGATATAATCACTGCTGTCACCAACTCCTGATGGCTTGAGGCACAGTAGAAATGAAGGTCTGCAGCTCCTTGTATTTTATTAATATTGTTGTTTGTCTAATAAGAAAGCCATTTACCTGCTGTGTTTGATGAGGTTCCTTGACAGATGTTATTCTTTATTTTCCTCTCCCTCTGTGCTTTGGGTTTTGTAGAAGTATGCGTGATTTTTTTTTCCCCCAACTTTTTTGCAACTTTTTCTTTCAGGTATCTGACAAATTTATATACTGCATCCTCATCACCATTTCTGTCTGAATAATTTCTGCTGCTTATGCTTACCTATATAGCTACCTATATTACCTTTAAAATGCTGGAATACTTCTTCAGTGACCTGTGATTTTTCAATCATTGTTGAAATCAGACAATGAATATCTGCTCTTTTCCTTAGGAAAATTATTAAAAGTAATGGTATGAACAGACCAGGTATCACTTCAGACAGGTATTTGTTCAGACCAATGATATGAAAATGCTTTCATACTTTCTTTTGATCTCTTATGGTTTTACAATGATATTCCATTTAAAGAACAAGATCTGATATTCCAATATTTATTATGTTTTTCACTGTAATTATTCGTAGTAATTCAAATGAATATTCATACCCATTTGTTATTTTTTTGAGAACCTAAATTACTTCCTGAAGTAATGAGCCTCACCATCTAGAGGCAACTAATTTCATTTCCCATCAATCCTGGTAACTGCTTTTAAAGACTTGTGAGGATACTTCATGTGACAATATATGTAATATGTATCATTATATGCATCATGCTAAGCCTATTGGGAATGTAAAAACTCATCTTCAGTGATCCTGGGATTGTCATTATTTAATAGCACAATTGCACATGAAGTTGAATATTTCTGCAGCATTGACTTTATCTCATTTGCTAGTACTAGAAAAGACGTTTACCAAAAGCAAATTTTTGTAGGTGTTTTTTCTGTCACAAGTACACTTCCCCCCAGTGGAAAAGGTGGCACAGTTTTATTGATCTTCAACTCTTCATGGAAATATATCTCTCAAACCTATATGTATTGCATATACACATATATTCACATATTACACAAACATGTAGAGATACATTTATGTATCACACATTACCCTGCAGTGTCACAGGCTGGGCACTCACTGGTGAGAGCACAGCTCTGCCAAAAAGGCCCTGGGATCCTCTGGGCACAAGCTGGACCATAAAGCCCAGGCAGCACAGTGGTCTGACTACAGCCATGAGCCCAGCCAGGAGACAAAGGGAGGGAACCATCCCCTGCTTTACTCAGTGCTCATTAAATGACACCTGGAACAATTTCCCAGGTTTTGGTCACTTGAATAGAAGAAAGATATTAATAAAATTAAAAGATGTTAATGAGTCTGAAGCACATGATTTATAAACAGAGTTCAAAGCAGCAGAAGGTGAAGAGGGAGTGAAAAAATGCATAGAGTGAGCTGAATAAAACCCCTAGAGCCATAAAAATGTTGAAATTTCCTGGAAAGTGGAACTGCTGACTTTTCCACAGTTCTAATGCCATTCTACTCTGACTTTGAGGCATTTGCAGAAGTCCAAAATCAGTTTTCTTATAATCCCTGCCCTGCCAGTGGTTTTTGAATTATTATTTCAGACTTTAATGCTAAATCAACACTCTCTTGAGTTCCAAGAAAAGTTTCTGTAAATAAACACATAATTTTGAAAGTGATGAAAAGTTTTTTGAGTGGGAAAGGATTTTTTCAAAACTCTTACAGTATTATTTCAAATTCTATCCCTCATTTATCCCCCAAAGGTCATCACTGTGTGCTTCAATATATCTTCAGTAAACAAAACACATAATCTGATTTACCATTGTCTGCAGTTGTCTTCTGTAAAGACTTACAATCATCTGCAGTTGTCTTCTGTAAAGACCCATATATTTTCATTGCTTTATTATTGGTCAGAGTAAGAGCATTTAGTTAATTCACTTAAAGCATAATTCTAATATTATATATGGTGATGCAGATTTGAATCCAGGACTAAAACCATCAGTGTTCATTTTTTCTGTGTGATGTAATGTATAGGCTTCACACTCCAGAACCATACCTAAGTGTCAGGAGTTTTGTTAATGCTCAAGATATGTCAAAACCCTGGGAAATATAATTTCTTTTCTCTCAAAATAATGAAAATGGAAGTCTGTAAGAAAAACAAAGTCACTCACTGAAAATAATTAACCAATATGCACTTACATATTGGATTTTCTCCTATTATCACTATGTCCACGCCATTGCCTGTGGAGACACCAGAATGTTTTGCTATATGCCAGAATATCTGGCCAGAGATTTGTGAATGGGATTATGTATAAAATACTGTAAATGATCTTGAAAGAAGAGATTAGATATGAGCATAACTTTGGAAGTGGAAAGTGGAACTGTTTTTCTTTTTTATTACTGGTGTTGTGCTTTTAGATTCAGATTGGAGATAAGAATCCAAATATTGTTTTTTCACACTTCAAAATGCAATCAGAGTTCTACTCTGTATGATTTTTCCAGTCTGTATTCTTAATTATAAGTGGCATGCAGTTTACCAAATTGAGTCTCTGCTTTACAAATATAATTTAAATGTCTTCTGCATATGTGTTAGAACACTTAATTTGCATAATAATTTTGGTAAACAGAAAATGAAATGAAACATCAAATGAAACATCATTTACAAATATTCCAAATGAAACATCATTTACAATATTAAGTAAAAGAGATGCTGGCCTTAAAATTTCCAAGTACAATTAGTTTTGAAACCCATTGACTTCCCAAGCACAGTGGAGTTTTTAAGAATGCAATTAAACCTTATTATGTATGACAAATAATGCCATTATTAACAATATTTTTTAAAGAAAAAAGAGGTTATGTGGTTGAATTAAAATCTAAAATGCTCCAGATATAATAAAGCCACTGTCAAGTTTTGCACACAGGATTTATGATGTCTGAAAAGACACAAAGGTGCCAAGTAGAGTGCTGAGGGTGAGGAGCTAGCTGCCCTGCCTGTCACACAAGGCACAGGTACAGCCAAGCTCTGAGCCTCTGTGGTTGCCACAGCTCACCTAAACAAGCTCTGCAGAGGAAGTTTAGCTCTATGGTCTGGTGGCTGATATTTGGGTATGGTGAGAACCAGAGCCTAATGAATATTATATACACAAAGAAATGCCTATTGCAGGCACTGAACTGCAGTACCAGAAATTTTGAATCTTTGTGTTTTCTTTGTGCAGCAGAGTTATGCAAAACAATCCAGCCACGGACTATTTTGGTTTCTGCAGGAGCCAATACAGCCATTTTAGGCATTGTGCTTCATGGATGCTTTGAGTCTCTATCTGGTTCTGATGCAAAAGGTGCATCTGGATGGAAATTGTCCTGGTACAAACTGAGCAGCTGAGCACTGTGTGTTCACATGGCTGGAAGTGCCCACCTCTGCTATGAGAAGTTGTGTAAGTAGGGAAGAGGAAAGGGGGCGTGTGCTCTTCTGCCCTACACAGTTTGTGTCTGTGCATGTATCTGATGAAATAACTGCAAAGTTTCTAAACATCTTATATTGAGGGGTTTTTTTGTGTTTTTATATTTTATTGTTACTGGTTATGAATGTATGACCTTGCTCCTACTTGCTAAGTGTCTGCCATTAATAGGTCAATAAACCATTTTGGTGTTAATTTGATTTAAAACAGAAAACTTGAGTAATTTTTCCCCATGGCAGATTGGAACCTGGATGTCCCATTTCCAAAATGGTGAAATAACTAACAAGACTTGTTGGCAAGGCTTGTTATGCTTGGTTGTTCTTATAGATTTTTAAACTGGCGTATTGTATGTACTATTATTGTACATAAACTAGACTGCTCATTAGAAAGAGCAAAAAAAAGGACTAACTTCAGACCCATTCAAGTCTACCAGGCTCAGAGGTTCTCTGCTGAATACTGAAATGCCCAATAAGTTACTGACTAAACAATACTATGCCTAGTTTTCTAGTTTCATTAGCAGATTAGTGAGGTGGTTTTGCAGATCTAATTTCCTCTTCAGTTTAATTCAAGACATACGTGCTTTTCTGGTCCTCTTTACTGGAGAGAACTAGACTGTTCAGGTTCTCTGCAGTAGATTAACAAAAGACCCACTAAGTCCCCATGGAACTGATTAAATCTGCCCTTGAATAAGCCATTCTTGTGTCCCATCACAGAAAGCCTGGAACCCAAACTTGGAGTTTCAAAGTTGCCAATAGCTGAAAAATATATACAGATGTGAACATGAAAAAAAAAAATCAGTAAAATTGAAGAATATACATGTGCAATATATGTAGCAGACTCTCCAGTTTTCCCTGATGCCAAGATACTCTATTCCTGCTACACATTTTTGGCATTTTAAGGCCATGAAGCAGAGAATTTTCTGTATTTGTATTTACTTGTTTTGATCAGATCATGAGAGCCAAGATATATTTCAGGAGAGGACAAAAATTAGGGAGGAAATGCACCCTTTTTCAGCAGTTGGAGTGATACAATTTTTTTCTAGAGCTCGTCGGGAGGGGAGGATCTCCCCCATTACGGGTGTACTGAAGCAAACTTGGCATGGAAAATCTCACTCTCATCAGGAGAGGTATCAATACTTCTCAAGGACACAACACTTTTTGCTGCTTGTGATTATTGCATATATTTAAGTCCACTCTGCTCTCCTGACAAACATGTAGAACTTCCTTAGGATCTCCATAAAGCTTTAGTATGTGGACATTTGGATTTGCATTTCCACTTCACTTACTTATCAATTTCCTGCTGACATTAACTTAAATGAATTTAGGGGTTGCTTACGCATGCTTGCAAACGCTGCTATTATGCCAGTGTATGTATTCATATAGCAGGTATTTCATCAAATTTTAAAAATATATTCTAGGAGTCACAGGAACATCCTTTGTTCTAATAGACTGTTTTAAACAAACAAGATATTCATATAGTTATTGGAAGGTAAAGCCCAACATTTTAAAAAGCATTTTCAGGGTTGGTGTATGATATACTTCTTAGTGGTCTTTGCACTGTGAGTCAGTAATTACAACCTAGTTTGAAGTGGCAATAGTTTGAAGTGGCAATATTTAACAAAAATAGAGGGTGATTAAAGTATATCTGGCATAGACACCCCAATTTCATGATGACAATGCTACTTATCTTTTTAAACTATTTTCCAGGGGACTCAATTCTTATTCCCTTCTGTGTAATGGGTTTGTCTGAGAGCATGTGGAAGCAAAATATATCCCTCTACCACGTTACATTCTTGAATAGGAGATTTTTGGAGCTCCTGTAGTCAGAGGATAATAAACACACAAAATTGAACAGATTAATGTAGTAGTTCAGAGAATTTGATACTATTTAATGATGGAGGGCCTAAGCTGGGAGAATACTAATTTCAGTTACTTAGGGCACTAAAATGTATTGTTACAGATTTACCTGATAGATCTTCTGTCTATGACCATCAAATTGAGAATTTAGACAATAATTCTCATTACAACTTCATTCCTCATTTCAAAGGCAGTTTCTTTTTTGAATTCACCCTCCTTTACTCCTTTCCAGAAGTAAAAAAATAACAGACATGGTTTCTTTGCATGCAGTATAATTTCTGGTAAACTAACTGGCCTCATTCACACATTGAATAAAAACCAACCAAACAAACAAATAATTATTTAATAATTTAATTTAACAGTAAAAATAAAAAAATAAGTAAAAAAAATTATAAAAATTGAACTCACACATTGAATATAGCCATCTTTACTCTAAGCCCTGGTTCACATACCTCTGAACAGAGTAATGAGAGGTGTTTTAAACTCATGTTAAGAGAGACATCAACAAGACTTGTTACCTTAAGTGGAAATTGTAAAACCCATCTGTCCTTTACTTGAATCTTTGAATGTATGTAAATATCTGCAAACTATTCTTTTTAGAAATAAAAGGGACGGCAAGTGTGCCCTAAAAAAAAGGAGAAAGGACTTGGAATGTGTTTGGCCAGCACGCGGCTGCCCTCTCAGCAGTAGAATAACCCATTTGGAACCATGAAATATCTCCTGGTCATGCTGAACTCAGGGCAACAGTTTTAAAGCAAATGTTTATTCTTAGGTTTCAAAGTAGTACTTTTGCACATTACTGCCAATCGGCGATATGGTAATTTTAAATTTCTCATTCCCCTAATGAAAGGTAGTCCTAGAATTTACTTCATTACGCTTTTGATGAATACACTTTCATAAAGTATGCCTTAAGATAATTACAATTGAACAAAGTGTTCCCCAGGTAAATAGTCTATAATTAGTGCAAATTATCCAATGCATGTATTTTATTTTAGGATTGGTTGGTTTGGTTCCTCAACATGTAAAGGCATTCTGAATAATTACCAATGCAATCTGCATGATGCACTATAATTTTCTACTAGGGACTGAGTGTTTTTTTATACTGATAATGTCTGATTTTCTAAGGAAATTCTGTCACGGCATCGTAATCAGTCTTGGTGTTGACAGAAAAGAGCTCTGCTCTGCAGTATTTAGCAGATAAAAGAAAGCTAAATTAACTCTACAATATACTACCTTTATACTCTGATTAAAGCCTGATAATCTGAACGTATAGTGCATATACAAGAAATTAACTCAGTCAATGAAACATATTTCTACATATTACACCATGTCATAAACTGTAAGGTATTTTTACTTGTGAAAAGCTCAAATGATGAAGGCCAAAACATTTACGATTCATTTAGTATGTCCTAGAAAAGTAGAATTAATTGAATAAACTTAAGCACATTTATTTAACTATTTTGATTTTTACAAACCTTTTGATATTGTACATTAATTTTCACGGATAGGTGGTTATTAAGTTCTCTAACAATTTTGATTTCACTGACTTGCAGTGAATGTGAGGTGCACCACTTAAATGTTTCAGAAATATGTATTTTTCCATCCATTTATTTTTTTAAATTTATATGCAAAAAGCATGGGTTAAAATTCCAAAACTAGTATTTGAAAACTGTAGCATTTCCTTATCAAAGGCTTGAAGACTGCAGATTTTAATATTATTGTTATGATTGTTATCTACTGTTGGGATGTGAAGTAGTTTATGGCCATTACATTGGGTTGAGCATAAATCTAGTACATAAAACAAGTTTAAGTAAATAAATACATTCCAGAAAAAGTGTATGTTATAATCCAATATTTAGGACATTCTCCATGAAAACTTAGGTATAAATATAGGTCTGCATAAGTTACCTTGTTTGATAATTTTTTCTTTAAGCACCTCCTCCTTTGAAAAAAATGCAATGCCTCATTTATATCTCTACATATATTTCCCCTTGTATTCAACATTTTCCAAGTTTGTTTTAAAAAAAAATAAAGTTATCTGACTTCTTTCATTTTCCTTTCCCTTTATGGCCAACATTTGATTTTCCAGTAAAAAGATGTATAATATACTCATAGCAGAAACATGAGTCTATTACACAATTTGGGCCATATAAATGTGTTTTGTATTTGTTGGACACAGTGATGAAATATCCTTTTTTGTTTAGGTTTAGAATATTTTTGAAAGGGATCTGGTCACCATTGGTCACCTCCTATGCTTTGGTTCACATCACACAATGACTCTTGAGTGCCATAATCTGGTTGAAATCAGAAGGAACAGAACTCATGGGTATTTGGCTCACAGAAATGGCCTAGAATTAGTCTGGATCCAACACCTTCTAAAATATGTGCAGAGGAGTCACTGAGATCACAGCATCAACTGATCACTCTATAAATCCATTCCTATTTGTCTACGCCACTTGCAAATTTATATCTCGTGGAGCCCTATTCAATGATTAGTACTTTTAACTGTAACTTAAATGTAAATAGATAACTGTTGAGTTAATTAAGTTATATACACACAGGTGAGTGCCTGACCGCAAGCCGCAGCAGCACGAGTTCATACAAATACTTTGGCTGTAGATCAAGAATACTTGAAGTATAAATAAGAAGTATAAATACTTGAACTTTGCTATTGCTCCATTCACTTTTATAGCATAAAGATATTTCTCAGGTTCAACTCCAAAGCTTCTAAACAACAGCATTATCACTTTGTTCCTCAGGAAGCCTTCCCACAGTTTTCTCACAGTCCAGCCCTGCTGAATCTTCTGGATGCTGATCACCCTGAGGACCACCTCAGCAGGCATGTTGAGCCTCTTGAACCTGAGATGACAGCACCTGCACAAACCATGGACTGTGAGAAAGATATTCTCTTTCCTACTCTATATTTTTACTGATCTTATTGCAGGGTTATTAGGCACTAAGTGGAAATGAGGAGAAAGTGAGTGGCAACACATAAAAAAAATATTGACTAATTTTGGCAAGCTGAGAGACTGGGAAATGTGATGGGAAGAAAGGAGAAACTACTAAAATAAAGAGGACACTGGAATAAAAAAGAAATAAAGGTGATATTAAGGCCTTTTTTCCAAGATTACAATAAATTAAAATCCTATAAATTGACCTTACCCCCAAAAATATTCCTTTTCTATTTTTCTTTATCTAAGGCAAATTTTTACATTTGAATGTAAGATCTGTCTCATGTTATCAGAGCATTTAGGCATTTACAGCTGTTGGAACTTCCAAAGGGACCATTCTGACCTACTTCTGTATGAATTTATCTACCACAATGTGAAGCATGGGTTTGTTTTTTTTTTGACAATTCCTTTTATATTGTTACAAAATATGAAAGTCATCTCATCAGTAAAGAATAGCATATTAGAATTTTAATTCTTAAAAAAAATGAACAAATGAACAACCAATCTCCAATGTCTAGTGCAAAAGCCATAGATGTGTTAGGCCAAAACAAAAGATACAGTAGAATATAGCCATGGGTAAATCATGTATTTAGTAATACATTGAAATTCATATTTTCTAAAAGTATAATTCCATTTTTAATCCTTCCAAGAGGCTCTTCTGGTTCCTTTGACAATTTCTGACTCAAAAATAATTAAGAGGTATTTCTTCATCTATTACTATGTAGCTTCTGAACAGTTAGTAGTAATCCTTTATTGAGGTGCAGTTAACAAAAGTGAACCCTAAATAGTTATTCTGAAAGTGCATATAAAGGTATAATTCCCTTCCAATTTATATCTGATGTTTCCCAATTTATCCATGAAATAATAGAAGCACACATGCACACGCTGAAAATCCATGTTCCATTAATTATCTCACATGGCTTCTTCCTCCTTCTTGAAGTCATTGCTTTTCAAAGCAGTGGTAAACCTCTCATGTTATAAGTATTACCTTTTTCCTACTTCTGGGTGCATGATCTTGTATTTATTTGAATTAAAGCACAAATACTAAGGTGAGTTTCCTCCTCCACCTCCTTTTGTGACATTTATAAAACCTGTCTCTATGATCTGGTTATGAAGATACCAAAGGGGGAAAAAACAAACAAAACAAAACNAACAAAACAAAACAAAAAAACCCAAAAAAAACCCCCAAAAAACCTGGGAACTTATTCATAGGAATTACACAAGAAGTAGCCTTGTTAAAGGAGAATTTCCTATTTAGGTTTTTTTCCTAATTGAGTGTTTCTATTCAGAAATCCCTTTTTTCATCCGCCCAGATTTTTGGGGTTTGGATTTGTTCTTTTTCTAGATTCCTGCTATAAATTTTGAATACCCTTTCTTCTCTGACAGTGTGAAGTATTTCATTTTCATGGGAAGACACGAAAGCTAACACAGTTCCATCCTATATCCTGTTCTTTCATTAAAATTGATTCACCGATGTAAAATTCACAAAATAACAATTTTTTTTTTACAGGAGCCAGACTGTATTTTTTCTACAGTTACAAAAACACTGAAGAACAGGTGATTTGTTTCTGTTTAGCCAGATGACATTTTACAGACAGGTCTAAAGCATATAGGTGTAGAAATTCGCTGTGGGAGCTGCTTCACCGGCTAGCTCGCTCCCTGGCTTCTACAAGTGAGAGGTTTGCTGGCTCTGAACCTCAGGCTGAAGCGTGTTCGGCGGCGTGGAAGAAAGAGTGGACTCTGCTTGGATTTAGATGGTTTTATTCCTCCAGGATACCTCCCATGTGCAGATGGTCAGTGCAGGGAGGCAGAGGGTCCCGGAGCCCAAGTGAGAGAGAGAGACAGCCCCTCTGTCTTCACCCTAAGTACAGGGGGCGTCTCTGGGGCAGAAAAGAACTTGGAACCAATGGCAGGGGAGGGGGGTGTGACCCAGTAAGGAGCACTTAGAAAGACAATGGAAGAGGGTGGCACCCAGGTACCTGGTCAAATCCTAAGGCTTTTTCCCCAGAATCTTCTAGCTCTTACAAGGTGATTGACACAAGGGAAAGGCAAGGGAAACACCATCAGGGGTTTGGGATAGGGGGATAGGGACAAACCAGTACAAACTTGTATCAAAATATACAAAACATTGGAAAACCCAAATCATGCACCGCTACATATAGGAATATTAAAAGTCAGTCTTAATGACTCTTAGGGAATAATAAGGACTAAGTTGCAAACATCCAGTTTTTAGTAGTATTTGATTTCTAATGCTTTCCTCTAACCTTTGTTTTTTTACCTAGAGCTGGCTCTCAAAAGAGAATAAGGATTCTTAAGTGCTTGACTTACTAGAAGGTAAATTTTTGTTCTATATGGGTATTATTAAAACAAGCAAAGGAATAGAAATGTTGCATGATCTTTGATTAAACTGCATGATATATCAACAGAAGAAAAATAGAAATAATTGTATACTTTACGCAAAGATTTATTTGCATGGAATGAATGCCATTTATGTATGAAACACTGTTCTATAAGCCATAATTTTAGATTGTGTTTCAAAAGAAAATCTCCTGATTAGGTTTGTTCTGTTCCTGACCCCAAAATATACTTAAGTTGTATGATAGAGTTTAGAAGTATTATCAAAATGAAAAGGGTTTTATTTCACCTTTGTTTCAAGGTGAAATAAAAGATATTTGCCAGGATCACAACATCACAGATTGAAGTACTGTACAAGCACACAAAAATTGTAGTATAAACCCAAGAATATGAGGACAACAAATTGCACTTAGAAGTTTGTAACTGCTGCTGGCACAGTGGAAGCTCAGGGGTGAGCATATATTTAGATTAATTTGTCTAATTTATATATAAATGCTGTTTGGAAATGAAATCATCAGTAAAGTAAATAACATAATAACAATAAAAAAGATGCTACTATTAAAATCTAGACCTGGAAAAACAATATATCCAAATCATAAAGATATTCATCAAGATAGGGAATAGTCACTGTCATTTGCAAGTACTTGATGTTTTTTACTTTTAACTTTAACCCAGAGCTTCTGTACTTGTGTTTTGAATTAATAAAACATGATCTGGAGATTATTACAATCTCTTTATAGCTTTATATACACTGCAGTATAGATGTACATTATCAACTGTAATTCTATATCAATATATTTGAGTTGAAAGGAAAATTACAATTTTGCAAACAGGTTGGGATTAATTAAAACCTAGGTTAAATTTTGTCTTACCTATTTTCAAAGCTATTAGAACTACTACATTATTAAAATATTTGACAATTAAAACTAATATAATTAGTTTTAAAACTTCATCTCAGGTAAAAAAATTGTCCTTATGAAAACATGGCATAGAATTTTTAGTTTTCCATTTACTGCTCTGTATTTTTACACTGGAAGAAAATTGCATGTTCTAGTCACTCAAATCCTAATCCAGTGGGGCATCACATTTAGATTTTCAGATCTGTTTCATAAGCTTTTGACCAAAATACATAAAAGACATATAGTTTCTTACAAGACTCCCAATTTCAAAAAGTCTGTATCTGTGATATAGATGTACTGTAGAATTTGCATATGGTTGTACAGCTATACAGTCATAATATCATAAATGTAAATTTTGGTGTAGAAGCACCACTGGAAAAATAATAGATGAAATAATACTGTAAACTTTAATTAAAACACCTTTTAAAATGTCACAGTCATTTCAGTCCCATGCAGCAATTCAGATTTTTGTCTAAACCCTAACTATTTCTGATTACTCAGATTTAATCCTTGACACATTTACTGATGCAAGGCAGACACAGGCAGACACTGTATTAATCAGTGTTAGGCACAGCAGGCCCAGTTGCTCATTTCATGTTCTTTAGACCTCTGAGGTAAGAAATACATGACTTTGTTTTGCAAGCAGCCCAAACACAGTATCCTGGGAAACTTACTGCATATTCTTTAGACGATTTACAGCTCCAGCACACAATGATCAAATGAATATAAAGACCTACACAACAAGACCACCAGTCAGGAGAACTGAACACAATCATGAAGGTGATAATTATGCAGGAAACGACAGATTTTAAATCTCTAGCCTTGAGATTAAGTGGACCACCCTAAATTGTATTGCATTGAAAGTAGTTAATTTCTTTTACCTCTCATAACAGGATGATGCCATCCAAAGTATGGGATAGAAATGATCCCTGGGTCATGCTAAGCTCTTAATCTATATTCATGCTACCTTGTCCAAGAAAAAACTACAACAGGAATCCTGCTGAGAAATTAATGATCCAATCAGTCATGTGGCAGTGGTCAGCCTTGCTCCCTCAGCCTTTTGACTTCTCCTCTGTAAGTGTAGCCAAGGCACAAAGCAATTTGTCTGTCTTACACATACACCTGCAGCTCAAAGAAAACAGTAAAGCTTTTTGCCTGCTCAGACCACTAGAGAAGCTTTCAGATGTCTGGATTAACCAAAATACCAGGTCAGGCTATAGTAATTTGAAACACAACACAATTATTTCAGGAGTCTGAAAGGAATAGAAATAGTTGCCATCTGAATTTGATTTAGTGGTGTGTGTTGTCTTCTAAACTAACCATTCACCTTCTGTTACTACTTTGAAGCTGGTTACATTCTCTGCACTTTGCATGCTTCTTTCAGAAGCGCTTCCCCTTGGTCAAATGAGTTTCTACTTCTTGCTTGTCTTGAATTTAATTTTTTTGATTTTTTTAATAAAGGCAGAATGGTCCCTACAAGTCACCTTGGCCCTGGATTACAGTCAGATATATGTGTTTTCAGAAGCAAAGACAAGTAAACTTCATGAAAAGTATTTGAGAAATATTTTATTTAGCATCAGTAATAAAATTCTACTATAAAATATTGTCAGTAGCAATCACACAGCTAGAAGCCTCCAGACACACTTTGTCTCTTAAGTCTATAGTCCATCTAAGCTAAATTGGATAAAATTTCTTCACAGGATTCAAGAATACCCATACAAAGCAGGCTTTTTCTAGAACTTTTATGTCTTTTTCACTCTGTTTCTTTCCTTGAATACAATACAGGGATTATTTCGCCTCCACAGACAGGATTCATCAGGATAAATATAGACACTGATGTCTGAACTACTTGTCTAGACTTTCGATAAAGTCAATGGAAAGAAATAAACACTCTTTGCTTGTGATTCATTTCACACTAAAATAAATGTCTAAAATAAGTCAGATGAATCATGTTCCAAGACAATCTCTTTCTCTCCATTGCTTATAAAAGGACATCAGTCAGCTAGTTCAGATAAAGAGAGTTATATCTGCTCTAATGAATCTCACTCTAAATATTTTCTGGGTTGGTACATAGCCAGTCAGTCCAGTTCTTCACATTGTAGGAGGTATGGGAGCAGGAAATAAAAACCATCTGTCTAAGGGACAACTGTTATCTATGTCTGATGGTGGCTCAACCTCTCTATCCCAAAAGGTGCCATATGCTGCACTTTTAAAAATGTAGTCCTACAATTACTGCAGAAAGATATAGTGCCATTGATGGAGAATTGAAGACCATTCTTTTACCAGTCAGTCTTCATGGGTCTTTTCTTCTGTATTCTTTTTGGGGCTCTGACACATAATTTAAAAGCTGTTATGATTTCTATGGTTTCCTGCTCATTTTGTGAGGAGAAGGAGGTAAAAAATAAGCATCTGCAACAGCTGAGAATGAAAAACGATGCAAACTATTTTTACAAGGTCCTCAGAGCCAAAGCTGTAGGCCATAACCAAAGCTGGCTACAGTTTCCTAACAATTCTTTTACTAGTAATCACAAATGCAATATTAATAATGTCATAGTGAAATTCCAACCATAATTTTCTCAGAAAGTCTGATGCTAAATTTTTGTGGTTGGGATTTAAGCCCTGGTTTTCAGACATGTAAACCGACCTTCCTTGTTGCATTTATTTTATTCTTCTGTAACAAAAAAATTGAGACCATTTAATAACTAGCTCTTATTTTCCTCAAAATGTGTCATTGTAGCTTACTGTCAAGCTGTCACATAAGTAATCACTATTCATATAAAGGACTGCCATCATTTCTCAGATACTGTTTAGCACTTCTGGGGCCTAGTTTTCAGAAGTGATGAGCATTTCGTGTTTGGAGGAGTCAGCCTTTTGTGTGAATGTGTGCTACAAAAGCCACATCATGCTACTGAAAGGGAACTGATATAGAGAGGTAAGCAACTATCTTTGTACTGAAATTCCTGTGATTTCCAGAAAGATTTGCATATCCCAAGAGAGACCTTTCCAATGCATTTAACAACAGACATGACTAATGCAACTAATGTAATAGTTTAATAAGCTTTTGAGAAGTAAAATCCGCTCTTTAAAATTTGTCCACATATCATTAAACACTTTTTCTTAAGTTGCAAACAAAACCCTTTATGATTATTGTAATTAACCTTTCTGTGATCACATATAGAAGTGGATGGTTAATGTTATTCATTATATATATATTATATTAATATATTCATAGTTAATGTTATTAATTCCTCCAAAATATATTCTGATCAATATTAAACTGATTTATATATTATTAATACCTTGTGACAAGAACAGGTAAAAGAAATTTTCATTGACATCAGCAGGTGTTTTCTCTTTATTTCACTTGAACAAGTTTTTCACATGAGAAGGTACAACACCGGAGTCAGTCAAACCACTCATCCCAAGTTAATTATGTTCTTAAGTACTTTTCTTTCTCAGAGTGCCTGTGATAAGTACAGTGCAGCCTCAGTCCTTGGTTCACAAGAATAACCCATTGATTTTTTGTCTTGCTCATAATAATAGCCATAATAACATGCACACAGCAGAAACAAGTTGTAAATTGAGGCGAAAGTTTCCTGTATGACCTTGATTATGATCTTAATTCTCTCTCATCTCATAGCCATTTTAATTAGCAGAGTAACTGCAAAAATAAACTCTCTGAGGCTACAAAAGCTGAATCTCAAGAAAATAGATAAAATCTTATGTATGCAGAATTTGAAGCTATCAGAAGTTCTAAAATGTACTCTACCACCTACTCCATGTCTGATCCATCTAAATGGTCACAGAGGATAGCTGCCTCCAATAGCTGCAACAACCAAACAGCCCCTTTCTTTCCCTTTGTGCCCGGTATCTATTTCACTAGCATATATATATAGATATTCTCTCCTCCTAGTCACTTCATCAGAAATTACAAATTCAAAGAAGTTCAGGTGCTTTCTCTAATCAGTTTCGAGTTTGTCCAAACAACTTCCCTTTTCTTATCTACCCTAATGGCTGTGACTCAGAGCTTAGCAGTACTCTTTTTCCCTTCAAATATAATATCAATACACCTGTTCCTGTTTCTATCAGCTGATCCTTCTCTTTCTAGTTCCCATGTCAAACATCACTTTTCCTTGGCATGTCTTTCTACACTTCTCTTGCAAATCTCTGGGGTCCTGTAACCAATTGAAAATCTATTTCCTTCAAATAGTGATTCAATTTTCTAAGTCTGCCTCTAATATACCTCTGACAATGTCCTCATTATGTTTTTATTAAGCCTGCTGATAGCCATCTGCTATAGTTATAATTATGGATTCAAATATGTCTTTCAATTCTTAAGAGGTCCAGAAATAAAACCTCTACTTACTCCAGAAATCAACTTCTCAGTGATGAGTTTCAGGCATGACAGTTCCTGAAATTGAAACTGAAGTAAGTTAGAAAACATATAGATCTATTAGAAGGCCATATTTATTCCTGTAAAGTGACAAAACCTGTTAACATACAAAAATCACACACTGCAAGTTTTAAGGCCTATTCTTTATGAGTGTGCAAACATTTTCTTTTATATTTATTGTAGTACTCCTAAAGGTAGTATTTTTAAGCATTTTTTCTCATCCTCTAGGCATAAGGACTGCTGGTGTTACTGCAGTCAGGTGTGGTGGGATGATATAAAGTGGTTACCACCAGACTGTGTTTTTCAGAAACAAAACTTCAGTTGTTCATATTCTCATTTACCATTTGTTTCTCTCACAGGCTTTCCTTTGTCCTCATTTTATTTTTTATTATTTTCCCTCACCTTTATTTTTTTTCTTATCCTCCTGAACAATGTTTTCTCCTCCTTAAATTTCTTAATCTTATTTCTTAATATTAATCTTGGCTGACAGTTACATTTAATTTCCAGTCATTATACACTGCATTTTACTTTTTTTCCCCATCAGTATCCTAATAAGCTACAAAATAATGCATGTGAATCCTCTTAGAGACCAGAGATATCATTAAGATATGCAATTAGACACTGCAAGTTTATGTATGCCAGTTGGTTTCAACCATGTTGAGAGGTAATTGTCCAGGCCTCAGACTAAAAATATTTTGTTGACATAATAACGTACAAAGAGCATTTTGGTGAATTTTAGTAATACTGCTTACAGTAGAATGAAGATTTAGAGAAGCTGAATTAATATAAATGAAAATATTTCCACATGGAATATGGGTGAATGTTTGATGGTAACTAGGATACATAATTCTCATTGCTATAAAATAAAGCAAAGCTGGTAAAAGTGCATTCAGACTGGAAAGCAAATATATAAAGCTAAAGACTATCTAGCTAAACAACTGAGTCAGCACATAAGGAATTTAACTTAAAGCTAAATAAGAAATACTGTGGTAATTGATGTATTTCTTCATACTGTTTGGTAGTTTAGGCATTTCACTGCAGGCGAGCGTTATTAAGAGTAGATTAGAATTTATGCCATAAACCCCAGAAAATTTTACTCATGGAAAGGTAACAGAATTAAGATGGCCAACAGATTAAACAACCCTAAACATCTGAGTTACTTGTGTGGCTTTTTTCGAAATACAGAATTAACAAAAGCCATGTGCTGTTCTACCTCTTCTCTCTTTCCAGAGAGGGGAACTAGGTGACACTTGCAACAAGAGATTATTCCATTCTCCCAAGAACATAAAAAGAGATCCCCAAGACGTTTTCTAGTGAATAACATAATAGAAGTCAGCTCTATCTCCTCAGATTCTTAAAATTGTTCCATATTTCTGGTACACAAAGGACTGTGGAAGCACATAATTTTTTCTTAATTTTTTTGACCTTGGTGAACTTAAGCTACTTCACATTCTTCTAAATTCATTTTAAACACTAAAAAAAATCATAAAATTGAAGAAAAGGTTATCGACTGGAAGAACAAACTACTAAAATATGATTCTAATTTAATTTAATTTAATTTAATATTT
>VZDJ01006028.1:10078305-10113361 GCA_008694505.1 Cyanoderma ruficeps | reverse complement strand
GGACTAATTTAATTTAATTTAATTTAATTTTTCCTCTTCGAGTGTTTCTCTACTTTGGATATTCTTTTAGGAAAGAAACCTATTAATATTTAATAATTCCTACTGATCTTGGCTCCCTTCCTTCAGCACCAGACCCTTCCATCCTATTCTGCCTGGGTGCGACAGTGCGCTGCTTCTCTCAGGGCTTTTGCCCGCGCTTCCAGGCCAGCTCTGGCACCGATATCACAGAAAAGGTACAGTCCTGTATTCTGGAATACAGTTCTTGTGGGGTTGCAGGATTGTTTAAAGTTTTATTTTAAGTTTAGTTTAGCTCGATGTACCTGAGAAGGGCTTCTTTGTCTTTAATGGAATTTTTGTTATCAGAAGTTGGAATGTGCATGGTACCTTTCTCTCTGCCTGCAGACTGTTTCTAATTGGTCTGTTCGCCGTAAATTTCCATGTTGTTAGGGAAACTGTCGCTTCACAAGGACACAGACCCTTGGAGGAGTCTGCCCGTGCCTGGCAGAGGCCTCCCAAGACTTTACCTAACTGTCTTTATCTGATTTATTATGGACTATGTGACTTAGTTGGCATGTATACTTTGTTATCGGCTTAAGAGTTTTGTACCCACCCCTGAGCTAGCCCTGAAAAGACCCCCGAGCCCAGGGACTTTGTCTCTCTCCTGAGGTGCCATCCTAGGGTTAGGGGGTCCCCTGTCCCCCAATAAACCCTTCTTCCACCATACCTCCGAGAGACCCCTCTTTCTTTCATCGCCGCAAACCATTACAATAAAGGGTCTGAGGGTCCGCAGAACCAAGAGCCCACCTCAGTTTTGTCAGGACATGCTGGGGCGGCCGAGCAGTCTGGCTGAGTAGGCTGACCAGCAGGGCACGCACCCCGACAGTTCTGATCCAGTAGGTCTTTGCCTCGGCAGAAGCTTGAACAATGCAAGAAATGAAGGGGTAGAACTCTGGTGGGGAACTTCAATTGGGTTTTATTACTTCCTTCCACCCAGGAGTCAGCCTGCCAAAGCCCACTGAACTCCTGGGGTTTCACCTTAAATATGGGAGTGGGGGAGTGGGGAGGATACAGCTTTGAACCAATCCAGAATGGGAAGGGAGTGATCCTGAACCTAAACGACAACCCATAGAACAAATCAAGGAACAAAGGGGGAAGGGGAACCTAGACCCTGCCAATCACTCGGAGTCCTCACCAGAATTTTCTAGACATCTGGGTGAGGCCCTGAAGTGACAGATAGGACCCAGGTGTCACATAAATGATGACTGATTAATAACAATAACTGGGATAAACCATAATGGGGTAAAACCTGGAGTACATGGGAAAAACCAGTGTGAAAAAGTATAAAACAAACAGATACATATAGAAAATTGGTAAAACCCCAAAACACACCACTACACCTGGGTTCACTGCCAAACCCTGAGTCTCAGGAGCCATCCAGTAAAAAGAATTGGCATTCCTTGAGGCCTTTCCTGGTGAGTTTTGTTTTATTTTCCTTACTAGCACCATCTTATTAATTGTAATAAGCTTATTGCGGTTTTCAGGTTTTCTGAGTCTGTTACAACAGCTTTTAAGTAATTTATTGTTGTATGTAAAAAATGTTAAGCTCACTGCTTGCTCTTGACAGAAATCATGCATAACATTCATAATGCTGTTGAGACAGGCAATATTTACAGTGTTTTTCCTGTCTCCACCTTTTTAGGATTCTCTTTTCGCATTTATAACCCACAGCTACTAACCTCAACTGTAATCTGGAGTAATATCTGCATTATTGTTAGATAACCTATACAATGTGGTTTATAACTTCAAGATTTTATGAATACACAGAGCATAACTGGATTATGTATGATAATAGATTTTAATAATTTTGGGCTATAGGAAGAGGAAAATAATAAATTTATGGTAACTAGATACTTTTATTTTGTTTTTCACTATAGATTGCATTTTCTATATTTTCATGTCGGCTTTTAACCATGGCCTTTTTTAATCTACTCAAGTAATCAAGTTGAAACAATTTTGTTTTACCTGATTTTGAAAGGTCACACTGTTGGTGGTGCTTTGCCTTTTCCTTGGAAAGTACTATATCACCGATTAATGTGCAGATTCTCAGCCTCCTTGTCTTAAACACCTAATAACTGATAGAAAAAGAACACTACTTCATGAAATTGGAGAGCTATTTTCCTGTTCGAGGAAAGTGTCTTGGCATATTTCAGAAGGATATTTATCTTTTGAAAATAACTATTGATTTTTAGTTTGTAATTTGAAACTAATTAAATAGATCTGAGTTTCTGAGTCAAATCCTCTTAGGTTAATGGGAAAAAGGATGTTTCATTGACTAAGCTGCTAAGTGTGGCTTGGGAAAATGTATTATTTTCTTTGTTCTAGTAAACATTGCACTTATGACATTGGAAATTCAGAACTAGAGTTGTAAAGTAATGTAGTCACTTAAGGATGCAGTTAGGAGCTAGGAATGGTGATTTGTTCATTTTTGCACCACTGAAGAACAATTAAGGTTCGGTCTAACTGTTAGTTGGAATTAATCTCCATGTTGTAACTCACTTACAGGGGTATCTGTACCCATAAAGCAGTCAAAACTTTGGCAGTAGAACATTCTATTCTGATTCAGCTTTGTCCTTGGCCAATTCTTAGTCTTCCAGACTATTCCCAAATGCACTTGGAGCATTCAAAGGCAATTTGGATGAAAAAATAATGTTTGGAGGCAAAAAGAGTAAGCCAGAAGAGAACATGCCCTAACACCCTCCAGCCCTAATGTTAATTTACTATCAGATATATGTAGCTCTTTCTTTCTGAAGATATACGCAAGTTGGCAAATGTTGACAAACAGGAAAATAATGCAAAAACAACAGGTTCATGAAACTTGTTGGCTTCCAGATCAGAATGGCTTCTCATCTGGTTGCCTTGGCAGGAGAGAGGAGCTACAATCTGTACACCACATCCATGTAACCCTATTCCAGGCAGAAGTAAATCTGCATGAGGGTACTGAACTTCTCCAGCTGGCAGGAATGTGATACTGTACCTTCAAGGCCTATGGAATTACTGAGAGAACTGTATGTGACACATCAAATGATTCAATACTTCTGAATATATGCCATCTTGTTTGAAAGAGCAAGTTAAAAAAATGCATCAGTTTTATTTAATTGTGTTTACCTAACCTAAAATTTT
This sequence comes from Cyanoderma ruficeps, assembly GCA_008694505.1. Taxonomy (NCBI): domain Eukaryota; kingdom Metazoa; phylum Chordata; class Aves; order Passeriformes; family Timaliidae; genus Cyanoderma; species Cyanoderma ruficeps. The sequence continues at coordinate 10,110,181 of VZDJ01006028.1, read as the reverse complement.
CAGCGCTTAAGATTGTTTATGTCTTTCAGCCAGTGTTTACTACACCTGATATATTAAGTGTTCACATGGTTCAAATTATTGCAAACATAGCAAATCATCAGCTTTGCATTTGATCTCTCAGAAACATTTTCACAATGAACTTTCTTTCTTCAGAGGACACAACTGTCAAGATTCCTTCTCCTACATCTAAGTCCAAGGTGGCTCTTTCCAGCTTTTTCAAAGAATAAAATACTGTCCACTTGAAAAATAAGATAATTTTCCTCTCGTGGAAAAATCATTGTCTACTGATCATAATTTGAGGTGGTGACTTAAACAAATACTCCCAAGACAGCCAAATCAGAGCTTATTTCAATGTAGTTTACCTTGATTAAAAACAAAATTAGCTTATCTGAAGTAAAAATGTATTTCAAAGTCCAATATAATTTGAAAGGTAGCAAATTATATTAGACAAGCTCTAAAACAGACTTCACAGAGTTGATCGAAGTCCTTCATGAAAACAGTACCCAAAAATTTATCTTTTTCTCCTTTAGGGCGCTCCTAACTTTTGTTTTATTGACCTCCTCCAATGTGTTCCAAGTGAGCGACAGCTCAGTGATAATGTGATTAAGGAGTTCTAAAACTTTATGAGCCAGTGAAATTCCAGCTACTGAAAAACAGCTTTTGGAGAATGTTTCAAAGCAACTCAGTAATACTATAATGTGTCCTGGGAGCCATAACAAATGAACAGTGTTGGAAAATGTTCATAGACACAAGCTCAGCATCCTTAAAATCTGTCAGTAATAAACTGTAGTCCTTCATTCTGGCTAGTAATATTTATTTGAAAAGAGCAAGATTAAATAATAACATTTTCTTTAATAATCATTTTAGCAGTAATTCAAATATACATAAAACTCTATCATACATTACAAAACCATAAAATGCATGTTAAACTGTTTGCTTGTTTTCACTGAAATTTTACTGGTTATTCCAAAATTCCAATGGCATACAGTTTTACTATGATGGCAGTGATTCCTTTACTTCTAAAATATTTGAGCTTACCTGAAGTATTATATTTGGACTGTAAAACTTTATTTCTGGCTTCTGGAACTTGATGTGGAGATGAATATAGGTTTCCAGTCCTGGTCACCAACTCAATTGAGAAAAACCCCACAAAAGGAGAATAAAGCTTAATATTGAACTCGTACAAAGCTTTCTGAAGCTTGTATGACTCATGGTGTTCCTTATCAAAGCCAAATGGTATATCTAAGACTCAGGTTTCAGGAAATATTTCAGGATAATCAAACTTTTCAGAACAGAAACTCTAGGTGGTTGTATGTCTGTGGGGCACTGAAACTGCATCAGAGCTGTTTTCAACTGGTGTCAGAAAGAAAAAGATACAAGCCATCATGCAGTAGAGCAATTTCTAGTTGATGAGATTATTTTTGAACATGGAAAATGAACTCAGCTATACAGTGACCAGAGAATCAAGAATTTCATAGTGCACATATAATGTCCTTTTCACAGATAATCTTGCTCTATATGTCTGCCTACTAGTATAAACCAGATACAAATTTTAACTGTCATTTTGATTTTACTTAGAACATCAAAAATGCCAATTTCCCATAGGTGTGAGTAACTTTGACTCCAAATATTATTACGTGTTTTTTGTAAAAAAACTCAGTCAGTAGTATAGTAGTATGGAAATATATTCTCTTACACAAATAAAATCACACTATAATTCTATAAGCTTTTGGAAAACAAGGGTATATTGACAAAAAATTGGAATAATTTTTTTCTGTGGGAAAATATTAAACCACATTTTTTAAATCTTTCTTGAAAGAAAGAAAATTTAATTTAGAAGGGTCTGGCTGGAAAATTACAGCATAATGGCAACATTTATGAAATCCAGCAAATATGATCATTTTTTGGGGTAGCATCCTTTATTTTCTTTCCAATGTGGCTAGCCAGTTTGTCTCTTCTCATAAGATAAAACTAGCAAAAAATATCAAAAACTTCAATAGTAGAGTCATTTTCAAATCATTAAACATTAACTGAAAGTCTTCTTCTGCACCACCATGTACATCCAAGGCAGCAACCTACCCCTGAAAATTATGCCAATAGACACTTTATCTGGGCATAAAGCTGGCAGGCAGCTGGTGGGGCCAGGTGGGTATGCATGTAACTGCTATTTCACACCAGATGAAGCAGCCACATCCAGACGGTGTCTGCAGACCCCAGATGTTGACTGAGCGTGATGTCTGGGCTGGCAGGAGACATCACGGGCAAACCATGCTTGTCTTGGGTTGCAGTATGTAACCAAAAATGTGTATTCTATTTTCCATCTGTTGACATCGGCTGGGGAGGTGGTTTGTTTTTGTTTTTTCTTTATCTCTTGTATAACCCATTCCTCATAACTCCAGAGGGAGGGGGCGGGTATCTTTTGTTAATGGGCCATAAAGGCTCAACACATGACTGATACAATTACATCATGCCATTGTGAGATGCTCCACCCAGTGGGAGGAGCCAACCGTTCCTAGCTAGATAAAAACTGCAGGTCAGAAACACCAGGGCAGCCTGTTTTCACTGGTTTCCTAGAGAAAGATGGGACCCATCTTGTCACCTCTCGAACCTTTTTACAGGATCATCTCTACTCCAACAGAACCACATCTGCCACTCTAGGAGGGCTTACTTTCGACTGCTTCCAACACCCTGACCAAGAGGGTGTCAGATGGTATTTCTGACTCTGCCAGGGTTTCTAGGATTTTTATTTGTTTGTTTGTTTGTTTGCTTGGGTTTTTTTGTACTATTACATTTGTATTTTTAATATTCCTAGTAAAAAACTGTTATTCCTATTCCCATATCTTTTCCTGAAAGCCCCTAATTGCAAAATTATAGTAATTTGGAGGGAGGGGGGTTACATTTTCCATTCCAAGGGAAGCTCCAGCTTTCACTGGTAGATACCTCTTTCCCAACCAAGATAACGCTCCAGTGCTCGGATCCATGCCCTAGTCATTTAGTTGACTAGTACAGACACAGCTATGGGGGAGGAAAAAACCAAAGGCAAGTGAAGTGAAGTGAGTAATACAACAAATGAGAACAAATAGATGACAGGTGTTCCACTTAATCCAGTCCCTGACATAAGGCATTTCATTCACTGATGAACTGCTTATGGTGCACAAAAATTTTTTCAATTACATTGAAATTATCTGAGTTAGGTCATCCTGTCTTTATAATAAATTAAATATATATATATATTCCAAGAGGGGTCATGCAGGCCTGAACTTTCCTTCTCCTGACTTAGGTCTGGATCCTTGTTTAACATGGCTGGTGAGCCAGCCAACTGTCTAGCTCACAACGGCACAATGAACCCAGTCAGACGCATCCTCAAATCCCTGGTCTTTGAAAACTACATATTGTAGTACATGTTAACCTGATGCTGTTGTGCCTACAGAGTCAGTTGAAGAACAACTGGCTTTTAGACAAAAAAAGAAGGGTTTTTTTCTGCCATTAGTACCCTAAAATTGACTTCTTGGAAGTCAGCTTTGTCCAAGATTCCAAATTATTTAGATGTTGCTTAATCCCTTCTGTTCAAGACTAGATGAATAAAAAAAACAAATTGTACTTAATGTACAAATTCTAAGATAAGGGGTCTTTTCCCCATAATGGGAAGCTTCTCTTTAATAGTCTCAGTTTTTCTATTATTTTGCAGATCCATCCTATACAGAAATAAGTTAAACAAAATAATCAATTTTCTCATTTCTCTCTCTATATATAAAAATCTGTCTATTAAGAAAGACTATGGACTACTAATTTGATGACTCTGAAGTTCTACAAAACAAAATTGTGTAAATGGACATAAGGAAGTATGTTTGTCCTACATTGATGTAAATACATTTTGTTGTGAAAATTATCTTTTAGGAACTACAGTGTTTAACTTTTACTGGTTTTGAAAAGATTTCACAATAATTTTAGAAATGCCTTTATATCTTAAAAGTAATAGATTTCTCAGTACATTTCTGGATAAGTAATTTTTGAGTTAAAATGGTATAACCAGAAAAGAATTTTTTGATTTTCTATTTCTCTGACATTCATTTTGACCTTTCACATTTACACTGAATATTTCCTTCTCAGTCATGAAGTACCCTTCTTGTAAACACTAGAACTCATTCTACTCATTACCAGTTCAAACTAGGGACATTTTCCAAAAGCATCTAGCTGGAGGATAATGTTAATTCAATTGCTATATTGGAATACATTTCAATTGCAAGATACAATGTAACCTGTCTTACACCAATTTTCACTGGATAGGTTTTTTTCACCAGTAAGCCTTGAAAAAGTCTTCAAAATTTAAAAGTCAATAACAACAAGAAAGCTTTTGTGAGAGGAGATGTTTCTCAAGGTATCTCAATGGCTGTTTTATTTGTCTACACAGCATAGTAATTTTCACTACATCTTATACTTCCTCTGAAATCTATGTTCAATCTGTACAGAGTTCATATGCCATCATAATACGCTATGGGATAACTTTTTTTTTGTTTTTATTTGTTATCTTTTGTATGGGCAAAAAATGCATGTGTTGTTTTCAAAACTTTATTACAAGGAAAAATATCTTCTAAAGCTTTTTTTGCACTAGTGGAGAAAAACATAAACTGTAAAAGATAGATGTATTTTTCAAGATAAAGTACATTTTTTCTAAATCTTGTTCCAGTTCATTGGCCTCAAGTCATTTATTTTTCAATCTCACTTGTAGTTCCTCAGAGTCACTATTAAAGAGATTCGTGATAAATAAAAGATTCTCTGTGGGCCTTTCTGCTACTTAGAGCAGTGCTTAGTATAATGTTTTTGGATAAAATTTGTTTTATATGTGACTTGATAATTTACTTAAGTAAGTGTAAGGAAAATACTTTATGTACATTAAACACCTGACTCCTCATAAGTAACACTTCTCAGTTATCCCTTTTTAACCCATTTAGAACATGATATCCCTTACTAAAACAGTTTAGAAAATATGCGATATGAAAAATCTGTATATGTTGGCTGACTTTAAGACCTGAAAGAATTTCATTAGCTATGACTTGAAAATAATAATGAGAACTACTAGTGAAGATTCTACCCTTCACAGCTGGAAGTGTTCCCACATGGGTTTAACAGTTCAGTTGGTCAGGCTCTGGCTTGAGGCTTGTGATTATTTTCTTTGTCACAGTCCTTCAGTATGACCATAGAAAGGCTATTTATCCCTTCCTTAGTTCCTATTCTGCCTTAGGCTCTATTCCTTAGTTTCTACTCTGTCTTAGGCTCTCTTCCTTAGTTTCTACTCTGTCTTGTCCATTAAGCTTGTCAGTTTTGGGGGCTTTTACAATACCATAGGGAACTTGATATACTCCCTCAACACCACTAATAGTAATAGATAATAGCTTCAAGAAGTTCTGAAAGAAAGTAGGGAAAGATTTGTGAATGACATTGCATAGTTTGTGGTTTCATGTTCAGCAGGAACACTGTGCCCACATGGAGAGAGGAACCCACAATGGAGCAGGCTTGCTGACAGGACTTGTGACCAGAGGACCCATGCTGGAGCTGCCTGTTCCTGAAGGACTGCACCTCCCAGGAGGGATCTGGAGCAGGGGAAGAGTATGAGGGCTCCTTCCTGGAGGAAAAAGAGCAGCAGAGACAATGTGTGATGAACTGATGACAACTCACATTCCCTGTCCTCCTGTGCCTCTGTGAGAGAGCAGGGAGAGAAATAAGGAGTGAAGTTGTGACCAAGGAAAGGGGGGAGTGAGGGGAAGGTGAGTTTAAGATTTGAGTTTACAATGATTGGAAATAAATTCAGTTTCCCCAAGTGGAGTTGGTTTGGCCCATGAGAGTCACCAGTGAATGACCTCTCCCTGCCCTTAACTCAACCTAAAAAACACATAGGCTTTTGTTGTATTTTCTGTCTCCTGCACAGCTGAGGAGGACAGTGATAGAGCAGCTTTGGGGTGGCACGTATCATCCAGCCAGGGTCAAACCAACACAAGAGTGCTTTCTTTATTGACAGGATTTTTAATGTTAATTTTCCCAAAAAAGAAAATTATATTTTTCACGTGAGATCACTTCCTTATAATTTTTGTTACAGTATGCAAATTAAAATGCATCACAATGTCATCTAGACACACCTTTCTTAAAACATTCCTATTCTTAAAGCATTCCTATTTCAAATCTAATGGAGATATCACACTGAAATACATTATCCCTCTGTCTTATGTTGAGTAGGTGCTTAACTGTCCTAGAAGAAACATGCAGCATTTTAAAATAAGAAGTAAGGAATAATTTTGTCAGCTTAATTTCAAGGAATATTTGAGATGAGTATAAAGAAGCAGATTAATATTTTGTCAAAAGATTTTGGCTAGCACAACCTTAATTCCAAAGATGACATGTTATAATAACTATAAAAACTAGAACCTTCACTCTTTCTTTTCTTATTGATTATTCAATCCTAACTAACTTTATTTTTCCTTCATTTTCTCAACCACCTGTAAGAGTATGCTTAGTGTATATGCCTACTCACAAGTACTGACCAAAGTTTTAAAGCATATTCCAGGCAAGTCAGAATTAAATTTACTGGTTTTCTTCTCAAAGATATTTTTTCACTTTATATTGTTAGCTGCAGCAGTCTTGGTATAGTCTTGGTATCTGTTTTTCATTTATTTATTTAAAATTATTACCTTACATTTATTGTCTGTTTTTTATCATAAATTGGTAAACTTATGTTTTGGCTTTTAGTCTAGCCATTAAAAGCAAGACTCGGGCAAAAACTTACAGACAGAGTGGTTACCTGAGGAAGGAAAAAGTTAAAAATGAAGATGAAATTATAATTCCCTTCAATTCAGTGTCAAACTTCTCATGCAGGGTGTTGAATTAAAGATTTTCCTGAAAATGAACATATAACGCCCCAATGTAATTTTGCTGTGTAAAGACAATACCACTGTAGATTAAATGCAAACCTCACTTATCCTTCAAATGTCTAATGAAAACACATTTCAGTGACAGAAAAGCAATTTCTGCAAATCAGTACTATATAATATTATAAGCTCTGCATTTAGTAATATGTGTGCTAAACTGCAGAAAATAATGGCTATATTAAGGTACAGGCTAATAAAAATCAGCGCCTCTGCCTCTAACTTCTGAAAATGAGGGTTATAAGTCTTTTTAAATATAAGATTTCCATGCATGCTGGTTGATAAAAGACATGCATCAAGGCTTGCCGTCCACCTGTTTTACATGACTTTGAAATCTTCCCACATGAGATGAGCAATAATTTCTTCAGCCTTTCCAATGGCTTGGCAAAGTTAACCATCTTTCCTGGATTGCTGTCAAAATTCCTTGATATCTTAGACTTTAGACTACAAGGAGTGACACAGAAACAGCATGTTTTATGTCGGAGAAATAACAGAAAATATTTTTGCAACAACCTTATGAGTATAAGAATTGAAAGTTATGTTTACATATTTCATTTTATTTTCCATAGTGCTCAAAAATGCTTATGTAGTGAATTCCAATCAAAAATTGTGAATTATGAAGTTATACATGAAGGAACGTTGATGACAGCAAGGTATGATCCAATTACAAGAGGTGCCTCTCTCTGAATTAAAGTGCAAACAAGACCATAAACCAGAGTCAACAATAAAGATTTTATTTAACCGTAAATGTGAGGTAGAGAGAGAAATATGAGGAGAGGGGGTATGGGAGAAAAGAAAGAGAGTGAGAGAGATTAAGTACTAAAATTTCACCACCACATGGATCCCTGCAGTGTCCCACAGTTCTTTCTTTACCCTGGTCGCCAGTGGTGGGCGTCTCAGTGTTGTTCTTCTGGATGCTCCACTTCTGTACAGTCCAAGCCCCAGATATCCATGGGATGTCCATTCCCACAACATGGACTGGCACGTGTATCCTTTCCCACAGTGTGCCACTGTGAGAATTTTGTGTCCGGATCAGTCCTATTTTAAGTTCCCTCAGTCTGCACAATTGAATTTTGTCCAATGTGCTAATTCCAAATCTTCTCCTTCATCAGGCCTGGAATTAATGCCTTCCTGTTTTGCCATCTATACTTATCTCAAGTTCCTGTTGTGGTGGCTTATCTTATGTGAACTTCCTTCTTGAGATATGTGACTGAATTCTTCAACTCCTCATACAGCCCCATTTTAATTTTACTGAGTTTTATGGAATTCTGGAAGAATATTTACACAGGATTTTGTAAAAAGATGCCTCACTTAAATGAAAAGGCAAAAAGAAAAAGGAAGAGGTAAAAACATGTGAAAACTAGAAGATATTCTTCTATGCAAATCATGCTAAATACATTTAGTAAGGACTCTCTAAAAGTCTCATAAAATATGAAAAATGAAGCTGAAAATGAAATTAGATAAAAATATTACTTAACAAAAAGTACTTATTTTAGGTGGAAAACAAAGATAACTTTAAAGAGTATATCTTATGCAAATGACAGGAGAAAGTATGGAGGTATCTAAAAACACAGAAAAAGAATGTGTGGAAAATTCTACTTCTCCGTGCTAGGAAGCAGCTGACATTTTTAGATTTTTAGTAAAGTGCTTGAAGGAATAAAGTTTTAATATACAGCAATATATTTTGAATAAGTTTTCAGTTTGATTGAAAAAAACCCAAAGAAGTCATGCTGCCTTTGAAAAATCCCCCACTTGGCAGAGTAGAACCTTTCTGCATAAACAGAATGAGTTTTCACCCTGTCATGCCTGTACAAATGACATGAATAAGCTGGGCTAGCTAGAAGAGGGAGTGTTTCACTCATCATGGTTTAGGGCTTTGAGTTTCTCTCAGCACTTTTCTCATATAGCACATGCTATAAGTATCTGAATAGAAAATATATTTAAGATAATAATCATGACAGTTGTGTCCACTAAGAGGAAAAGAAAATATGCAGCACTGAAATACAGGAAATTCTTCTTAAACACGAGAGAGAAAAATCTTTCTAATTTAAGGGTTCTTTGCACAGGTTGGCCAGGAAATTTGTGGAGCCTTTATCCATGGGATCAAAATTCAACTGAACATAGTACTGGGCAGCAAGTTTTAACTGATCTTATTTTCAGGAGAAGGATCAAACTAGAGGAACGTTGGTGCTTTCCAATCTCAGCTGCTGTGTATTCCAACAGAATGGCTTTGGATATGATAACATGTAAAATCCTTAGAACAGGTGGTATTTTTGGATGTCTAGCGAAAAGAAGCATCCACTTTGACTATCCTAAAAAATACCCTCTACTGCTGAGTTAAAATTATAGAATCTATGGGAATATACACACAGCTGAAGAAGCCCCATGAATTTTCTTTCTAGACCAATCCAAGTATTGATGGTAGTAAATGAAGGGCTTGAATAATTTCTCCTGGCAACTTTGTCTATTTTTGTGTTTCTTGAGGGTGAGATATCCCAATTTGTATTTTCAGGAATCTAAACTTTTTTTTCTTTTGGTTGGATTAGTAATCCACTAACCTTGTGACTGCTACTTACAGAGCCTCAAAGCTGTGCATGTGTGTCTGCGCATTGTACTGCTCTGCTGGAAGAACAGCAGCTCACACATGCTGAAAGTTTTGCCATTCCACTCTTCGTCTTTACTGATCCCATTTAACCATTTTGACTTAGCAGATCAAAGCCAACATCTTCTAACTTCCTGGGCCACAAAAGAGTTTCATTCTCCTCATGCAACTTCTCAAAAGCATGGGGTTTCAAAAGGCAGTTATTGATCCCATTTCATCTATTTTTCAAGGGCTTTGCCTAGACCAAGTCTAAGACATTGAGGTTGGAGAATTTCTCTTGCTTTTATCTGGTGAGTACTCCACCTCTTAGACTGACCTCACTGGCAGAGATTTTCTTGAAGTCAGCAACTCAAGTCTTTTTTGGGTTTCAACTGGTTTTCTTAAATGTATCACCTGCACACACACACATGAATAAATGGTAGAAGATGGTGTGGGAGAACACAGGGTTCTGAGTGTTACATATAGGAAAAGCCTAGACACTCTGCACTAGAATGAGAGTTTTATGACTTTCTGGGGCATATCCTTCTGTTTATTTTGAAAAATAGAGGTTCCTGCTTTATACTTAATTTTCATTAACTTTTATTTTTAGAATGGTGTTAATTAATTGAAATTTTATAATCTCACAGTGTACTACAGCGATGAATTCATTTTAAAAAACATTGTACACTGAAAGTTCAATGTTGGTGTACATTTCAATTTTCCCCGAAGTCCTATATATGTTAATATCTATTGGCGTGATTAATCTTCTATTAATCTTAGGCAAAGAAAATTAAGAAAATCCCACAGAAAGGAAATAAAATATACAGACATACATTTCTTTTAAGAAATCAAAATAAAGGAACATTTATCAGGCTTGGCAGAATCCTTTCGTACAAATTGAACATGGACTTAAAATAAAATTATCATTTTCCATCTCCCACCAGATAAAAAAATTTCATTCTGAAGTAACATTTAAAAAAGGATATATGTACCTTGAAACTGTACTTTTCTGCTGAAGACAAGCAGGACTGCAGTCTATAATATAGTCAAAAAGCAAAGCTTTTTACTATAACACTTGTATATGGATAAAAATTTGGGCAGTCTAAATGTCTAATTTTCTAGTAAAAATCTCTTTCTGATTCCTTTTTCTGCGCATATTCACTAACTAAAGGACATTTTAGAGCGCAAGAAAGAAATAGGCCAACTCCAGAAACATTAATAAAATTATTTTATTTTCAGGCAGTTAGGGACAGTCATATCTAGCAAAAAAGGAGACATAGTTGCTAATTAATTAAAGGTATTTTAAAATATCAGTGAAATCTATGTACCAGCACAGTGTTTATTTCTTCTTCTTCTTTTACATTCTCTTTGCTTTAATATGAGCTTATTTCTTAGGGGAAAAGTGAAGCAGAAGCCAAGCTCCTGTATTACTGCCTATTTTTTTTTGGCATCAACTTAAGAATGTGAGAATTGCATATTTGAAAAGAGTGGGGTGGGAGTGGAGACAGGGACTGGAGGGGAATCAAGGAAAGGAGCATAACTGAGTAAATCAGATACTGAAGTGGAGCTTTGGGAAATCGGGTCCTATTTCCAATTCTGCTGCAAGGCTATTTGGTGACTTCAAGCAAATTACTTTGCTCTAAGCTTTGGTTTCTTTATCTACAAACTGCAGATGCTGTCTTGCATTCATTTGTTGAGATTTATAGATGGAAAAAGTATTACTATAATATTGATCATCTTTTCCTCACAAGATCCTTATTGCAGCCATGTGCCGGTTGATGCCAATTGATTGATGGGTTCTAGGAATTTACCATTGACAGCAGAGCCCAGAGATACCCAAACAACAATGTGAAAGAAATATCCATCGTCAAATTTATAAATAATTGCTGAAAAATAATATGTGATGCAAGTGATGTTGAAAAATAATATGTGATGCTGAAAGTAATATGTGATGCAAAATCTACTCTGAAAATGAGCCACCTTAACATGTATAATGCAGAAAAACAAATGAGTTATTACTGAACCTTTGTTTCATCCTTAGATGGATCAAACATGACCACCATCAGATGCTGAAAAACTCTAGAATTCCCCAAACCCTTAGGATGAGTTTCCCATGCAGCACAATTGCAAGATTCTTTTGTAAAGGGGAAAAGAAATCTAGACATAATTTTTTTATGCATTATCTCAATTCTCCTTGCACACATTATGTTTTACTAAGATATAATTCAGGTAGTGTTGATAGTTTTGATACAATTCATTCATAGGGCTCTCCTAATCACATATACAATAGACTCATTGCATGGAAGCTGCCTCAGGAGATTAGATGATTATTCCTCTAATAATATGGCAGGATCTGCACAGAGCAGATGTTTGCTGAACTTGTTCTTAAAGACATCCCACAATGAAGAGTTCAAAAGCTCCTGTGCACTTCAGTGACCCTTTGCTGTAAGAAGAAATTCTTTATGCAGAAGTTATATGACAAAAAGTGGGGATGTCGAGTCAAAATGGGAACACAAGGTTAATAAATAGAGAAAAAGGTAAGAAAAAATTTAACAATTAATTTTGTGAAATTCTTAGGTAGACTTGCCTGAGAATGTGAAGTATTAACTAAATATATGCACAACCAGTACATGCAGAAGCACATATTTGTATTTATTCACTTACAATGGGCCATTTTCACTAACAGAGAAACAAGAACAAATTTTAATTAAAAAATCTGCTTTTATTTTCCTCTAAGGGAAGAAGCCTACTTTACATTACATGTGGAAAAATATATTAAAATAATTATTTTTACTGTAAATGTAATGCGTCTCAGTATATTTTAATTTCATGAATTCCAAATCACTCTGACTTCTTGAACTTTAAATGTATGGTAAAATATTTGTTTCAGCAAGAATCAAGAGGCTTGCATTTGACATGAAGATCTGTGGAGTGGAAATATGAGCAGCATTACATAAATAGGCAAATAGTATGAGAGACAACAAGATGATGAAAAAGAAGCATATTTCATTTTTAACTTTGCTGATTATGTATAAGATACCAGGTATATTAATCTTTCAGAGCTGTTCCTCACTCATCTCCAGGAATTATTTATGTCAACAAATCCCAATGGCATGTTCTATGATTGAATGTATGTTGTTTACCACAAGTTGGACCTTCTTTATCTATCCACGAGAAAATTATGAGAACTCGAGATGATACATGTTGGGACTCACATCAGCTCCCCTCGACCTTAGCAATTAAACAGTGGCATTCACTGTGAGAGAGGGAATAGTTGACCTCTGGACTCAGAGGGCAGTGAGCACGTGGCTGTGAACAGCACACTGATTCAGGACTTGCCTCTGAAAAGGGGAATCTGAAAATTTGGCTCGAGGACTGTGTTGGTGTCCTGAGGTGCTTTACCGGCTAGCTCACTCTCTGACCAACATATGAGGAAGGTTTGGTGGGTCTCAACCTCAGACTGGAGCGTGGTGATGAGGTGGAAGAAAGAGTGGACTCTTACATGGGTTTCACCAGGCTTTATTCCACCTGGGGAGCTGCCCACGTGCAAGAGCGAGCTCTGGGCCTTGGTTCTCATCTTAAGTACCTGGGGGGCATCCCAAGGAAGGGAGAACCTAGAACCAATGGAAGGGAAGGGAGGGTGTGACCCAGAACAGGGAAACTTAACAGAACAATAAAGAAAGGTGGTACCAGAGTACCTTGCCGAATCCTAGGGCTTTTTCCCCAGAATCTTCCAGATCTTGCAAGGTGATTGACAAGGTCTATCACCAGGGAAAGACCATCGGGGGGTTTGGGGATGGGGGTGTCCAAACAAGCCACTATAAACATATAACAAAACATACAGAAAATTAGAAAACTCAAAATGCACACTGCAACAAAGGACTACTTTTTGAATTGGACTTTACAGTGTTCCTTCTAGCCTGATATTAACCCCATCAATTCTGGTGCAACTCTAGCAGACTGCATGGACGACACCTTCTACTTGCTTAGACTTGCAGCTGCAGCATGATCTCAAAAGATCTGCTTGATTTCCCTCAGGTCAAGCAAAATGTACAACCTGTATGTCTTCTTTTCAGTGATTGCTCTAGTGGGCATCAGAGAGAATTGCATGATGGTCTGCAACAGCCAAAATAGCAAGCACTAAGAGCTCAAATGTCCCTACAATTTGTTCCTTTCACCATGCTTGCATGTTCCTTGAGCACCAGACTTTCAGGAGCTTTTTTATGTGTCTCATTCTCTTAGTCTGCATCATCTTCCTGAAGCTAAGATGGTTGTGAAGCCTGAGGCACGCAAGGGGCTTTTGTAGATGCTGCTCAAATGCACTTAACTGCGCCCAGTTGATCAGAAGCGAGATAAAAAAGCTGTGGCTTGTTGTGCTTTGTAGTGTTTCCCAGAGTCTGCAGGATATACCCTGTGGCACCCACCTGCCCTGCAGTACCTACCATGGTTAACCCTCTCCTGCCATCAGCCTTCAGTCAGTTATAGGTGAGCATTGATTATTCAAGTCATAGAATAGTATCATAATGAGTATTGGGTTGGAAGGGCTTTTAAAGACCATCTTATTCTTACCCCCAGCTGTGGGCAGGAACATCTTTCACTACATCAGATAGCTCAGAGTCACTGATGTTTATCTTATTGGTATTTTTATACTGGTGGACCATGGGGGAAAAACATTTGTCAGTTCTGGGTGAAAGGTACTGTACATAGAGAGTGTCAGATGAACCTGGGACAGAAAATCAACCCTCTAGACTGCAATTACTTGTGAGACAGAAATGAGATTGTTTTTCAAGTACTTGTATATTTTTATCTTGTTCAACTCTTTTCTTTAGTTGGTTTTTTTTTAGTGTTATTTCTATGACCATTCAGTTAGGCCCCAAGTTATGTGTGTGTGGGGGATGTTGGTCATAAATATTTAAAGATCTAATTGTTTGCTAGAAATGAATTCCTTTCCAGCTACAACACTAAACAACGTGAAGCTGTCACAATGTGAAAGCCTCCTACACTGTGTAGTACTGTTCTGCCATGGCCATTATAGTACCTTGTCTTCCAATATCATACTGAATCTTTCAAAATCCAAGATTTATGTGATTTCATGTGGTATAAGATGCTATATATGTTAGCCATTTTAAAATACATGTTTTAGACAATCTGGTAGAACATGTCTCTACAACTTCAAAGAGAAAAAATGAAAAAAAAAGTATGTTCTGCTAAACCAAACGTCTTGCCAAAGCCCAAAACCAGCATATTAAAAAGCACAGAGAGGATTTACATAACCCACACTTCTCGTTATATATTGTTTCTTGAAATTAAAGTAATTATGCTCTTACATTCAGCAATTAAAATGAACATAAAATTGTTTAGAAGCCAGTGGAAGCTCTCCAGGTACAACAATTAATGGGTTCTGAAATATATTTACCTGTCATAAGTGCTTATAGCACAAGGATGAATTAAAGACACACTCATACTGGAATTAAAAACAGACAAAACAACCTGACACCTTGCTCTCCTCCAGCTGCAAGTTTAAATATGAGAAATACAATAATCCAATGTCAAATATTTTACTAAGCTACAAAAAAATAGGCATTCCGTTCCTATCCATTTATAAAAAATATTTGTATTGGGCGGGGGGGNGGGGGGGGGGGGGAGTTAAACTATGGAATTTTTCACAGAGGCAGCAAACTCATTTAAAACTCAAGGGTTTTTTTCCATATAGTGTAGAAGGATAAGTTTCGTGCTAATAGCAAGGAAATAATGAGTTAGAAAAGTGCACCAATGAAGAATGTTCTTGGAACAACTTCTATTTCTGCTGCTGAAATAGAACTAATTTTATTATTAAATTACTATTTAAATTTGAAATGTACTCCACTCAGTATTATCTTATATACTTGGAAATCTCAGCCAGTTAGTGTTTTTTTGCTTGTTTTGTCCTCGTACAGTGGAATTCAGTTCACAGTAGCCACTTACTTAGGTTAGTTATCCATTGGTTTTCTAGTCTTTCTTTCTAATGATGGTGTAGAGAAAGAGTGTGTCTCACTTGATTTCATTCTAAAATTTGTGCTGAAGATACATCTGATAGGCACCTGTGACAACAGTGATATGGCTACAATTAGGCAACATGAATCTCATTTTAGGACAGCCTTTAAAATAGGGTTTCTCTGTAACTGACTGAAGTATATAAATGAACATGCAGAAAATAAAACTATACTTTGAAATTCCCTCCCCGTCCTCCCTTTTGGATAAGTCCAGCAGGACATCAGTGCTTGTGCCCTCTATTTGGCAAAGAGATGCAGAAAGAGAAAATGCGTAAAACATCTCTTCTTTATAAAACTCTGGGTTAAAAAGTTGTTCATTTTTAAAGGAAAATCAACTCTGACTCGCTTTTGCAAGTCTTGATGTAATTACACAGAGGGGAGAAGTCTAAGGGGCAGTAGATTTTAGGGGGATCAGAGACAGGAAGGGCACAGTAGTCTGGGCTCTGGGGTAGGGTCTCACTGTTTATCATCCAAATAGATGGAGCAGAAATGACATTGAACATTGACATGGTTTGTTACATTTTAAAAGAGAAGCTGTAGGCTACACATGAAAAAACAGTAAGCTTTAGTTTCTTCACTAACTATATTTATTTTTGTACATTTATTAAATATTTATTTTTGATTTGTATCAGTTTTACTCATGTGTACCTCATCTTCTCTGTCAGAAGACCAGTACAGTACGCTGAGCTATTTTTACCTGTTTTACCTGGACTGAAACGAAGTGACCACTGAGCAAAGAAACATGTTTCAGATTTTGTGTGAGAGGTAGACACCTGACATTCACAGAGGCAACATTAAGATGTGGTATAAAGATCTTACTGGACAATAAAAAGACCCCAGAAATTATTTGGGTTACACACTGTCCTTCAGCAGGATATATTCCTTTTAGAAACATATCCAAACACTAAAACAACATGAAGAAGGATGTGAAAGCTTGTGGAAAGGAATGTTCATTGAACAAGTACAGTCAATTTTCCTGGAAATATAGTGAAGTATTTGTCAATGTGCTGCTCACAGTTAAAGCACAGGCTTGTACCGCAAAGCTTTAAAAAGTCCCACAACAGAAGTCAGAGCTAATCTTCCTAATCTACACGGCCATGAAACTGATCTCCAAATGAGTTCCAAGCTAATAAATGAAATTTGGTGGGATTGATACCAGTTGTTCTTTCCAGATCTGCCTAAATTTATACATCTGTTCTTACACTTAAGCCAGGGCAAAACAATCCATGCATAGCACTGTGGAAGTCAGTGTGCCCTTCTGTGAACATCAACTATGCTAAGCCAAAGTCAATGTAAACCTTCCTTTTGGGGAATAAGGAGATAAAGGTAGACTCTACTCCCTATCTCTACTCTGTCTCTCAATAAATGGTCTTAGAGAAGTTGTCTCTGGCATTGAAAAGGGGAACAGAGAATACTCTGTACTGCAAGCCCCACTGTGACTATTTTCATCACACACATTCACACTGCCACATAAATTACAGAGAATAAACCTGAGTCCAGCAGATTTTGCTCTGAAGTCCATGAAGTGGGGATGATGCAGCTGGCTGTGCTGGTCAGCCAAAGAAGGGAGCCACATTTGCCCAAAAGATGTCTTTCACACGGGTGCCAATATCCAGAACAAATGAATTTTCAGAATACAAGAGACAGGGTATTTTTTCTGAGAACTTGCCATGTTTTATCTTAGGAATAGCAAGTGGACACTTCACAAGTGGTACAGGTGGCCAGGAGTGCCCAAAGTCAAAGCTTTCTGGGTGCCTAATGAAAAGGAATGCCAAATCTTATTAGTGTGTACTAAACTGTGCTATTTTCTCCATTTTTCTTCTCATACTATATTATTAATAAACCAGTGAAACCACATTAGAAAATGTTTTGGGGTTTTTTTGCAGAATGCTGCCTTTTTTTGCCAATCACTACTCCAATCACTTCATAGTCAGCCTGAGCAAGCCAAAAGTTTCTCTCTTGATCACAGCACCTGGTGTGGAAGCTGAAGGAAAGCACCTTCAAATAGTAAATATCAGAATCCTTTTAATAAAATTTATGTTTAATTTTTATTTGGGAAATGATATGGTGGATGTCAGTGAGCCATTGTGAAGCTTAAACAAATGAAGACTGTGTAACTGTAAGAATCCCTGCTTCTGCTTCTAGTAAAATTATTGAGTAAATACATCGTGGATTGTGTCAGAACCATGCATAAATGGCTCAAAGGAACAGAAGGCAAGAAAATCTTAATCTAAATCTTCCTTCTTTTTATCATTTTACCACTCTAATTCATTTTACAGGTGGTTCTATAATCTGCAATGATTGTCAGTCCATGAATAGTCAGTTAAACAAACAATTTCAAATAAACACTACAAAATTTTAAATCTTCACTTTGCATCCCAGTGGAGCTCTCTAATTAACAATATATATCTTATGTATGGGGAAATATGTCAGCATGATGAACAGTCAATAAACAAAAATATACTTAATAATAATTGGTGATACTAATATGTGCATTGTCGATCTGTTTCACAGTACTGCACATTTTGAGAAATTAAGAATCAACTGATAGCTGTGACTGAATACATTACAACAATAACAAAAAATACATTACAATAATAACAACATGAATACACTAGGAGGGAAATGGAAAAAAACCCCCAAGAGTAGCCTAGGCTACTCTTCCTAATTCAGAGATAGGACTGATTTGTGGAAACTGTTGATTCCTAGTGTCTTGCTCAACCTATCTTTACTACCCAGTTATGAACACATTTATTCCTTTAATTTATTCTTATAGTATTGATTTTTTTTTAAATAATACTTCCCATATCTTGGAACCTGGTGATGAAGTGAATTTTATATAGTACATGATATAACATGACCTTAAGGCCAGATTTTTTTTTTGTGAATATTCTGGCTTAGTATTGTTTCAGTTATCTCAATGAGTCTATCTACAGCAAATGAACCTATAGGCTATGAGCTAAAGAACTGTGTAACATATTAAATAATTTCACCCAACTTTGATTTTATTTATTAAACTAATTTGCATTGGGAAATGTCAACTTTCAGTGAAAAAAATCCATCCCACAATATCAATTAATTCAATGCTTGAAGGGATCCCTAAGCTATAGCCTATTAAAGGCAATTTCAAAGAGGAAATTATAACTTCTTATGCATGCTAGTAGTAGAACGCTTAAAATACAAAGAAGATTTACATTAGAATTTAGCATGATTGTCTAAGGGTGATAACCAAAGAGCAAAGGTCTGACATGACCCATCTGATAATGTTGTGTGGTTTTTTCACCAAGGATCTTTAACTGGAAGAGTATTTGCTAAGGATAGTCCTGTCTTGATGTAGGAGGTAGAATGGATGATTTGCCAAAAGCCCCATCAACCTCTCTTTTATGAGAGAAAGGAATAGTTGCATCATCTATTATCTGACATTAGCCACTTTACAAAATGTGAGCAGCAAAATAAAAAGAGATAACAAACTCTTTCAAAATAATACTGCTAAGAAGAATTTTTAGTGCAGAAAGGCCTATCAACCTTAATGGGAAGGATAGGCTAATAAAAAATAAAAAAAGAATCAGCAAAAAATTTGATCATGATGGAATGGTTTGATAGATTGACTATCATGAATTTAAATTAAAACATGATAAAGTGTTATAAGCAGAAACTCTGACTGTAAAGTGTACTAAATTTCACCTGCTTTATCCATGCATAAATAGATTTTGACCTCACCTCTTGCATTTCTTACAAGGCTATAAAACTTTGAAGTGGGACAGCATTTAGGTAATGAAAAAATAGAAAAATATTAAAAGTGTGGGAAGACGGCTTCTCTCAGGGATGCATATTCATAGCTGTGAATGCAAAGTAATTGCTAGTTGAGCATGGCTTTGTATTTTGAACTTCAGAATGAACCAAAAAAAACGGGAAAAGGCATTTTGTGTTTGATGAACACTTATTTATTTCCCACTTAGGACTCTTACAAATATCAGCAAAACCTATAACAATGATAAAATGTATACAACTTTTTTTTATTGAGAGAACCTCCTAGTAACCTTCATGGTGTTTCCACAAGTTCTTTGGGTTTATTTTTAGCAAATCTGTATTACAGTTGTTGTATTTTGTTTCCCTTCCACAGAAAGGCACATATCCACTCATTGGATATGTTTAAAGCCTTGCAGAAAAAAATTCAAGTCTTCTTTATGAGGTAATTGCTTCACAGACATCTACTTGGTCAGACCCATCAGCCAGAGAAAGCAATCAATCTACTTTAACTCTGCTGGAGTCATGCTGTTACACACTCAGGATTCTCTTCACTCCCACTGGAGAGGTACAGTGGAGGAATTTCCTTTGAAATAAGTTATTAAGTTTCTGTAAGTTTCTAGCTACTCTTTTCCTTCATTATTAATCTGTTTTTCATGTCCTTTCGATCTCAGCTGGAATCTGAAAGACAAACAGGCAACATAACTTTTAAGAAAATGCTGCAAATAATAGTGCCCAATAAATCATTGGCTGGTGTGACATAATATTTGGTAGGAAGCTGGAGAAATTTCTATACATTGTACTTAGAGAGATAATCCTTCTGTAATGAAGAAAAAAATCTGTACTACCTACTATGTCATTTTTATCTTTAACTTCATGGATTCCCTCATAATTTATAACTATTAGAAAGAGAGATGGGCAACTGCATCTTTCAAAAAGTCTGGGACACATATTAATCTCCATGCAAGGCATTTTAGGTATTATTTATTTAAAATTAGGTGGAGAACCTAGAAAAATGGAAAAACAGTCAAGGAGAAATTTCACATTTCTTATAGATGCCAGTTGTGGTAGAATACATTTTGGAGGTGACCTGGATGTGGAGCCAGACAGGAAGATAAAGATATGCTCTGTCATCCACTTACCCAGCTTGTGCACAGAACTCTATAAGGAGGTGGCTTGTTTGCCCACAGGAAAAACAGAAACTATATTTCATGAAGCTTTATTTCTCCTTTATCTTACATTATTTACCTTCTCTGCCATATATACACTGAAAGTGCCTTGTTGTCCAGCCAGATTCTTCCAATCTCCTGTCTGGGATCCTTATGACCTCTGGCTGATCTTGTCCCAAAAGCAAGTTCAGCAGAAAAATTTATTATGCACACTTCCATCACTTTGTGGTATGTAAAGGTGTTTGTATTCTGTTTTGTGGGCAACTTTATCCATTGCATTTTTTTTTTATGAATTATAAAGCTAATCTGAAAGTATGATTTTTTTTTTCCTTAAGGAACCTCTAGAAGGTGCTAGTACCTGTCTACTTAATACCAGGTGGCAGCTCATTCTCTTGCCATGTGCAGTGGGTTTTGGCTTCTGCATATTTTTGCAGCTTGGGACAGGATGGAAACTGGTCATGAAGCTCTGAAGTGGAATTTTTTTGTAGGAACATGATTTTTTTAAATGAACATCTTTGTTTAAAAATTCTTTCCAAGGAAACAGCATAACCAGAGCCTTCTAATTTGCATTTATCTTTTTTCTGCTAGTACAAGATCTCCTACAGAAGCAGCTAAAAACTCTTTGACAGAAGAAGGGCCCAAGGCCCATTTCACAGCACTGTAATATATAAATTATCCTTTGGTTAAATGATAATATTTCCATATTTTAAGGGATATTTCATCACTACCTGCTATAGCTGCAACACTCTGGAGTAATGCAATGCATATTTTATTTTTGAAACATCTGTTGAATATTGATTTACAACATTTCTTTGGGGTCTCTGACATATTTCGAGATCAGGTATTTTAATAGATTGCAAATAATATTCTCAACATTTGAAAATAGATACATTCAAACCCACCTATCAGGAAATTGCTTGCTCTATACAGTGTTATTTGTCAATATGATCTTTGTAAATTATTCAGAATAATTATTTTCCTGTTTTCAGCTGGTAAAGATTAAATATGTTTGCTTTTTGAGTTACTATTTTTGCATTGTAAGTGATTTGCAATGGGCACTTCTTAATATGCAAGTTGTCTAATTTGAAGAAAAAATAGACTATCATGCAGTTCACCACAGTGAGGACTGACTTGAACAATGTTCCTTTCTTTACTAGTGTGCTTCATTACTTGCTTTTAGAGGATGTTATTTTTTTTTTTCTTTTCCCCCTCCCCTGTAGTTTTCTGAACACATCAGAAAAGGTTCTGCGTTTACCAAAGAATTGCATCCTTCTCTATGTATAGTGTAGGTGGAGGGTGTCCCAGTCACAAATACTGCAGGAGTTCTGCTGGCAGCCTGTTCTGTTGGCTGGCTCTTCTGAATGCTTTTGTTCTACCTCAGTTGTTTATCATTTGTCCTAAGTTTAGTTTCAGTGTTTCATAAGTTCACTCATTTTAGCTGAAAGGGGCAGTTCCTTCATTCTCTGCAGCACCTGAACTTTCAGGCTGTGCATTTTCCTTGCTCTGCTACCTCTTATGTAAATCCTTCTATGGTGAATATGTTTTTAGTTAAACTATAATTTGCCTCTGCTTAGTTGCAATGCGCTTCTTAAATAGAACTGAGAAAGCTTTTTCAGGCTAGAGCAATCATCCATACACCATTCTCTATTTGGCCTTCAATTACCTGTTTGTTTTTATTCTGCTAACTTGTCCAAGTACTTTGTGCTACTGCACATTCTACAAACCTTTTATTTTTCTGCACTACTTGCATTTATGCGAAACTCTTATCCTTCAACTAACTGGCTGTGTCCTCAATGTTATGAATTGCTTTTCTTCTCTTGTCTTTCTCCTCTGACATAATGGTCTTTAGGCTATAATTAACCTAGAGGTAGGGCATTTTTCATCAGAGTTTTCTCCATGCCTTCACAATTTTGCATTTGCATACTCTTATCACAACTTTATACTTTTAAATTTTCTTCTGCACAGATTTTGATGTTTTGCCCCCTTTATCATCATGTTTTCTTTGTGCTCCTCTATGAATTATCTTTGTGTTTATTCCCCTTGCGCTTTACATAAAGATACAACTTTTTTTCTGCTTTGTCCTGTGTCAGCAGCTTTCAGAGAAATTACTGTGAGAGCTGCATATTCTTATTCAGAATCTCACTATTAATTTATGCTGAATTATTTGCTCTTTCTAACACTAGTCAATCATTTTTTATATTTTGTCCACATAAAGGAGTACTTTTTTTTCCCCCTGGATTCTTGCTTATTGTTTTCAAAAAGCTGTCTATTGCACACACATATCATATTTTGGACTAAAAATGCTTTTACTATTGTTCTGTGCAGCACCAACCATCTCTCCATACAGGCTGCTGACCCAGGAGACACTTCTGATTGTTGTTCCCTGTGCTTCCTAGGTAGATAGGACATGCAAACACACAAGTATGTTGCAAAAAGTGTGGTTCATATTTCCTTCACTCGCACTCAGAAGCTTTCTATATTCAAATGAAATTCAAATGAAAATTTCTAATTCAAATAAGAATTCTAATTCATATGAGAATTTTCTAATTCAAATAAGATTCACATAAGGAAGGTAGGAGGGAGAACATGCAAAGAAACCCACAGGACAGAGAAACGTGTAAAATCAGAGGCCTAAAAAGCAATAATTTAAAAATCACCCCATGCTATTCTTCCAATATATAGGACTGGAGACACTAAAATGTAGGTAAATGACAGATAGGTAAGAGACAGGTAGGAGACCTCACAGCATCCCCTGGCTACTGGATTTCTCTCCTTTCTGGGAGGAAAAGCATCTGCCAAGGCCATGAGTATGTTTGTGCTGCCTCAGGGCAGAACATTGGTTAGGCATTGGAAAAGGCAGCAATTACAAACAAATCAAAAATTGAACAAGGTTAACATCTATTTCAATTTCTTATGTGGAAGTGGGTCTTCCTGTAGATTTGGATCTATCTTGGACACAGAGAAAGAATAGAGATCCTTAAATTTTCCTTTTAACAAGCGAAAAATGCAGCAGTATTTGGACGCAGTTTTATCTCTCCATGCTTGCATTCTCTATCTTTGAACTAAACAGTGTTTGCAGCTGCCAGTGTTTATTTTTGAAAGATTATATCACTTTGTCAGGAGCTTAGTCAACTGTTAGCTAGTCAATTTAATGGCTTATATTAAAAAAAAATACAGAAAAAGAAATAGATTTATGAGTTTCCTTTTAAAAGTTTTTTTTTCTATCAGGAATAAGTGAGAGAGGGAGCAAAAGAAATTTGGACCACTTCAGAAATGTTCTTTTGCTTTGTTTTTCTATTACTTTTGTAATGTAGCCAACATACTATCTCTTTGACTTTAACAGCATTTTATCATCTTTAAAAGCAAGCAAATAACAGCTGAAGTTGGTCAATGGAGATTTAGCTGATAAAAGGAGAAATAGTTGTGTGCTATATGTGGAAGCAGTGCCCCTTCTTTTAAAACACACAGAACCCTCTGGATCAGAGATGCCAGATGCAAGTCCAGGTGGCAGTGAACTTGAAAGCTTATTCTCATTAACAGCTTTGCCAGTACCACAGGGATCTTAAGTAGCATAGATCACATTAAAGGCCTTGCTGAATTGCAGTGTCTGTTCCAGCTTCCAGGGACATCATTCTATTCAGTGAAAAGAGAAGATGTAAGCCAAGTTGTGTTGCTATTTTCAGGTGTTGAGGTGATACACTTATACTGTGATGCAGGTTTGAGGATGAGGCAATACTTTTATACAGGTGAATAAATTATTCAAGATCCCAAGCAGTGTTCAGATATCAATTATCTTTACTAAAAAAACTGCAGAACAGACATATAAACAGTCAAAAGGTGATAATGAATATGCGGCAGGCCTTTTTCTACAGAAGGCCACACTTACACATAATATTTCTATATTCTTTTTCAAGTAGGGGCCCAAGCACGAGGGGACAGAATTGCCTATAGACATCACAGTAAACTATTCAACCCCTCTAAGAGTCATCATTTAGACTGTCTTCCTCTGTGAGGTTAATGAAGGTTTTCCAAGATAGTCAAAACAGATTTCTAGATCTGGAGTTTGACAGCATCTGGAGTGTCAGTAAAGAACTGTCTTCGAAAGAAGGATGAAAAAAAAACTTCCTGTTTTCCAACCTCCTTTATATAACACTTTCATATTACAGTCCCCACCACAGAAATTCCTATAGACATGCTGTGTTGAATTTTACTGTCATACTTTATTTAAGCTGTTTGTAGTTACCTTTGAACACTCAGATTATAAATGCATGTGAAGTTTTATATACATTATTTCCACAAGAAGTTATTTAATAATAATAAATAGAAGAGTACCTTTTAGAATGATAAGGACAAGATGACCTTGATTTGCTCTTTTCTTGTGCGGGTTCTAATTTTGTGGAAACAATTTTGTTCCTGCAATTTATGTTACTTTAAGATGTTTGACAAATCATAAGGCAAGATGACTAAGTGAGCCAAACTACCAGCAGAAACAATTGTGGGCAGGAGTGACAACAGCTGCCTCAGAAAGAAGAAAGTAAAAAACAAAAAAAAGTGGTTTAGTGGTTTACTTGAAAAGTTTTAAAACTCTTGGTGTTTTTCTCGGGTCTTTAGAACATTTTGACAGCCTTAAAGTTATTATTATTTGGAACAAATTTTCTTTGAAGAAAAAAATATTCCTTTTCTTAATGAGAAATTAATTAAGCCACGTGGAAATGTTTTCTAATTATTCAACCTAATAAGAGCCAAATTCCAAAATGTTTTTGTAGCTACTGGGGTTCTGCCACTAGACATGACAAATTTTAGAGAGGATTTACTAACTGGAGGGAAAGTGGTTCAACAACATGTCTGAACTTCCACTCTGTATGACATGGACAGACGTAGAGACTGGGCCAACAGGAGCCTTGTGAGGTTCAATAAGGAGGTGCTCCCACTTTTGCACCTGGGGAAGGATAACTCCACACAACAGCACAGGGAGGGGAACATCCTGCTGACACTGCTGTGGACACTATGTTGAATACAAGGCAACAAAAGTGCATTCTCATTCCATAACACTAACTTCTTACAGAACTGCATTAGGAGAACAGCAGCAAGCAGACTGAAAGAAGTTACCATCCTGTTCTGCTTCCATTAAGGATGGGTGTGCAGAAACTGGAGAGGCTTGACTGGAATGTACTGTGGAGGGAATCTAGACCATGAGGAAAGAGGTTGAGGAAGCTTAGCTCACATATTCTGGTGACAAGAGGGGCTAAGGTCCTCCTAATAACAACCTGCATCTACTTGAAAGGAATGACAGAGATGATGAAGTGGCAGATGCAACAGCAGAGACCAAAGCCACATGTTGCTGTTTATGACATTCAGATTGAATTTCAGGAAAAACTTCTTCACCATGAGTGTGGTGTGGCACTTTGACTTGAAGAACCAGGATCTCTATCCCTGCAGGTTTCCAAGATGCACTTAAACAAAGGCATGACAGACCTGATGTTCATGGGAGTTCTTACTCCAAGAGGAAGGCTAGACTAGATGATATACAGAGACTCTTTTTAACCAACACGATTATGTAAAACCACATATTTTACTGTTATATAGGAAAAGCTACATTATAATAGCTCTAAAAAGCTCTTTGATTGCTGATGTCGAGCTACGTGTATTAAAATACCATAACCATTGGAAAATATAATTTAAACATTCATTAAAATTCATACATAGAGTAAAAGTGATGATTTTTGATACTTGTCCAAGAAATGTTTGCCCACTAGTTAGTAACTGCATTTTCAAGAAGTAAATGAAATAAAGCATTTCTGACAATGTTCTTCTGAAAACTTTTCAACAAGGCTTCAAGAACATGTTTTTGTAATGCCACTTTGAGGCTTGGTTTCTGCTGGAGGCTTGATTGTGTGATAAATGACAGCTTGACAGAGATGCATAGCTACTAGTGATTTTGAAAGCTCCATTTAGTTCTCATTATATACTGGGTGCATCACTTTGGTTTTATTGGACTTTTCAGGAAAGGGCTACACCATCATTCTTTAATTCTAAATAGAAATGGAAAGCCGTAAATCTCTATATGGAATGACAGCTTAAAAAACGTGTTCACTTCTTCAATTCACTTGGCAAGCACACATTTCAAAGTTGAAAAAGTAAGAGAAGCAGCAGGTCAAACCACTAGGAGTTTTGATGATTTTTCATCTTGGAGAGGTAGACAGAGAGGTTTTAATCCCTAATGAAATACTTCGGCACCCTTGTGCAGCTTTATTACCATAAGTTTGTACAGATAGCCTCAATAGGAAAAAAAAACTTATTTAAGCTCATATAATTTAATGTTGAAAGAAATAAAGCCCATTCCTTTCACAACTGGTGTATAATACGAAATGCAAATGCAACAACAAAAAAAATGCCATTACTCCTCTGACCTAAGCCCATTGGTTGCAATTTGAGGGCATGAAAGGTTAGTTCAATTGGAGTAAGAAAATTGCAGACATCAGTCAAAGATACAGTTTCATGTAACTTTATTTCTTTAAATAAAATATACAAAGTGCTTTTCCCCAAACACAGCATGAATAGAGGCAAGCAACTCTAAAGCTCTTAATTATCCACCTCTGCATCTCAGACTACTGCCTTCCCACAAAGCCCCATCTCTTTGCTTCCTTCTGGCCCTACTGCTACCACTAGATGCTTTCATGGCATAAAGCAGCTTCATTATTTGGGTTTTTTTAAGCCATTAATGAACATATTGGCATACTGGAAGAGGGTGCCCAGGGTAATGGTTAAATCACCATCCCTGGAGGTATTTCAGAGCAGATGTGCAGATGTGACACTTTGGGACATGGTTTAGGGGTAGGCTTGGCAGTGCTGAATTAATGTATGGACTCAATGGTTTTATAGGCCTTTTCCAACCTAAACAATTCTACGATTCTGTGTAATTTTCTCTTATAATTCAGAACACCTATCATTCATTTATTTCTATTACCACTATTGCCCTTTAATTTTGATCAACTTTCTGATTTTTTTTTTGACCTCCTGATGTAAGATTCTTTTTTATTGTAAATATTCATTTACTTTATATTATCCCTTAGATTTAAGAACTCTACTGAGAAAAAATATAAGCTTGAGTGTCCAAAGTTGGAAACTTGGTTTTATAGAAGTGGCAAAACAATCTCAGAAACATTTTTTTTTTCAGATGTGAACAATCCTCAGTTAACTAAATAGACTTCAGAAGCACAGCCTTGTTAATATAATACTTGCACATCCAAATAAATAAATAAAATTAATTATAAGATTTTGATTTATATTGTTCAGTTCCTTTAATCTGTTTTGTTAGCAATAGAGAGCAGGGGAAGCTCACAGGTAGTTATTAACTAAGAACAATCTCCTAACTTTAGAACCTATTTAGAGTAGTGATTGATTTTGTTTGGAAGGAGCATAGGAGGAAAGAAAAAACTCATCCTTAATCACATAGTGAGGAAAAAATAAAGAAGTGGCTCTTCCTCCACCCTCAGACCAAGACCAAAGGGACCAGTGAACCCTACATTAGACCTTTGTCATCTGTCTCTTCTAGAATGGCTGAACACCATCACATTGCTCACTAATCTGATCATCTTATTTGAACTCCTAAAAGTCAAGCTAATTAATGGAACGAAGCAGTTTATGTGAACTGGAAATTGATATATATTTTGAGGGATTTGGCAATCTCTCTAAATTTCATAATCCATAAACCCACTGAAGCTTGTCTAGGAAAATTCAAAAATGCTAGTCCGTGGAGAGTCATGTAAATATCTCATTGCAAAATGTAGCTTCTATATATAGAATAAGAATTATATATATATATATATATATATATATATTTGGATTTTTATTTAAGGAACCACTAGTAAAATAAAATAATACTTATCAAAAGAGGAAATTCAGACAATATTTCAATCAAAAAGGAAGCCTAAAATATCTTCACAAATTAGTCTTGACAGACCTAAAACAGGCCCTGAAATGAAAGAAACAATAAAAACATGATATAATGTCTTCCAACTCTCTTTATTCTCAGTCCTATTGTTTTAAATTACCTATATCATGGAATCATAGAATCATAGAATCACAGAATCACAGAATCATAGAATGGCCTGAGTTGGAAGGGACCTTAAAAATCTTCTAGTTGCAACTCCTTTTCCATGGGAAGGGACAGCTTCCACTAGACTCAATGTCCCATCCAACCTGGCTTTGAACACTTCCAGAGATGAGGCATCCACAGATTCTCTGGACAGCCTGTTCCAATACCTCTCCACCCCCCCAGTGAATAATTTCTTCCATATATCTAACATAAATTTCCCCTTCTTTCAGTGTGAATCCTTCACACGTTATCCTGTCACTACAATTCCTGGTCCTGGAGGAGTCCATCTCCAGCTTCCTTTTAGATGCTGGAAGGCAGCTATGAGGTCTCTGTGCAATTTTCTGTTTTCCTGAGTGACTTTTCCTTTTAGAGGAAATCAGACTTAGGGCTTAGTTGAGTCGGTTAATTTGTTTGCCACATTGAAATCTGACTTCTACTTGTAAATACACTGTAAAGTTATTGGGTGTAACTAACCTTTAAATCCCTTCCCTTATTTACTGCAATTCTAAAAATTGAGAGATAGATAATAAAAATCTGTTCTTTTGCCCTACATTAGCTTTATATATTGAAGAGGAGGAAGGCAAGGTGATAGCTGAAAGCAAAAGAAAGCGAGGCAGCACAAGTTCTGCTCACAAAACAGTACCTTCCTGTGCTAAAGCTGCAAGAATGCAAATCATTGATTTTTCAAGAAACTGAAGAAATAGATCTGGAAGCATCAAGGTGGAAATCAGGGGAAGACCGTCTACCAAGTTGCTTTGGCACAGTAACTTCAAGGGCTCTGTTTCATAAGATCATTTGGACAAATTCTTCCAACCACTGCCTCCAAAAGTCTCAAGATTGCTGTCCAATATACTTCTTGAATTTAGAAATAATAACCAAACTAGGCCCATTTACAAGGTAAGGATTACACCCAGAGAACTGACAGTTAATTTTTGATGTATTATGATATTCAGGAGCCTTTTGGACTCTGAGCCTCTGACCTGCACTTTTTTTTTTAATTGAAAAAGTGCAAATGTTTTGTTGGGAATTTTCATGGAATTTTCCCCAAACAATTATTGACAGGCAATATCACATTAGTAATATCAATGTTCTCCCAGAAGAGCACCCAAGAGAGAAGGGAATATCTGCTCACCATTTTCTTTTATAGTTGACCTTGTGCAGAGGCAATAGTAAAGCTTTCTTCCAAGACATTTATTTCTGCTTCCTCAACATTATTAGTCTTTCCCAGTCCATGATTTATAGTCCTTAAAAATAGCTGCCAATATACTGACTCCCTGAACACACTCCTCTCGGATTAAAGCCTTCACAGAAAAGTAAAAGACAAAAACCCACCCACCAAAAAACAACCCTCCATTCCTCAATTTCACCAAGCATTTGACTCTTTTTCTTCCTAAAAAAACATATAGCAAGGCATACTTGAAATGAAACAAATCCCACAGAATTCATAGAGGAGCTCCTAGTCCTCGGTGTGGCAGCCTGGCAACCTAGACTGGAAAAAATAGCTGTTAGCTATTTTATTCTATACACCAAAGAAAGACTGCCAGGGGCTTACTCTGTCTTGATGGATTAACTCTTCCTTTACCAGAAAGTATATAGACCTAGAGCTGAAGTGTTTTTAAAGGTTGTTCTTTCAGAGATTTCCAAGATCCCTTCAACTGCATCTTTCTCGAATTTAGGTAGAACATAGATCAAATCCCATAGAGACAGAATCTTCTTAATCCTTGATTTTTGTCTACATATGCATGTCTATTGACCTAAAGTATGCCAGTCTAGTGCCAATACTATGTTTTGGCTTTGCATAATTATGATGCCTTTAAGGGGGAAAATGCATTATCAAGCATTATTTCCTTCCCCTGGGAAGGCAAATTCAACCATAGGCCAAGGTAAATGCAGATTTCAGTGTTCATAAACAAACAGTTTTCCTCTGCACCTGAGACAGAAATGTGATAAAATTGGTTGTGACAGTCTAATTTCGTAACCCTGAGATGTTGTTTATAGCTTGTTCATGTGAAATATTTCACTAAACCCACCACTGATTTACTTACTATTACCTTCTAACTGTATCACTTCTCATATGTTT
The DNA here is from genome assembly GCA_008694505.1 of Cyanoderma ruficeps. Classification (NCBI taxonomy): domain Eukaryota; kingdom Metazoa; phylum Chordata; class Aves; order Passeriformes; family Timaliidae; genus Cyanoderma; species Cyanoderma ruficeps. Next base: position 10,079,557 of record VZDJ01006028.1, on the reverse strand, counting down.
TTCCTCAAGTATTTAAGAGTCTGATGGCAGAAGACAACTAAATGTTGTAGAGATATCAAAAGTCTCCTTTCTGTGAAAATATCATGAAAGAATCAAAGATTTTATTTGTTTTTTAACACTTTCCTTTCATAAATTGAAAACTACTTTGTGTTATTTGAAATCAGTGAATGGACATCAATTCAAAAGCAACTTTAGTCCATGTTAGAACACACTCCGAGAGAAAAAGTGTCAATAATTTCCCTCATTGAATAATGGCATCATTAAGGTTGGAAAAGACCTTCAAGATCATTGATTTCAACCTCTGAATGAACAGCACCTTGTTAAACCACAGCACTGAGTGCCATGCTCAGTCATCTCTTGAACATCTCCAGGGGTAGTGATTTCACCACTTCCCTGAGCAGCCCATTCCAATGCTTGACAATCTGTTCAGTAAAGAAAGCTTTCCTAGTTCAACTTGGGACTATGTCCTCTTGTCCTGTCACTGGCTGCCAGTGAGAAGATACAGACCCCCGCCTGGCTACAACCTTCTTTCTGTTAATTGCAGAGAGAGATAAAGTCACCCCGAGCCTCCTTTTCTCCAGGCCAAACACCTCCAGCTCCTTCAGCCACTCCTCATATGACACCCTCTAGACACTTCACCAGATCTGTTGCCCTTCTCTGGACATGCTCCAGCCCTTAAAAGCTTTTCTTCATCTAGGAGCCCAAGACTGGATGCAGCATTCGAGGTATGCCCTCATCAGAGCCAAGTACAGGGGAGCAAACACTTCCCTGGCCCGGCATATACACGTTTAAAAATAACATTTTACAATTACTTGCTTGAGTTTTCTCTTTGTTAAAAAATTATTTTCTAGTCTGAGAATAAACTAGAAGTATAAATACAGTGATAAAACAAGCATAAAATAAATACAAATATTTAAATCCTCATTCAACCATTACACGTATGCAAATGTCAGAAGGTCCATTTGACAATGACTGGGAGAGGTTAGTTGCAACGAATTGACTGACCAAAAAACTTTTGGTAATAACAAATTTTATTCTTCCTTTTGTCATAGTGAGTTACAGTTATGTGCAATTTATAGGAGCAGGTGATCACCGTAGGAGTCATAACAACTGACAAGCAAAATATGAATGAGATTGAGAAAGAACTAAATTCAGACCCAGAAAGTTTTTTAATACCGAAAGCTTTTGCCTGCTCTGTCTAATGGACAAACAAACTTTCATGTTGTGATTCTGAGAGTTGTTTCCCACAATT
>VZDJ01006028.1:10010403-10078275 GCA_008694505.1 Cyanoderma ruficeps | reverse complement strand
AAAAAAAAAAAAAAAAAAAAAAACAAAACCAAAACAACAACAAACCAACAAACCAACAAACAAAAACCCCCACCACATCTTGCAAGGTCCAGATGTAATTTCTTTTGAAGCCATCACCATATCCAACTTTTTAAATCATGGGGAAACTGTCCCGGAATCCTTCCCTATGGAACAGAAAGAGTCAGGTCCAGACTGCAGCTCTGTTCACTTAACCTCTGAATCACCCTTGGAAAAGGCCTCTCACTCTCTCTGCCACTGTGAAAACAAGTTACAGGGGCTATGTTTCCACCTTAAGCATCTCATGCTGTCAGCACAAGACAAAGAAAGCTTGAGTGCTTTTGCCCAGCCTCTTTTCACTCTTCTTTCATACATATAATTTGGAAGAATTAAATCACAAAAATATAGTACCAAACCACAGTCGTCCAGCACCACAATTCACAACATGGTAATTATCATATTGGTCTCAATACAGGGATTTAATGCATCAAATCTTCTGACAAGGTGTGGTGGTTTAGCATGAATGCGAAGTGGTTTTTTTTCCTGAAGGAAGTTATAGCATGGATTGTGAGCTTAGCTGACAAATAAGAGTATTGTACACACCTCTGGAGACTTAGTCTTGAATCAAAGGTCTCAGGTGACTCAGCTTTTTCCTTTTCTAGATGGCAAAGGGCTAACATCACTTTGTAAGTCAGAAGTTTGCCTGTGGGAGAATTGCCCTGGCCAGCAGTGCCCCCTCTCTCCCCTGGCTCCTCTGATTCGGCAGTGCTGCCCCTGTGCCAGGGGCCACGGCAGCCGTGCTCTTGGCTTGGATGCCGGAGCCTCTAGTTTGAAGGAGGAGAGAATTTTAAGAACTTTTCTCTAGAGCTCCAGGGAGCTGATCCAAGTTTGAATTACTTTAGATCTGGCCAGGGGTGGAGGAGGATCATCCATCAGCGTTCCTGAGCATGCTCCCTCTTCCCCCTCTCCGCCACCATCACCTGTGGCTTTGAAGTTCTGGGAGTCAGCTCGAGAGGAGAAAAAGGACTCTGGGCAAAGATATTAACCCTCCTCCATAGAAAACAGAGTGATTTGAAATGTAGAGACACAGCATTGAGACAAAGTCAGTAAAAGAACTGATAAAGACTATTGGAAGAAGGGATGGAGGAAGTGGACATTTTTGACCAGACTTCTCTGGATGTGAATTATGGAGAAATGAACTATCATAATGCTGCTTGGAAGAATGCAAGTTCTAGTCAAAAGGTTGTGTGTACTGATATAATTGAGAGTTTTGAATAGAGTATGTCCCCGGCTCCTGGGAAAAAATAGAGGTCTCTGTTTCTTTTGAGATGGAAACGATTTTAGAGATACAAGAAAAGAATCCTTACTTTATACTAGAAAAGCATTCTTAAAATGGTAGCCCAAACATGTGAAAGCCCATAAGCAGCTTGAGAAACTGTTATATGGGTGAAATCTGCAAAAATTCCAGGCAGTTGCAGATTTGTGACATTGAAAGTCACCAGACCTTTTCTTGTGGCATTTATCTCCATAAACTCTAAAGAAGCTCCTCTCCCAAAGTAATACAGAACTGTGTTTAATTAGTGGCAACTGACTAAAAATCATAGTTTTCTCTCTGTGTTGAGTGAGAAAGTGAACAGTTTGTGGTATGGGAGAAGGTGTTTGAATGTCTCATTCTTTTTCCTTTTTTTTTTTTTCTTAGTGTATGTTAATAAAATCTGCTTTTACTTTTAAGTTGAGCCTGTTTCACCTTTTTCTCCCAAAATTCTATCTCCCAGTTAATAAACAAAATTCAACAAACATAAAATCACCACACAATGGAAGAATAAATTTATTCAGAATTCCTATATTATTATGCAATTCAGTACTGCGTTGCATCTGTCAAAAACAGGAAGTGTCTTTAGAGCACATTTGTGCTAATTGAAGTTCTGCAGCAATTTGGGGTTTTTATTTGTTTGTTTTGGTAAGTTTTTTGTTTGAAAAATCCATTTGGAGGCCAGAGACTTATGCAGTAATTAGGGGCTTGCGTAGTATTATGTGAAAAACACAACACAGAATTTGAAGCTTAAAGTCCAAAACACTGAGTCACATCTTGTGCTAGTGTTATTCACTGTCTTCTATAGAAATGTTCCTATTAAGAGTAAGGCTGAATGTTCCAATGTGATTTGTAAAATTTTCCTCTAAAGCCATTCAAAATTTGTTTCCCCAAATTTATCAACTAACAGTAAGTTAACAGTCTCCCACTGATGTTATCGTATAAAATATTCCAAGGATTATATCCCTGCATCCCAAGCAAAAGTTCCTCCTTGGTAACAAATAGTGGAAGATGTTATTTGCTGTGGCTATTCTAGTGAAAGTGAAAGCACTGGCACACAGAAGGAAGATTCATTTTTTATTTTAGTTTATTTACCTGCAAATTAAGATCCCTACACTTCCTGGGAATGCATCATGAAATAGGGGGTAAGAGTCCTGAAACATGTTTGTGATGGTCTGTTCCAGAACCAAGGAAAGCCAAGCAAACCCAAACTAATCCCACACATCCTGCCGTTGATTCCATTGGGAAACAGAACTGTGCAACAAAGAGCATCTGCTAGCCCTGAGAAGCAGGCCAGCTAGAGAGAGCCTTGTCATTATTTATTTAAAATGAAACAAGAAAATGTCATTGATGCAAACTTTGTTTTGGTAAAAGGCTGAAGAAAGTGACAGCTTTGTATGACCTTGGTCTAATCAAACCATGCATAGAAAAGTCAGCATTGCATAAGCTTTCACAAGTGTTTAACAGAAAGGACATGTGAACAGCAAGAAGAATGAAGAATTGTCAAGGAAGCACAAGGCAGCATTTTGTAAGACTAATGGCATGAAAGCACTATTGCAGATGTAGACTGAATATTTGCAAAGTTTTCTTACTGGCAAAACCTTGAGCTTGCTTAGCATAAAAGTCTGAAAGGATCTTACAGTTTTCTGTTATTAATTAATGGGTACTAAAACATGATTTTTCCTTCCAACATAGATAGATAAAAAGCATACTTTAAAGAATAGGTAAAACCTCTCATATTCAATTCTAAACATTTATTTCTGACTTGTGACTCTGACATAGGACGTGCACTGTCACATACACACACTTTACCTTTTTGTCTCATTGCCTCATGAGAATCCTGCCCCTTCCCAATTTGAAAGCATGCCATGATGTCTCAGTGAGGTGTGTATTGTTTCTGAAGAATGCTATATTAGCATGCTCATCTTCAGGAATACTAACCAGCTGAAGTGTGCTCTGTAGATTAAAGCACAGCATACAGATTGCTTCCACCCTGGCAGAGGCTATGGGGAACATCTTGGGATATGGACTAAATCCTGGTCTAGAGTAGGATAAAAGTGCATTTTAAAAATGTGTGCCTGAGAAATTGCAGCTACATCAACAATAGCTAGTAAAATGCTAATGTCTAAGACAACAGCTAAGGACCCTGAGATTTATGTTACCTTTTTTGTTACGTGAATGCTATCCTTTTGTGGGAAATTTAATTAAAACACTATTTGTGGAATTACAGGACAGCTTTTCTTTGTTTCAAGACTTTGCTTATGATTATAGCTGTTCAACATTTCAAGTGATGCAGAACGAATGTTAATGGTAAATTGCTGGAGTGTGATAATTGATTTCTTTATTAATAAAGGGGATTTAATGCTCCACAAAAAGCTTGCTCTAGCTCACCATTAGACATTTTGCTTTGCTTCATCCCTTCACCTTGAAGGCTGTTTATTCCTCTTACTAAGCATAACTGCCTTTGCACAACTGCTCATCATATGTGGGATGAGATATTTTGGAACCGCTAAATGCTTAACTGCCCTTGGAATTGTGCTCAGCACTTCTAACAACCAGCTCTGTGGAGAATGAAGTCCTTTGCCATTAGATCTGTGGATGATTAAAGCACAAGGAGACCCACAGCAGGCTCGTGACGAAGAAAAACAGGGAAGGTGTATCTGGGTGTGAATGTGATGCGGTAAGGTGACGGGTTTGGTCCAGAGTGCATACAGAGCGTGGCACACGGCCGTGTTCACACCCATCACCAACCATCAGCAACTGGGCACTGAAGGGGTACAACCCACAGAGATCCACAAACTCTATCCTACCCTGCTCTAGGATCTTATTAAGAACGTATGCCCCACATATTTGGTGAAAACATAAAAGAGGTAACAAGCACCTACAGAAAAAGCACAATGTCCAAAAGAAAGAGAGGGTTTGCTCCACCACAACCTCTCAGTCTGTAGAACAGCAGATCTGCCCTTTTATAGGATTATGCACAGCATCTTACCTTCACTGAACAAAACCAACTGTTTTCTGATTTACCCTTCATCACATTTTTCCTCTGCAGACTCAGCAATTGCTTGTACAGCATCACCTTTACTATGTCTTACAGTAACACATTAGAAATGTAAAGACCTCTGTTCATGTGTCAAAAGGGCAAGTCAGTCAGTACTGAAGAGAAAATCTGGAGAAAACATTCTGTNGGGAGAAGGGAGGGAAGATATTTGTAATGGTGCGGTGCTTCTTTTGAGGCTTTCACCCATTCTTCCTGGCCAGCTCTGGCACCGGCGTCGCAAAAAGGTACAGTCCTGTATTCTGGAATACAGTCCCGATCCAGTGGGTCTTTGCCTTAGCAGAAGCATGAACAATATGAGAAATAAAGGGATGGAACTCCAATGGGGAACTTCAACTGGGTTTTATTAAATTCACACAACTTCTTTCCACCCAGGAGTCAGCCCACCAAAGCCCACTGAACTCACTGGGTTTCACCTTAAATCTGGGGGTGGGGGAGTGGGGAGGTCACAGCTTGGAACCAATCCAGAATGGGAAGGGAGTGACCCCGAACCTAAATGAAAACCAATAGAACAAATCAAGGAACAAAGGGGGAAGGGGAACCTAGACCTTGCCAATCACTCAAAGGCTTCACCAGAATTTTCTAGACATCAGGGTGAGCCCTCGAAGACAGGACCCAGGTGTCACATACATGATGAATGATTAATAACAATAACTGGGGTAAACCATAATGGAGTAAAACCTGGGGTATGTGGGAAAAACCATTGTGAAACAGTATAAAACAGATACATATGGAAAACTGGTAAAACCCCAAAACACACCACTACAGATATTCACATATTTTCAGATTCCACTAAAGCAACCTTCTTTGTTTAAATGTGTACTTCCAAGATGTTATTGATGTGAGCCAAGCTTTCATTCTGAGAGATGTTATCACTGTCTCAGATGTGCTGTGTGCACACACTCCAAGGCTGTTTGTTTAAATCACCTCCAGCTAACAAGACGTGATATGAGACTAATCTGGCAAGTGTGTGAAAATTGCCTGAGGGCAATTATGAATGCTATTTAAGCAATAGTTTTTCTAGAATACACTGAAGGACTTCCATAAGGATGCCACAGAGCTACTCCAGAGGCATATGTAGGATGCCAAAATGTTTTTAATATGTGTTACAATATGAAATATTTATTCCCTGCTTACTACTTGTGTGAGAATTATTAAATCTCATTTTAGAATTACTAATGACTCATGTCTAACAGACACGAAAAATGTTAAGAACCAAAGCTCCAGCTGCTGCAATTTAACACATTCTGAATAAATGGAGCCTCAAGTGCCATCTAGCGTAGACCTGACTCCACAGTTACGGCATGAGTCCCTCCTCTCATGTTACTTAGCTCCTTAGCATGTCTAATAAAAGAGATGCATTGCTGTTTTCGGTTTCTACAGACACATAAAAATATAGTTAGCATTCCAGAAATCTTAATTAACCTCAAATTCGATTATCATTAAGATACAAATTTGGGAAAGATGTTGTTTTTAATTAGATGTTCAAAGTGGAAAGAGAAAATGTCCCTAACACCCATGCAAGTTTTTTGTTGGTCAGGGAGAGGAGTTTATAGCACAGGCAGGTGCATTAATTTATTTCAATTAAATCCCAAAGATTAATACAAAACTGGAGAGTCTCATTTCTTGTGAGTCTCTGTTCTAGGTATTCAAATGTCCAGTAAGAATACTTGCTGAGTTTTTAAGTGAAAGCAGCAACCTCTGCTTCCCAGTAGCACTCATTCAGGTCTTTTTGTCTTGCCATGAGGAATTTGTTTTCTTAAGATCACTTTATAGTTTGTTAAATGTGATTAAAATTGTTCCCCAAAGTCAGAGTAATACTAAAGAAAGTCTAGCAGGCAGTACAAATAGGAAAAAAAAGGAAAAAAAAAGAGAGCAAATAATTCACTCTAATTCCCTTTAAGAAGACCACGCAAATAATAAGAAGAACAAAATCAACTCTGATTGCACTGTGTCAGAATTGTCACTGGAACTACAAATCAAACAAATGCAAATGTTATCAGTGCCATTACACTGTACATAGTACAAGGAATTATTTTTTTTAAAATAGTGGCATCTTGCTAAACTTCTTTGAGAAAAGACTATTTGATATTTGGGTATTTTACTTATACCAATATAATTCAGATTATGATATTCATAATCTTGTATCCATTGAGAGTAACCTGGGCATATTGAAATCACATTTTATCACTGATACTTCTAGAGCTTATAGCTTGCTTTCTCTTCCTTTTACCAATGATTGTACAACGTATTATAAATACATTTAAAATATTAAAGATAACTTAAGTTGCATACATATAGAGATGAAACTGATGAGATTATTTGGTGTTTGTTATTTAGTTTCAGCATGTACAGACATTTTTTTCTGCAATAAAAAAATATTTTCTATAAAATTCACTAGGCATAGAATATATTTCTCAATCAATTAATTGTTTTTCCAAATTAGAGAAGCAGACCAGGAATGAAAGTTGAACAGGAGACAAGGACAATACTAACTGCTCAGTCTGCATACCAAATTCCAAGACAGCCTTTTCCATGCATTTATGCCCTTATGAGAAGGCTGTGTTTGACCTTCACCAGACACACAAGCAAGGGAGAAACCCTACAAGGCAGAAGGGAACACCAGGATCTAACAGTTGATTACAAGATCCTTATTTCTGCAGACCTTCAAATTTACAGAATGTTTTTGGATTATTTATCCTATTTCTTATTATGGAACAAAAAGCAAATCAGCAATTTAAAATGCAAGCTTATAATTTGAAGTGCTCCCCAAAATAAAGTAGAAAGAAGTACAGGAGAAGAAATATCTATTCAAAAGCTATGAAAAATGTTTTTCTTCAACCCCTTGGCTCATCAAGCAGTATATGCAAATGCCAAACTCCAGCTCACTTCAGTAGGAGTGCTATACTTTAAAATGTAGCAGAACACAGCACTCTTTTTTTTTTTCCCTTTCTGGATTAGATTTCTTCCCTTTTTATTATCTAAATATATGTAAAAAATCAGAAGCTCTTCTGGATTTCCTTCCTGGGCCATCATTTCTTACTAGTGATTGAATAGAAAGCTGTAACTCAACCATTTTTGTGACCAAAAGTAGAGTCTAATAAAATCAGTAGGATGCTGCTGAAGTTTCTGAAGAGAATTGAGACATATTTACAGGTAGAATAATTATGGTACTATATCATTTCTTCATTCTACCAGTAGCTTAAGACTGGATTCTGAAACAAAACTACAAATTCATGTCACATACAAAGTGCACTAAAACTGTCTTTTGGCTACTGATGCTTTCAGCATGGGCATAACAAACATTCATCCATAGCAGCAATGGTCCGGTGTGTCTCGGGACCCCTGTCCCATGTCCCGGCCAGCCCTGGCACCGGAGCCGCAGTGAAAGGCACGGTTCGGTATCCTGGGATACTTCCCCGATCCTGTGGGTCCTTGCCCCGCAGACAGTGAACAGTGGTGAAGGAATAAAGGGTGGACTCTGGTGGGGGACTTCAGCTGGGTTTTATTAAGTCCATGCAGAACTCCTTCACACCCAGAGAGTCAGCCCGCCAAAGCCGGCTTTCCTCTCTGTACAGCACCTTAATATGGGGGTGGAGAAATGGGAAGAGGACAGCTCTGAACCAATCCAAAGGGTGAAGGGAGTGACCCAGAACATGAATGACAGTCAATAGAACAAATCCATAAATCAAGGGAGGGGAGAACAGGGATCCTGCCCAATCCCTCGATGTCCTCACTAGAACCTTCTAGACATCAGGGCGAGGCTGTAAGGTGATGAACAGAACCCATAATTGTGATGGACACCTGACAATCACTCAGGGGAAACCAAGAAGGGTTTGACATGGGGTTACATGGAACAAACCATCGTAACTTATACAAAAACAGTATAAAACAAAAAACACCTGCATACAGAAAAACTGATAAAACCCAAAATGCCCTGCTACACATAGCCATATATTTTATACTAGTTAATAAACATACTATTTATTTCAAATGCCAGAGCAGAAAAAAAAACCCCAGAAACTTGGCATATGCTGTGTGGTAAGTGTTAACAAATAGAGATTTTCTGCAGCAACCAGATACACTGCGTGCAACTTGCTTATAACTCTTCAACTGTCTAAAGCTGTCCTTACTACTTGCAGCAGAGACAGCTGGCAAATTGAAATTAATAATGATTAAAAAAATAGTCATGGAGTGATATCATTGTTTTATTATAAAAATGAAAAAGAAACATGTTTATTCTGCTTAAAGCTCTAATTTTGCTCCTAGACCAAACATGGTCTTTTCTAGTAAAGAGAAAATAAAGCACAGTAAGTTAAAAGTTTTCCTCATCATTTTTTTGGTGTGGCTTCTTTACTGCCATTTTCATGTCTGATTTAGAGAGCTAATAATTTGAAATCATCTACTTATTAACACTCCTCCTTTACACAGCTCCTGAAGTGCTCTACCATCATGTCACATAAAACTCCCGTAGCCTGTTCCCCATGGAATGAGCAGGCATGGTTGGTCTCTGAAGTAGCTCATTGCTTCTTTTCTATGCAAGTCAAGAAACTTAATTTTCACCTTGTTTAAGGGAAGTTATTCATTTCTGCCCTGATCTATTTCTGTAGCTGCAGGTATCAAAATGCTCCTTGGTTATTGGTGTTTTATGTGGGTGGTTAAAATTCATACTAATAGCTTTATTATCATCAATACTATGTGTATAATATTTTTATATATGCATATACATATATGTCTAGACACACTTTTCACCAGCTAGAGATTAATGATGTTTTCTGAGCTACATAAGAAAGTACAATATAGTATTTTATTCTGTGCAGAATGTCTTTCACTTTTAAAGTAGGCCCAAGAGTCTTGCTAGATTTCCCATCTCTGTGCACTCTGTTATTACAAAGACTTATTAATTGATCATTTCTTCTTGAACCGCCCGTAGATACCATCTCTTATTACAACAGCAGTGTATGTTTTTTATGCTTGAGGCTCATCACAATGTGCTGCTTGTCCTCACACCATTCCTCATTATGCTGTCTTGTATGCACACTGTTATTCACTAATATTAATATTCCACTCCAGAAGCAGAAAGTGATAGAGCAAAATCATCATCACTGGGACACATTGCCAACCAGAACAAGCAGATGTCCCTATGAAGAGTAGGGTTTATTTAAAAATAAACTCTATGATGGCTAAAGAGGAAATTAAAACAAAATAAACACATAAATAGACAAAATTTACACTGTACTGGAAGAGTATAACCGCACTCCCAGCCAAAATCATTGCAGACACAACTTTATCAGCTTCAGTGGAATTGCAACTAATAGCAACACGGATCAATGTCAAGTATTGCCTTTTTTTCTACATTTAGTCTTTATTTAAAATTAAGAGGGAAGAACACAAAAACTATCATCTATTTATTAACTGGGTAAATTCTATTGGTTTTCATTATTTACCCATTTTCCCTTCTTTATATTGCTTGGGCTTTTTTTTTTNTTTTTGCTATTGAATGCTGAGTGTTTTTTTAAGGGCGGGGGGGGAATAGTGTTTGGTTTTGGGTTTGGAGGTTTCTGTTTGCTTGGTTCTAAAATTGGTTTTTTATGTGTGTGGTTAAAACTATCCCAGCTCAGAGTTTATTATATTTGTGAATGTCAGATTAAATTGATTCTGAAAAGAAAAGGGATCTGAAAAATTCAATGTAAATATTCAAGAGCATCTATATCATTCAATTTTTTACAGAAACACAGAATAAGATGAAGAACATTTTCCAAATGCTTTTTGGGCTCTGGTTGGTGCTGCGACCACTCCCTTGGAAAGTGTGTCTGATCTCCCTCTGGGTGAACAATATCCAACCTAAACCTCCCCTGACACAACTTCAAGCCATTCCCTCAGGTCCTGTCACTGTCACAGAGCAGAGATCAGTGTCTGCCCCTCCTCTTCCCCTCAGGAGGAGTTGTATTTTTGCCTTACAAGGTCATTGCATTCATCTCTTCTGGAGACTTCCTAAACCATACTGTGCTTTTTGTCTTAAAATTAATCTCCATTTGATGCTGTAGCTACATGTTCCCTTTCCTTTAGGGAGCCACCCAGGAAACTGCAGTCTGATGATGGAAAGGATGGGACAAGAGACCAATATCATGGTCAGCTTAAACCAAACCTCACACTGAAAATTCACTAAAATGCTGTTTCAGAGCTTCTAAAAGTAGATATAATGATTTAGAATGACATTTAAATTTAGAAAGCAGAAAGATGATGGTTCCACTGTCAACATACATGAGTCTATTGGGACACAGAAAGAGGTGTGGTGAAAACACATTTACAGATACTTTTAAAGATCTATATCTGAATGAAGAAGTTCTAATATATAACTTTGATGGTTTAAATTCAAACTTAAGTTTAATTCATCAGATAGTTCATTAAATATAGGCTTTGAATCAAGATTATGTACTGAACAAAATACTTATTGGCCAGATACATTAAAAATAAACACATTAGCTGCTGGGTTTTTTTCTAGCCATTGTTTGATGACTTTTTGTTTCTCATTATTATGTATTCTACAGTTAATGTAGTTTTACTCATTTTGTGCAGTAGTTGCAGGTCAAAATTCCCTGAGGATACCTGTCAAGAAATACCACTTAGCTTTCATTCAGCTGAATATTTGCATGAGTGAAGAGAGACCATGGTGATTCGCTTTTAAAGTTAGATTAATGTGAGTTGGGGGAGGGGAAATGACACGGGGGTTTTTAATGCTTACACTGCATAACTAGTTATGCTATATCCTGTTTCACACTGCATTAACCATAAAATAGTGATTTCAGATGACCAAATTGGTGGAGTTTTTAACTTTTTTTCCTTAATTTCCCAAGTTGCCTTTCATAGCTGTTACCCAGTGTTTATCATAGGTCAGACCTCGTGCCACATACAGAAAATTTTCCGCCAGCTTTTAGCAGGAGATGTACATTCACCTACACACAGTACTATATTTACTTTGCATTAAATTAAATATCCTTATAGAAGAAGACAGAATCCCTTAAGGGTGCTGTGAAATACTGCAGAAACATTTTGTGTTTTAAGTCAGCATATCCACAGGCTCCCATTTAAGCACATGTACACTTCACTGCAATGCAGATCTAAAAGCACATGTTTAAGTAAACATCTAATTAGTAACTTATCAACACTATGAATGCTCATATTTTTATTATCATCAACAATATTATATCAATGCTCATGTTTTCTTCTTATCATCTACAGTTAATGATATCATTAACATGTTAATGATAAGCATTATTTAGTAGTATGTTAATTAGCATAGAACTGGAACTCCTTTGTTTCCTCTCCTTCGCCTTTTTCCCAGCATCAGAGGCTCACAATTTCACCAAATTTATACCTTAGTCATAAGTTCCTTTTGTAATCAACTCAAGGTAAAACAGATCTCTACATTAAAGTTCATCTGATGCACTGAAGCTGAGGAATCTTACTCATTTTAGGAGGTCTTGCACCCTCCATATATTCAAGGTCACATTTGGTCCTTTTGATTCTCACTGCCCTATGTTTGCACAGAACACTTCCAGGTTAAGTTAAAATAGGTATATTTCAGTAGCTTGCCTGAATCTGAATTATGATTGTGGACCTCTAATACAAATTACTTAAAGTCCCTAAATCTACCAAACTAATGTAAAAACTAATGCCTCTTTAAATGCCAATCCCCAGAAAAATCACTTTCAGCCTAGAATATCTTTGTAGGGTGGAATTTCTACAGCATAAAGCATAAATGTCAAGTATGCAGACACAAGAAGTTTTGACTGTTAGATTTAAATATAACTTTGAGTAGAGAAAGAAGCATTAATCAGTAAAGTACTGTGACCCAACTCCCACATTTAAGGCTCAGTTTGCATTTTCTGGGGTAGTCCAACAGGGTACAAAACAATGTGTTCATCAAGGTGCAGTCACACAGCACAGTCTGCAAATAGTTATTGTACCTGTTCTGAGGAAAAGGGGTCAGTTTCTTCCTCTAGACTGGCATGGTATTATAATCCTACCAGTGTTAAGTGTGATTACTTTGCTAAAGTCAATACCAACTTTTCTCACAGTACTTATTATTACATACAGACAAGACATTAGATTTTTCGAATAGGAAATTTGGCTGTATATATTCGCCATGGGCATGTAAATAAAGGTTTCTAGTAGGATCAGAGTACCTATGAGAATGCAGTAAATAGCGAACAAAGTCACAATGAGGAGAGACAGGAAATGTCCTTAGTTAAACACCCTGTATTTTGTTAGAGTTGTGTGCACTGTTGAGCTCTAGTGACTTTTTCTATTGAGCCAGTTCACTATCCATTGCAGCTTCAGAAACTGCAGCAAACATAGAATTTTTTATTTCTGGATGAGGGTGGTGAGAATTTTGGCCTTAGCTCCCTTGAAATGTGAGAAGAATATGTAATACCTGACTCTTTCACAAACTGAAAAAACTTTTTAAAGATATGAATGTCATTATTGCATAAACAAATGCATCTTATCTGAAGGTCAATCACATATTTTCTATGTACTCTTAAGCAGGTATGAAATGTTAATAAAAGACTGTGAATATTACCAATGATGCAAGGGAGGGCAGTAGTTCTAAAATAGATGTAAAATAGTGTGTAGATGTTAATGCCTGTCCATAGTGTCAGAAAAACTATGTTGCTTACAATAAACATACAAATTTCAGTTAAAAAAAAAGCTCCCAAATTTACTCATAAAATCAATGATAAACTCATTTACAAACATTTGATCAATTCTGCAAACATTTGCTTTGACCATAATGAAAATCACAAAAAATTCCAGGGGATCTATCTACATTTTCCTAGGAAACATCATATTTTGCCTCCTGCCCTTTGCAGTTCTGAAGAAATGTTGCTTCTTTCTCACTGTGGATATGTGCCAAGAGAAGGAGTTAGGGGAGGTGAGAAAGAGACTGTAACAGAACTGCTCCAGCAGCACACGCAGCCTGCTCTGCCTCGTCAGCCTTATCTGCTCTTATGCAGAGGAATGAGGTTGGCCTTTTTATCAAGCCCAGTGGCCTAGTACTGAGAAATAGCACAGGGCCACAGACAGTGCAGGCTGAAGTGGTTTTCCAGAAGTATCCATTAGAGAACATGCTGACATTTTATGGAGATTATGAGAAATGCACGAACTGTGAACAGTAAATGTCGACAGAGTCATCATAGAGGAGCTCCTACATTGTCTTAGGAGAGATAAGCAAGGAAATCTTTGCTTTTCTTGTTCCTTGACCTCAAGATTAATGGTCTCCTAAACAGGTACGCCAGATACAAATTAAACATTTATTTAACTGGGGAACAAAGAACCCAACCAGCCTTTGAAGATTCTCATTCAGCTTTATGAGAAGTTCCACTAATATGTATAAACATGTAGTTTGGAAATTTTAGTTCATTTATCAAGGTAGCAGATTGTGAATTTTAAGCAGGCCATACATCAGCCCAAAATCATTCTAGGGAAATCACACCTTCATTCCGTTTAGGAGTTGGTCCCAAAGTAATTTCTGAGTTTAAATTCTGTATGAAAAATGATATGCAGATTTTTAGGGGAAAATAGATCTATTTAACTTTTCTGGGTAAATATTCGGAGTACCATGATGATTAAACTAAATTTATATTCATATTTTTTTAACTATGAAGAGACTAAAAAAAATCTTAGAAGTAAATATTAAGATACATAATAGATATTTTTTGCAAAAATTATATTAAATTTACTATAATATTGTCTCACATAGAACAACAGTATTTAAAATATCATTACAGAGTCGAATACAAAGGGCCACCAAGGATAACCTGCATGCTGACCTAACCTTAACTCTGCCATTAGGCAAATTGTTTGTGTTCTTAAGTAATAGATTTTAAATGTTACTGGTGACCTGATGCCATTCTCAAAAGTCACTTCATTATGAAACAAGATTAATAAGAAACTAATGATGTGTGGATCTGTAGCTCAGTTGTTAGGCTGTATCGCTCAGGGGTTTTAACTGCATCATTGTCAGACAATATAGTACTCTGAGTTCAAGTTGAACTTCAGCTTGAACTAGATGGTGAAGTTATTTACACACTTTTTTTTTTATTTTGCCTGCAGCTTTCATCCATATAAAATCATTGATAAACTGATTTTAGGTGGGACACATTCTTCCCCAAGCCAAGGCAGAACCAATAAACTTCAGAGTTAAACTTGATTTAGTGGCAAAACTTATTGTCTGACAGTTGGTACAAACTCAGTTAAAATCTACATGGAAGGAAATATGTCACAGAAGGTGCAAAACCTCACCAAACAAAAAAAGAAAAGTCAACTCACATGAGCAGGTGTGTTCAAACTTGCAGAAGAAAGGCAGGAAGAAGCAGTGGCAGAACACTCTGTCTACATAAATGCCAAATCCTCGCTGTTAATCATAGCACGGTTTGGAACTGTAAATTGAAGGTGTGTTGAAGGAAGCAGCCATTCAACAGTGATAAAACCAATTGTAGCAGAAAAAACACCCCAGTAAAATTTAAAAATCATCAGTGTTGCCATTAGACCACAAAAGGAACAGTTGTGATACCAGGCACTCACCAAAGCCTCTCTATCACCCCCCTCTGCAGCTGGACGGGGAGAGAAAATATAACAAAGGGTTCATGAGTTGAAACAGGGACGGGGAGGGATCGCTCACCAAATACCATCACGGGTAAAATAGACTCAAATTAGAGATAAGAAGTAAAATAATACCTTTAAACCATCTTCCTCCCACCCCTTCCTCCTTCCTAGTTCTACCTCCTACCCCTGTGCGATGCAGAGAGATGGGAGTGGAGGTTTTGGTCAGTTCTGACAAGATGTTCCTGCCACTGCTCAGGGAGAGGAGTCCTTGCCCAGCCTCAGTGTGGGGTCCCTCCCATGGGAGACAGTTCTCTATGAACTTCTCCAATGTGAGTCTATCCCACAGCAACAGTTCTCCGCAAACTGCTACAACATGGGACACTCTTCCACATGATACAGTTCTTCAAGGCCAGGCTGCTCCAACATGGGTGCGCCACAGGTTCACAAGTCCTACCAGAAAACCTGGAACAGCATGGGCTCCTCACTCCACAGGTCTGCAGGTCCCTGCCCAGAGCCTGATGCATCACAGGATCACATTCTCCTCTCAGATATCCCCTTGCTCCAGCCTGGCTCTCCTCCATGGGCTGCAGGTGGATCTCTGATCCCTTTGCTCCTCCATAGGTTGCAGAAATTCAGTTGGCTCACCATGGGCTGCATCACAGGTGTCAGGTGGTCTCTGCTCCAGCACTGGAGTGCTTCCTGCTGCTCCTTCTGCACAGACCTGGCTGTCTGCGGGATGTTCCTTGCACATATTCTCACCCTTCTCTTTGGCCACAATTACATCTGCCCAATAACTTTTTTTCCTTTTTCTAAGTTACATTATCATGGAGTTGTTTCCACCATTTCTGACTGGCCCTCAGCCAGAGCCATGTCCATGTTGAAGCCATCCAGAATTGGCTCTGCTGAACATGGGGGAAGCTGCTGGCAGCTTCTCACAGAAGCCACCCTGCAGTCTCCTGCTACCAAAACCTAGCCATGCAAACCCAATATACCCATCAATAGATTTCAGTCAAATTTGGATTTAAACAGCACTGTAGTACACACAGATGTCTATCATCCTCACTTAGCAAAGCACCAAAGCAATTTTAGCATTTTTTGCAATTTACCTCAGCTTTTGTCATATATGTAGGAAGTTACTAAGGCTGAATTCTGCAAAGCAAAGATGACTCATGAATAACACTTGCTTTAAATATGAAGAAGATATGTCCTGAACAAAAAACAAAGGAACAGTTTAGTAATGTAATGTTTTGTGATCCTAGTGCTGCATATGAAGGCATAGGTAACGAAGAACAAAGACACGTTATTAGGTGAATTATACTTTATGCTGCTGTGTCACTTGGATTACATGCTCCTACTATGTGCCACCATCAGTCTGAGGTTTGGAGTATGTTCTAGGTTTGTGTAACTGTAAACTGTAAACAGTAGAATTTACAAGTCAATTAGCTTCAGAGGAAAGAATTTATAGAACCTGGGCAAGACATTTCCTGGATTATTTGTCTTCTCTTTCAAACACGCAGCCTAGAGAAATTATATGCAAAACTTGTACAGTTAATGAAACAATATCAACCAGAAATACCAAAGCTGGAAATAAAAATAAGTAATGCCAGAAAGTTCCAAAACCACAGTTTCTCCCACAGTTTATAGTTAGCACCCTTATCTGTCTGTGGAATTCTTTTTTTTAGTTTCTGTGTTAACTATTAACTCTCAATATCTTCTTGTTTATTAATAAAGTCTAACAGATACAATGCAGACAGTTTTTAGTGCCTTGAAATGCTAATACTGTTCAGTTATCAGAAAATTTCACTGCAGACTCTTCAATAGTCATAATCTTAAAGTCTGAGGTTGTTTAAGTAGAATTTATGCAAAGAGTGTTTTAGTAAGGGAGATTATAGTATGAGAAAACTATTACCTATATTTTGTACACCTGTACACAGTAACATTATATAGCACTTCCATGAAAGGTGACAATCCACTGGGAAATTCAGACTAAATTACTCCTTTTGAAAGGAGAAGGGGGAAAAAAAAGGAAAGGATGTGAGAATATACATAGGGGATATCTGGTTGAGCTTCCTTCCCTCCTCAATATGTCAGTGCTGCAGGCAGTAAGATGCTGCAACCATGTTCAGCTCTGCTGAAAGAATTGGCAAGAGGGGCAGATCCTCACTGTGCAGTGAGGTGTATCTAGGTAATCTGATATCAGTTCTACTCTCATAGGCAAAATTTTCCCCATACAAAAACCAAGAAAGTGAAAAGAAATAAAGGAGTAAATACAAAATAGTGGGAATAAGTCAGAATGAAAAACTCAGTTCAGAAGAGTAAGTGGGACACTGAATACTCCAACACAGAAATATCAGAGCATACCCTTCACCACTTTTTTGCAATTCCTTATGGTCACACATGCCACATTCTTCTTCAGTGCAATGAGCTATGTATTCACTTTTGGGTCATCTCCCCTCTGAACTAGTTACCATCCCAAAGACTGAGACAGGATGGCTCCAAATATAGTTAATATCATACAACCACTCCATCTACATTTTAAACTGCTTTAGGTGCAGCCAAGTAAGGTTCACACATCCCCAGGCCTTGGGATGGTGTGGGGATGCGTTTGACTTCAGCAGAGAGAGGCACTCACTGCTTCCCCAGGCCTCCACATGCAGTGAGCCAGCCCTGCCAGAGCCTGTTTGAACTTCCCACCCAAGAGTTTCACCTCCTGGCTGATTTGGCCAGGACTGAAAGAAAACTTTGACTGTTTGCAAAGGCAACCAAGCCAGCTGTGAACAGCTCTGTGGTAATAATCCTCTTTATAAGAAGAAAAAAAGCCTATAAAAGTAATAAGACAACCAGTAGCATTTGAAAACCCCTATAAATAATGCATGCAAATAATATCCCATAAATGTAAATTACATTGCTTTTTGGGGTGAAACTGGAGTTGATTTTACTCATTACTTTATCACCTGCTAACTCCAATGTTTATGAGCAATTTTGAATGTCAATATGTAAAGTATACGACATTTATTATATTATGCATTAAATGACATTTACAGACATCTGCTTCTGAGTTTTGATTTGAGAAGGTGAGTTCTGTCAATGTGAGTTTACTTTAATACCTACAAGATTAATATTCAATGTAATTGGGTGTTTTTTTCATTTTATTATTCTGTGTTTCTGCCAGCCTTGAAGTCTAGCTTCTGTTACAAAATCTGAGTGCAGGAGAAATGTGCAAAAATTTCATAATGAGTTCTAGTGAAAATACAGACAGGGCTAATAGTAAGACCAAACTCATAGACAAGGAACAAATACTATGTATGTATATATTAATTGTCTCCAAAGTTTCCACCATGCATTTATTTTTGTCATGAATGCTGCCGGTCATCTAAGAACCTTTTTCAAGAATGTTCTGGGGTGGTTTCAGCCCTTCCTGGCTGATCAATTCTAGGCAGTAATTATACAAATTTGCATGATTGCTTCTCTTCTTTTAAGTGTCATTGCCTCACCATATTATCTACATTAAGGTGCTTAGAAAGAGCTAGGGATTCTTGTTTTGGTATGAATAACTTAGATGAATTTTGAGTTAACTTTCTAACATTATAAGTGACCCTCCAGTTAATCAACAGGCTTTTTCCAGCATCCAAGGTCACCAGATTCAAGAAGGTGATTCTGCCCCTCTACTCTGCTCTGGTGAGACCCAGCCTGGAGTGCTGCATCCAACTCTGGGGAAGGCACAGCACAGGAAGGACATGGATTGTCAGAGCGAGTCCAGAGGAGGCCACCAAGGTGGTTAGGGATGGAACACCTCTCCTATGAGGAAATTCTAAGAGAATTGAGATTGTTCAGTCTGGAAAAGTGAAGGCTTTGGGGTGACCTAATTGCAGCCTGCCAGTACCTGGAGGGAGCCCACAAGAAACATGGAGAGACTCTTTACAAGGACATGCAGTAACAGAACAAGTGGCTATGGCCTTGAACTGAAAGGGAATAGGTTTAGAGTAGATATTCAGAAGAAATTTTCTACTGTGCAGGCATTGAGACAGTGGAACAGGACAGCTGCCCAGGGAAATTGTGGGTGCCACATTGCTCTCAGTGTTTATAGCCAGGTTGGGTGGGGCATTGATCAGCCCGGTCTTTGAAAGCTGTCCCTGCTCATGTCAGTGGGATTGGAAGTAGCTGATCTTCAAGCTCCCTTTCAATCCAAGCCATTCTATGAAGCTATGATCTCCCAGTTGCTCAGGTAAAAATGAAAAGCAGATATCTGAAACTGATCCATAACTCTACTGAACTATTTATTAAGAGGAAAGGTAATGGTATAAGCTTCAATAATAGCTACTAATTTCTACAGAAGAAATTACAAAAATGTCAAATAGATTTTATTATTTTGAGCTAATTTTAATTTATAAAAAGAATTCAACTTAGTTACTGTATTTTATGATCTTTTATATAAGTACATATATATCAATTGAATCACATCCTCATCAAGAATATTAACTCTTAAAATTTATCACACAACTTCCAGAAAAATATGTAATATTATACATGCAATGTAAGGCACACACTGTTGAATTAATTTGCTACAATAAAGACCCTCAAGCCTGAAACCTGAAAAAAAAAAATCCAACATCAAAACATAGGATAGAATAAAGACCCAGCTGGTATCAGTCATTCTATTTGACTCTTGCCATGAATACATCTGTGAGAGACAGACCTTGTTTTGAGAACTCATCTGTACTTCTTGCATGTAAATAATATTGGTGTTGGCTGATAAAACAAATGTTAATTAAAACAGATTAATAAACACCAATGAAACAAAAGAAAGATAAAGAGAATCTATTCTGCTAAATGCAAATGGATACTTTTGGGCTGAAATCTCAGACACTTCAAGAAGGCATTCTTTAAAATAAGTATTTAAAGTCAAAAACAGTCAATGAAGTCGGCCAGCTTTGAAGATCATTAGAAGAATATGTCTGCCTACATCTGTATCTACCTCGACTTCTGTGAGGCCTTCAACATGGTCCAACAAGACATTCTTATCTCCTACCTGGAGAGACATGGATGTGAGAGGTGGAACAGATGTATAAGGAGTTGGCTGGATGAGCACAGCAAGGGACTTGTGGTCACTGGTTCTAAGTCCAGGGAGAGGCTGGTGTCAATTGGTTTCCCTCAAGGTTCTGTCTTGAGAGTGGTATTCTTTGGTTTCTTTATCAATGACAAAAATAGTGAGATAAAGTGGATCCTGCCCAAGTCTGCAGATGACACAAAGCTGAGTGGGGAAGTTGACACAACCGAAAGAAGTGATGAGACCCAAAGGGACCTGGAAAAACTTGAGATGCAGGCCTACAAGAAACTCATGAAGTTTAACAAATATGTGTGCAAGATCTTGCACCTAGGGCATCCGGGCAGCCCCAGGCATGAATATAGACTGGGAAGAAAGTCATTGAGAACAGCCCTATGAGGAAGAACTTGGGCATTCTGGTTGGTGAACAGCTGTACATGAGCCAAGAGTGTGTGTTTGCAACCCAGAGAGCCAGTGTCCTGGGATGAATCCAAACCAGCATGTCCAGCAGGCTGAGGGAGGGGATTCTGCCTCTCTGCTCTGCTCTGCTCTGCTCTGCTCTGCTCTGCTCTGCTCTGCTCTGCTCTGCTCAGCTGAGACCCCGCCTGCAGTGCTGCATCCAGCTCTGCCATGGGGTCTCTAGCAGTAGAAAGAAGTGGATCAGTTGGAGCAAGTCCGGAGAAAGGCCACAAAATTTACCAGAGGACTGGAGCACCTCTCCTATGAAGACAGGTGGAGAGTTAGAGTTGTTCAGCCTAGAGAAGGCTCAGGGGTGACATCATCATGGACTTCCAATGCTTAAGGGAACTTATCAAAAAGAGGGGGAGCAACATTTTTACACAGGCAGGTAAAAAGAGCAGAGAGAGATGGGTTAGATATTAGGAAGAAATTCTTTACTGTGAGGATGATGAGTCACTGGCACAGGTCACCCAGAGAAATTGTGGATGAGCTGTTGAAGGCCAGGCTAGACAGGGCTTTGAGCAACTGTGTATGGTGGGTGACATCCCTGCCTCTGGCAGGGGGATTAGAACCAAATAATCTTCAAGATCTCAGCCCATTCTATGATTCTATGATACTTCAAGGCTGGAATGTCTCACCTACCTTTAGCTATTCAGTAGTGAGGAGACTCACTTTTGACAACGAGTCAGGGTCCATCTGCAGTCAGTGCAGAGAAACGGGCAGCTTGGCACCCACACAGTAAAGGTCATCCATGTCTGCTTAGTTGTTCCCTGAGAGAAACTGTTTCTCTCCAATATCTATAACGCAGCCTAGATTACTAGTTTAGGCTAATGCCCTATCCTTGTATGTCCTTAAACACTTAAGGCAGGTTACATCCTAGGTGCTAAAACTTAGATAGGACATCATTTAGGAGTCACCTACCTCTCTCCATCTATTATGCAGGGAATGGGGTCTATTGTACTAGGTCAAGTGCTTCCTTTGGCACCTAACACAGTGTTTCAAGTTAGGAAGCTAAAACTTAAACAATATTTTTAGAGCTGCAAATCTATATTCAAATTCATGATGATTTTGCTGCATTTCTTATGTTTTGCTGAGCCCATCTTCATTTCAATTTCACTGATAATTTCAGTAAGACTCCTCCTTTCTGAATCTGTTGAAAAACAAATTCAGTTGGATTTTTCTCTGAGTCTTCCCTTCAAGCTTCCTTGTTGTAGGCTCAGATTAGAAAGATATAATTTAAAAGTATTTCCCAGCATATCTGTGACAGACTATCTGGTTTATCAACTTTTAAAGTATATAATTATAAACTATAACATCCAGGACTGTGTTCCTCACAAAATCTCCTTAAATACAATTCCAGCACAGAATATAACTTATCCTATGATTAGCATACTATCTCCTGTGGAGATCTATATTAAGTCAAGCATGTTTATTTCTCTCTGACCCTTCTTCTTTCTTCTGTCCGACATTCAGCATTTCTTCTTCTATTTACACAGGAAAGATGCACACCCATTTGGTGCTTCAATTTACCACTGTACATGGCCAGGGTGCAAATCATCTAACTAAAAGTAAACATCTACACTTTAACTATCACTTCAAGTTCTCTTTCTGGTCAAGAACAAATAATAGGTATGGCTAGTGCACAATTGCTCTCAAAATGCCTATTTCTCTCCATTGATTGTCATGACAATTTAGGGTGACAAGCTTGAAGGCAGACAACATCTCTGTAAATCAGTGTATTTCCTGAACTGGACCGCACACACAAAATCTGTTGAGAGGAAAGAAAGGTTTACTCTGTCTCTCAATGTCATACAAAATTCAAAAGAATCTTTATCCTGGTGATGTGGGTTAAGTTCAACAGGCAACTCAGCCCCACACAGCCACCTAGTCATCTTAACTGTTCTAAACTCTTCCAGTAACTCAACTATCAGACACCCTTATTGGGAGGGTGTTTTTTGGGTTTTTTTTAATGTTTCTTCAATTTGTGTCTTTAAAATGGCTTTCTATATTATTGTGGTGGGCTGTACAGATTAGTAAATAGAACAATATGTCTATCAGAATTCAAATTCTTAAACTGAGATGAGATTATTATTATAAGAAGCCTATTGTGCCACTGAAGAGAAATTAATTTTAGAGATAATGTAAATATTTGAATTTTTTAAGATTTAATTTACACTTAGTAGGGAATATTTCAGTCCCAGTGAAAGAGAGTCGTGGCATTAGTTTCCCCTACTGACATGACTTTAACCATAGTAGCATCATATGTATCAGAATAAGTAGGATGCATAAATAGTCAATGACATAGCTACAGGCTCATTCTGGTATTTCTGCTCATTAGTTTAGCTCAAAGATAAAAAAGGAAAGAAAATAAATATGGAGTTCTATACCAACCCATAACTGCTCTACAGTAAGACCGTTTATAGGTTTTGTAGTGTCATAAAATCAAAGCGAGAATGAATGTGGTCTAAGTGTCACAAAATACATTTTGAAAAAATCAGATCTCCAATTAGGCTGTGATTTATTTTTGCTTGAGTTGTGATTTAAAGCAGGCCATTCAGCCAAATATGAAGAACATGATGAATGGCACAATTTGGGCATATATAAATCAGATAGCACTCAGTACCTCAATGCTGTAAATTCAAATAGATTTTTCTCTGCAAATTTTTAATCTACATTAATTTCTATGAGAGATGGGCCTAAATGATGCATTTTGGATGCGGATTTGGACACAATTTTTCCTAGATTTTTGGACTGACATCTGTGTCTGAGAATGGGCTGAATTTTCATGGTAATTCTGAACTTTCCACTTTTACATTCTCTTTGTTTATTCCTTTGTTACTGTACCACTCTACTTACCAAACGATGTTATAGTTTTAACATTTTTTACTGTCCACTGCGCCTTTGAGACTATTTTGGTTGTTTTCTTTCCTCCCTACTCCAGTCTATGAACAATAGAAGGTTCGATTGATATGTCTTGTGAAATTCTTTCATGTTTCCTGTTTTGCCTGAACCTGCACAAGAGGCTTTTATAATATACTCCTTGAATAATAAAATTAAGAAGTACTAAAGAAAACTTCAAATTCTACTGCTTTTTATGTCTACGCACTCTCTTCTCTCCTACCTAGCAGTTTTTATTCTTTCATCAATGTAATTTTCTTGTCAGCTCAGTGATAGATTGCTTCGTGATCTGTAGTAAGTAGATTTAGCATTGTTGTAGTATTCTAGTTTGCTTACCACATCTATATTTTCTCTGTATAACTTTTAGGATGAAGTCAACCCTTTTTATAATTCTGTTGTTATGATTGATAGCAGACAAACAAGAAGACTGATTCTCAGATAGTTTAAACTGTTGATAGCAAAAAAATCTCTAAGAGCCTTTTTTTGGACAAAAAAATCAGAATATGTCTGAAGAATGTGGCTGAAAGATTCTTTCAAGAAAGGCCGGAAGTATAAATACTCTTGAAAGAGTAGAAATGTTGCATTCTTTTTGATTAGTCTTTTTTTTTCTGTGTTGCAAAGCAAAAGGAAATTTATCTATATATAACTTAAAGTTGTTTAGAAATAGCATTAAAGTCAAGTAACTGTTTCCTCTTAGACACAGATGGTAACACTTTCAGAGTGTTAAGTGGATCTTCATCTCTACAACCTGAGCTGGGTGAACCTCAGGTAAATAAATTCAGTCCTGATTTCTTGAAGAATAATTCCCCTTTGTTGCCTAGCCCAAAATATTTAATAATAATAATTTCCTTAGATATTTTCTTTCTGTCTATTGTACAGCATCTCAATCTTGACAACGCATGGCATTATGTGGAAAAGTTTTGCTAGGGATTTTTTTAGGACTGTCTTCTATGGGAAAACACAAGGAGCAATCCCTGTGTCAGACAGAGCCAGTTCCAGATGGCTCCAAAATTAACCTGCCAGTGGCCAATTCTGAGCCCACCAGCAACATGGTAACATATTCAAGGAGGTTAAAAAAGGTTGTACAGCAGCTGTGAGAGGAAGGACTGAGGAAATGTGTGAGGAAACCATCCTGCAGATATCAGGGACATAGAACAAGGAGTGCTCAGGTGCCAGAGAAGTTTCCCCTGCAGCAATCTAGTTCAAATCATGGTGAGGCAGCTGTGCCCCAGAAGCCTGTGAAGGACCCCACATTTGAGCAAGTGGATATTCCCTGAGCAGAGCTGTAGAGCCAGGAGAATCCATGGAACCAGCAGAAGCAGGTTCCTGACAGGACAGAACAGTTCCTGTGGCTCATGGGGAGCCCATGTTTGAGCAGATTGTCCTTGAAGGACTGTATCCCGAGGAAAGGATCTATTCTGGAGTAGTTCTTGAAGAGCTGAAGCCCATGGAAAGGACCCATGTTGGAGTGCTCATGAAGTGGCTCATGAAGTATCTCCCAAGGGGAGGACTGCACACTGGAGGAGGGGGAGAGCTCTCCTGGAAAGGAAAGAGAAACTTAGACAATGAGTTACGAACTGACTGCAACCCCTATTACCCTCCACTACTTGTGGGGAGGAGGCAAAAAAAATTAGGAATGATGTTGAGCCAGGGAAGAACCCTGGAGGGATAGGGGGACGGTGGTTATAGCTTTAATTTCTCACTATACTACTCTTTTGCAATTTATTGGCAATAAATTAAATTCCCCAAGTTCAAGTCTGGATTTGCCTGTGATGGAAATTGGTAAGAAACCTCCCTTCCCTTATCCCAAGTCATGAGCTTTTCCACAGCTTTTCCCTTCTGACCATTTTTTGATAAAGGGTAAGTGATAGAGCATCTTGATAGGTGTCAGGCAGTTAATCAAGTTCAGCCCACCACAGATGGCAATACAGTACCTATCTCATTCCCAAATATCCCATATGGCCAAGAATGAGCTGCCACGTCTTGCATTTGCTGAGTACAAGAAGAATCCAATTTGGGGCTCCTAAGATAAATGACAAATACATCTCCCCATTGTGGACCCAACCACTTTTTAAAACAAAGTCAGTCCAGCTTTGCAATTGTTCCTATTTCTTGTAAAGGTAAAAAACCCCTAATTCTCACATACCTATTCTTTCACTATTTTTGCAAAATTACTTTAGGGCATGGATGTTAGCAATGTGGAACCTTAAATAGTTTCACAGCCCTCTGAGAAGCCTGAAAAAAAGTGTGCTATGCAGCACCAAATCTCTCTGGCACACAAATAATTTAAACTGCACTCAGAACACATTGGAAAAGCAGGCCACTTTTCTGACTGCTAAGAGGAAGGTATCTCTGAAGTACAATGAAGTTCAAGGAGGAAATTTACTCAGACACCTATATTTTAGCAATTTTATTTTACACTGAGCAATCTTAGCATCTCTATGAGGTGTAATGAAGGTGTATTCATCTTACATATTAATAGTGTGAAATGTAAATAACTTTGGAACTCTAGAAACTGGGGTAACTGTTTGCTTAAATCTCGATTTACTGGGTTATTGTTATAAATGCAGCTTTAATTGCTATGCTGATGACTAACAGCCTTGTATATTTGCTAGAAAATTCCAGACTATTAAACAAAAAAAGTGGGCTGAGAATATTCAGAGAATATCAGAATATTGCAAGGTGGTAACTGTGAAAGATGTTTCTCACTCTGTGCACTTTCAGGCCACTCTGCTGAACAAAACAGATAGTGTTTGTTTTGGAGTAAATGAGAGTAACAAAATTGCCTGAGACTTTAATTTGGTCTTAGATTAAGTGTTCAGTAGAAACTCTAAATCTTTCAAATGACACTGAAAAGTGAAAAGAGTTATTAAGGTTGTTTGGGAAACAATGCTATAACTGATGTTTATTCTCATTTTATGTATCTTAGTCTGTCACATAGAGATTATGCATTTTATGTGTGGCTCATCAGCTTTCCTCACATACAGATTTCTAGTTCAAATACAGGATAGGAACTGAAATGTTAGATAGAATGAAAGACTTTTATAGACTATATCCAGATTTCCAGCTTGCAATTTGAGAGAGAAAATAAATTTTCATAAATATAGAGAATTATTGTACATATTTTAAACACAGTCATGAAAATTTTTTCATAATTTTTCACCATGAAATTTTTTTTCATAACCATGAAAAAAAAAAAAGAAAAAAGAAGTTATTAAAATGTGGGTAATATATATTCTGTTTATCCCATTGCTATATTTTAAAATATGAGTAAATGTTTAATTACAGTAAGAAATAACTTCTATGAAATGTGCAAAATATAAGTATATAAGTATATAAGTATATAATATAAGTATATAGTAGATTGAGTCAGATAACAAAGGGAAATTAGAAAAACTGACATAGTCTTAAATCTTTTTTTTTTCTCCTTGCTAATTTACTCTTAGTATACAGAAGCACCTCTTAAATTGCAGGGTGGGACAGCACTGGAACATGTTGCTCAGAGAAGTTGTGGAGTCTCCTTCTCTGGAGAAAATTAAACCCCATCTGGACAACGTCCTGTAAACCTGCTCTCGGTGAACCTGCTTTAGCAGAAAGGTTCACCTAGATGATCTCCAGATGGCTCTTACAACCCCAACCATTCTGTGATTCTCTGATTCACGTTAGCTCTGAATATCAAAATTTTCATACTAGTAAAGCATACAATGTATAGAAAATGGTTTGCCCCATAAGATCAGAGAAATATTTTCTTTTGCCTTTGGGTAAATGGAATATAGAAAGAACGTGAACAAAGAAATAGGAGCTTAAAACATTATCTTGGATAATGTTCACTAAGAGAGAACTTGCCTCTTCTGGAAACTGGTAAAGAAGCACATAATAGAAAAGTTGTTCTTCTGTCACACTATTTTAAAAATCATTCTGCAATTTTCAGTCTCTAGTATCTTCTAAAAAGTTCTTCCCTATCGCACTATTTACAAAATCTTTAATATCTTCTTTTATGTCTTTTACATCTATTACAAAATGTGAGGGAAAGTAGAGCAAGGGTTGTGAATTACAGTTTAAAAGAACAGATGAAAGTTACAATGAAAAGTGTTGTGAAATTGTTATGTGTAGGAAAAAGAGTTCTTAAAATATGCTCTAAATTGTACAGATGAACCACAGACACTCTGAACACTTGCCTCTTCCTAAATTGCCCAAATTTCAGAGTAACCATAGGGGATTTAAACAATAACAATTCTTCCACTTATTTTGGCTTAGATAGAGAGGAGATTGTCTTCTATTGATCTTAATCACCATTAAATTAGCTCAACATCGAGGCCTTTCTGATCTTTCTGTATTACTGTCAAAAAAAAAAAGTAGTGGTTAGTGTCTGTGCTCTGCATGCCAAAGTCCAAGTAAAATACTCTTTACAAAAGATTTCTACTGCCTTTCATGTTCTTGCATCCATTTACAGTCCCAGTCAAGTCTTTGGACTGAGCAGAGATTATCTTTTTTGTTGCCAATGCATTTATTTTCCTAATAATGAATGGTTATACAGATAAAACTGATCAAAAGGACCTTGGAATCATGACAATGCCATTCTTCCATTTTTACAGAAGCTGTGTATTTAATGCTCTCGTCAACATAAAAGGAAAAAATAACATTAATAAGAGCACACTCACTGGAATTAGAAAGTAAATGGTGCCACATCTGGTACTGAACAGAATGATTCACTGCAAATATTAAACCCTCAGCTGCTGCTGGTCGTATACAAGAGCAGGAAATCAAATATGAATACATAAATACAGCTAAGCATAAATATATAGATAATATATACTATATTCTAATATTTGTTGACATAGATACAGTCAATATGCTTATTTCAACTTTCCTGATTTGGGACCTCACAGTTCTGATCTCTATACAATCTCTTAACCCAATTTCCAAAAAATATCCAATGCAAAAATAATAATCTTCCCTTGCTCCTTGTACTTAGACCACATAATCCACTTATACTTTGGCTGCACTGTCACACCCTGTTGGAAACCTCTTTGTGATAGTTTTTGCCTCCCTTCTTTTGCAAAATAGTAACTGTAAAGTTAAAGAGATAGAATACAACTGATGGTTAAAATATTGAAAAGCCCCATCAAAAATGATAAATGAAAATAAAATTTTAAAACGGATGTATGAATTTTGATATACCTGAAATCCATGTTTTATTACTGTTTATCTCCCAACCTTGTGTTGATGTAAGCATAGGTTATTCATGGAGACATGGACTTTTTATCATAAGTAAATAACTATTTTGTCTAACTGGTCCCAAAATAAGATTTTACTGTAAAATGAAACTATGTAGGTAAGTATATAGTAGTTTTCGGAAATATGAAGTTCTTTGATTTAACAAAAAAGACTTGTTTGTCACTGGCATGTCTCTCTGCATTATTCTAAAAGTTGTGTAATCATTTTGCTCTCTTTCCAGTGTCTTCACTCAAGCTCCTTGTATGAAGATATACTACCAATATGAAAATGAAGTCAGATATATCTTTCCCTATGAATTATTCAAAACAAAATCTCTTGCAAGCTGTCAATATCCACAAGCTTCAGGTAATTGGAATGAGGTTTTGATTGATCTCTTGGACTGAGATTAAGGGGAACAAAATCCTTGTTATTCAATTATGCAGGACTGAAAATCTTATTGTAGACCTTTGGCATTTAACCTGTTAGGTGACTATTTTGTGTCCTTTATATCCAGTATTCAGTCTTGACATTTCACAAAATATGAAAATATCTGACTGCTACATCTGACTTCATCTTCAGTCTGCATATTTACCTATATCCAAATAGACTAATCCATGTGTATTTATATTTTATCTTTGTATTGGTGTGGAAGAGTACATGAAAATGGATAGAAATATATTGAAGGGCAAGCAGAATATAAGTCAGTTTAAATTAGCAAATCAGGCAACATCTCTTTTAGTGGGGAAACTGGTCATAAAAAAGCACTGATGCTGTCATGAGATCATGGAACAAAATTAAAGATGGATTCTAGATAAGAGCAAGTTCTGGAAATCATTTGAAAAGGAATTGGTTAACTCAGAAATGTTTCAAGAAAAACACAAGTTGTAAATTATTTTTTTAAAGCTAATGAATATCATCCAGAGGAAATCTGTGAAATTTATGAAGACTGTTCCATAAAAAATTTAAGTAATATCATAAAATATATGGTGTATTCTGCATGATGTTAAAAGCACCCTTCTCCGCAGCCCTCTGCTATTAGCACACCTTCTGATAGAAAAATATCAAAGGAAGGGTGAATTTGTAAGTCATTGGATGCTTTATGTTGCTATTTTTATAAAAATATTTTATGGATTTTGTTCTGATTTCTTTGGGGGAGAGGGGTTCAGGCGTTTTTTAATTGTATAGGAATGGTAAAAGAAACTTCACTGACTGTTCATTAAGTACAACATTAAGTCTTAGATATTGCCACGTGTCCCAGTTTACAAAAATGACATGAATTTTCTCACAAAGAACAATCCTACTTGGATTGCTCAATACCATAGATATTAATTGTCTATTGGTATCAAGATCCTGAGAGAGTAGGGCAAAAATCAAGATCATAGAGCTCAATTTCAGAACACCAGAAACTGGGGGCTGCAGGCATATGATTGGAAGAGTCCCATGGGATAAGACCTTGGAGGGAAGAGGGGGCCAAAGAAAGTTGATATTCCAGGATAACCTCCTCTGAGCTGAAGGAGTGTCTATCTCAATGAACAGGAAATGAACCAAAAATGCCAGGACACCCACACTGATGAACAAGGACTTCCTGACAAAACACAAATGCAAAAAGGAAGCATGGAAAAGGTGGAAGCAATCTGGAAGGATTATAGAAACACAGCGTGGGCACGTATGGTGAGGAAAGACTTGGCCCACACCCAGACCTGAGTCTGGGAATGGATATCAAAGGCAGGATGGGTTTCTACAGTACATGAGTGACTGAAGGAAGGCTAAGGCAAATGGGGCTGAATGGGCCAGGACATCTGGTTACTCAGGACATGGAGCCAAGGCACAGTGTTGCAGTGAGGGTGGCTGTGACAAACCTTTGAGTCCTGACTTCAGGGTGAATATGGCACGAAATAAGAAAAAGGAGCAGGAGCAATGGAGTGCCCCGAAAAGAAAATTTACTTTAATGAGAAATAAAAACAGGGACAATGCCCAGAAGCCAAACGCAGTATAGGGACAAACTCCAAAGACCAGAAACAGGGTAGAAATAACAATATATACTCTTGGGAGTGGATCATTCTAGAACCAATGCCATATATGGAACACAAGTAACCAACAGGGGAGCAGAACTCGGACTAGTTAACATTACAGCTTCAAAGGGTCTTGGGAGGAGATCTCAGGCTTGCCCTTAGTTAGATGAATGTTTTTTAGGGCTTGAAGCTAAGGCTTGGTTTGTTAGAGGTGAAATTTGGCTGACCCTGCGTCCCAGTCAGGCTGACTCCCACAGTACTGAATGCCTTGTTTGCCTCATTCTCTACTAGCAAGATGAGCTTTCAGGAATACCAGGCTCCAAAGACCAGGGACAGTCTGGAGGAGCAGGTCAGGGAATGCCAAAGTAAACTGGACTTACTTGTGTGTATGGGCTCTGATGCATCCATATGTGCTGAGGGAGAGTTGGTGTAACTATGAGACCACTTTTGATTGTCTTTGAGTGATTTCTGTGACTGGGAAAAGTGCCTGAAGACTGGAGGAATGTAGGTCACCAGTCTTCAGAAAGGGTAAGAAGAGGACCCCGGCATTGCTCACCTCCTTTGACTCCTAGAATAGTATTGGAGCACTTAATACTGGAAAAAATTTCCAGGCACATAAACAACAGGAAATTCATCAGGAGTAGTCAGCATGGATGTACCAAGAAGTCATCATGCTTCACCAACTTGATAAACTTCCACAAATAAATGAATGGCCTGGTCTACTTCGATTTTAGGAAGGCCATCAACACAGACTCCCATAAAATCCTCACAGGGAAGTTGACGGAGTTGGGTCGTATGTGCAGGCAGTGATGTGGGTTGAAATCTGGCTGAATGTCTGGTCCCAGTGGTTGATGATGAGAGGTATGAAGTCTAGTTGGAGGCCAGCAACTAGCAGTGTATCCCAGTAGCCAATACTTTGTCCAACTTTATCCAAAATCTTAATTTATGAGCTGTATGACAGAACAGAGTGTATCCTCAGCAAGTTTGCAAATGACAGCAAACTGGAAAGAGTGGCTGATATGACAGAGGGTCATGCTAACATCCAAAAGAACCCCCTGGAAGAATGGCTGACAGGAAATTTGCAAAATTCAGTGAAAGACAGCATAAAGTCCTGTACCTGAGGAGGAATAACCCCATCCACTATCTCATACTGAGGCACACCCTGTTGCAAAATAGTTTGGCAGAAAGGGACCTGTGAGTCATGGTGAGCAGCAAGGTGGGCATAAGCCAAGGTGTGCCCTTGTGACAAAAGGGGTGAGTGGTGTGTTGGGCTGTGTTAGGCAAAGGATTGCCAGCAGTTTGAGAAAGAGACTGAAAGACCTCTCATAAAGCAGGGCTGAGAGAGCCTAGAGTACTGAGCCTCCAGGATATGTCTCAGGTGTGTATAAGTACCTGCTGCAGGAAGAGTAAAGAAGACAGAGCTAGGTTCTCTTCACTGGAGCCTAGGGACAGATCAATAGGCAATGGGCATAAAGAAGTTCCAACTGAACCTCAGGAAACCCTTTTATACTGTCAGGGTGACTGGAACAGGTTTCGCAGAAATGTGAGATATTCAAAAACCATCTGGGCATGTTCCTGAACCACCAGCTCTAGGTGGCCCTGATTAAGGAGGGAGGGTTGACAATATGATCTCCAGCAGTCCATTTCAACCTGAACCATTCTGTGATTCTGTGATCTGACCTACTTGTCTCTATTACTACTTCATAAATTTTAAGCTTTTCTTAGTTGTATTACCGCTGAAAAACAGAAATTATTGTACTTAGGGAATTCCATAAATTCTTCATTGAATGTGATAAGGAAAATTAGGAAGAAAGGAAAGTAGGAAAATATGTATCCTCAGCTAGAGTTAATCTATACATATCTCCTTTTATCTACTTCAAAGAATTTGACTTCTTCAAATAATAATATTAAATCCCATCTGGTCTATATGAATACAGGGTCATTGACTTCAAATAAAATTTTCTAGTATACAACAAAAAAATTTCCTATCAAGAACCTCCATCTTGCCAATATGTACAGCAGAGATGCTACTGAAAGAGTAGTAGGAAAGAACCAGAGTTCATGGAGGCTTGCTACAGAGATGCAGTAGAGAGGTAAAATTGCTTTGAGAAGCTCTCTGTTAATATTACTATGTCAGCAATTATTGATTCTGAAATAATGGAATTGTTCCAGAAAGTATAATTTCCATATCTTCAAGCTACAGTTCCACAAGAGTCATCCAAATGTCTTATATCCACCCAGTTGGTGTAGAAGACGTAAAGCAGAAACGTCTCTGAACACTAAAATGTCATTGGTGGATATTTTCAGAACAGATTCAGTATTGCTTGCTTTAGCAAAATGTAATAGCCAAGTAGAACACTTTGGACTGCAAGATTTGATACACTAGAGATGAAAGAACTTATTTCTTCATTTTGAATTTTCTGCCTCTGTTATACTTAAGGATTGTATATAGGTAAATAAAAACTAGATGGTGGTACATAAAAAAGAAACTGCAGGAGAGAAATGCCTAATTTTGAACGTGACCCCTAGAATGGACCAAACAGTTTGTGCAGCAGACAGGACCCCGCAGAATAAAGAAAATCCCTACACTTCAAAACTAATGCTAACTGAACAGTGCAAGGGCCAGCTAATTATGAGCAAGTCTCAGAGATTTCCTTTGGCTTTCAAAACAGTTTGCATATACAGGAATGCATATCCCAAAAAATTCAGCCAAAGAATTTTTCATTTCAGTGACCTTTGAAGTCATACAGTGCCGAAGTTTGCATAAGACTTAAATTATGGTGCTGAGTTTTTCATAGAATCCTTGTAGTTATTTACATTTCTCTCATGGTCAAAAGGCTTCTGGGACAGTGGCTAACTACCTGACCATGTTGCTTCTGAGAGTATCCAGAATGCTGACTTTGGAGCTGTAATGGGACCCATGTCTAATTCACAACAGCCAAAATGAATGCAGGAAAAGTAGATCCATACTCACACATAGACAACAGCCTCCTCCTGCACAACTAATTGTTTCAGACTTGGACTTGCTTTTCTCTTCAAAGACTAAAATTTGGTTGCAAGGTTTAACAATTAATTTATCAGTTTCTTTTATGTAGAATGGTCTCACTAAGATAAACATGGCAAATTTTACTTACTGCTCTTTATGACTTTCAGTAAGGTGTAGATCACGGCAATAAATATTTCCAAAGACCCCAGCTCTTAGCATTTTTCTAGCTAGGAAGCTTTACAAAAGTCCTGGCAGCCTAGGATCCTTCAGCCCCTCTATCTCTCCTGCTGCTGGCATACCCCAAGGCTAGAGATCACAGAAGCATGTGGAGATGTCACATGAAAGAAGAAATAGAATAGACATCATTCAATTGCCTCATTTCTGTCTGCCATTAAATCAACATACAAAGATAATAATACTCAGCAATACTAGATAGCATTTCACTGTCACCTGCTTTGACTCAGCTAATAATGTCCCTGTAGCTGCTTCAGACTATGATTCATGATGAAATGTCTTTCCCCGACACTGTTAAGGAACCATTTAAGCTACTGTCAATGTCAGATTTAAGGCCTGTCATTACCGTAGACAGGCTTCAGAAAGAAAATAGAGACTTGATAAAGGTTTTAGGACAATTTTATGATCAGATTCTTAAAGATCTTTGAAAACACTGAGAAGCTGATTAAACAATTTTTTTTTAAGTTCATCTTGATGGGGTTTTTTGTCATAATTGGTCCTAATGTACCTTTTTGATAATCTACCTATTTTTATTTTTTTTCTTATCCCTCACATTACTAGGGTTTTTTATGCCTAAAGGATATCTTTGTAGCACCCAATCATACTGCAATATGACATTGAAAATGTACAGCACACTGAAATCAATTTCTCATGTTCTGATTAAAAGAATATATATATATTAAAAAACACTCTTAAATCTCAAATTCATTGTGATATTTCTCTGGGTATTTTGTCTTCTTACATTTTTGGTATTTTCTTATCTGGCTTCTGGATTCGTCAAATATCTGGGAAGGGTATTTGGGTTCTCTGCTGAAGATTGTATGGTCTTTTTGTAATAATACCTAAGTCCTTTATTCTGTTCCTTTCTTGATGGTATATTGCCTTTTCCAGACACATTCTTTTTAAAGGTGTTTGGTTCCTTACTTTATTGCCTTCCTTTTTTTACACTAAATCAAATAAACTAGTTATTTGCTCATGCTGTTAGTCTATTTTCATCTTTCTGACTCTGGTTGCCCTTCTTTATGGTGACCTTATCTGCCCTTCAAACACTTTGCTTTCCTTTCAATTTAGTGCTTTTATAGCTTAATCTTTTCTTGAGGCACAAACAGCTTCAATTATAAGCCTTGAACTTAATTTGATTTTATCTACAATAAAGACTTTTTCTTTTATGCTTTCAGAACACGTCTTGTTTATTTAAGATAGATCAGAGCATATTACATTCATAATGGTTTATTAGATTAGTATTTTCCATGGGAGAGGGAAAAAAAAGAGAAAAATATAGTCCTGGCAGCTTCCTGTGTTTCCATAAATACCACTAGACCTAATCGGTTAAAAAATAGTTTTTCATAGCATTTTCCTTTTCTATTCCATTCATATCCTAGGGATAACACTTATTCATTATTTTAACCTTAATGAAGAGTACTTAACTCTTTTGATAGCTTACTTTTATTTCAGAAGTCCTAGCTGAGGAGAGTGGTCCGAGTTGAAGCTGAATCTGGCAAGGGACACAAAGAATAAAAAGAAAGGCTTCTACAGGTACGTTAACCAGAGAAGGAAGGTCAAAGAAGGGGGACTCGCCCTTCCCAATAAGCAGTACTGGAAAATGGGTAACAACAGAGGAGAAGGCTGAGGTACTCACTGACATTTTTGCCTTAGTCTTCAATGACAACCTCCCTTCCCACACATCTTCACCAGATGAACAGCAGGATGGCGCCTGGGGGAGCAAAGTTCACAACCACCTGAGGAACTTGAATGTACATTAAGTGCATCTCGGGGTCCTGAGGAGGTTGGCTGATGTCAATTCCAAGCCACTTTCCGTGATATTTGAAAAGTCATGACAGTGACAGGAAAAAGGAAAAGACTTTAGCATTCTTTAAAAAGAGTACAAAGGAGGATCCTGTCAGCCTCACCTCTGGTTCCACTTCTCTTGGGAAGATCATGGAACAGATGATCTGAAGAGCTGTGCTAAGGCACATGGAGGACAGGAAGGTGATTTGGGACAGCCAGCATGGCTTCAATGGAGGGCAAGACCTGCCTGACCAACTCAATAGCCTTCTGTGATGATGTGAGTACATGAATGGACAAGGGAAGGGCTGAAGAGGGTATTTATCTGGGCTTCTACAAAGCCTTTGATACAGGCCCCCACAACATTCTTCTCTCTAAATTGGGGAGAGATGTATTTTATGTTGCATGGATGAGAAAGGGGTCGGATCCAGAGGGATCAGTAGTCAATAGCTCAGAGTCCCAAAGGACCATCACGGACAAGTGTTGTACTTCAGGGTCCATATTCAGACCATTGTTATTTAATATCTTCATTAATGATGTAGAAAAAGGGATCAAGAACATGGTCAGAAAAGCAGATGACACCAACCTGAGTGGTGGCATTGACACATCTGAGGGATGGAATGACATCCAGAGGGACCTGGACAAGATGAAGAAAGGGGGGGCATGGGTTTAGCAAGACCAAGTGCTTATGCTGCTGCATCTGGGCAGCCCCTGGTGTCTGTCCAGGCTGGGGGATGAACAGATCCAGAGCAGCCTGGCTGAGAAGGACCTGGATGAGGAAGGGCGTGCTGTGGGTGGGAGGCTGGACATGACCCAGCCATGTGCCCTTGCAGCCCAGAAAGCCAAATGTGTCCTGGGCTGCATCCAAAGCAGTGTGGGCAGCAGGTGAGGGAGGGGGTTCTGCCCCTCTGCTCTGCTCTGGTGAGACTCCACCTGCAGGGCTGCATCCAGTTCTGGAGTCTCCATGAGCAGAAGGCTGTTGGCCTATTGGAGTGAGTCCAGAAGAGGCCAAAGACAATTTGAGGGATTGGGCACCTCTGCTATGAGGAAAGGCTGAGAGAGTTGAGGTTATTCAGTGCGGAGAAGAGAAAGCTTCAGGATGACCTACCTGCAGCCTTTCAGTACCTGAAGGGAACTTACAAGAAACATGAAAAGAAATTATTTACAGGGTTAAATTAAATATTAGGAAGAAATTCTTTACTTGTGAGAGTGGTGAGGCACTGGATTGCCCAGAGAAGTTGTGGACTCCCTGGAAGAGTTTAAGGCCATATTGGATTGGCTCTGAACAACCTGATCTACTGAAAGGTATCCCTGCCAATGGCGGTGGGGTTGGAACTACATGACCTCTAAGGTTTATTCCAGCCAAAGCCTATGATTGTATGATTCTCTGATTCTATGATTCTATGAAAATATTTACATGGGCACAGTTCATCATGTAAGAGTAACCATGCAGAAACACTTTGATGAACACAAAAAATAAACACAGTGCAAATAATTTCTGCCATCCTTGCTACAACATTAAGGCAGAAGGTCATTCCTGAAAGAAGAAAGTATTGTAATGCAGATTACATTTATTTTCTGCTGTTTGCTGCTAGAGAACAAAACATTCTGACAGATCTTCACACATGCATTGCTTAAAATTTGTAGCTTCTTATTAGTTCATCTAAATTATAACATTTGAAATTAAAAATATGGGAAAATAATTCTGCTTTACATCATAGTGTCAGACATGCAAAACTATTAAGATTAGTCTGTTGTCCATTATTGTTCCTCTTTGTGTCATCAGGCAATAATTAAAATAATTCCCAGTACACTGCATGATGTGAGATTTTCTTTCTGCTCCACTGAACAGTGTTAGTTTTTCATAGTCATAGCTTCTCCTCTTTAACTTCATGGGACCAGATGGCGCTGGATCAGTTTGTATCTATTTCACTTCAGTAGGGCACCCCCTTTTATAAGGGGTATAAGGTTTTCTTCATAACATCATCCTTGAAGTCTATACTTGGTTAAATGTTAAACATTTACTAAATTAAAATGAACCAACCAAAATTTTTTTTAATTTTTTTTGGCATGCTTAGCCAAATTATTTCAGTAACCTCCATTATGAGCTCTGCCTTCGGTCAATAAATGTGTACCAGTTTTAGCTGAGCTAGAATTAATTTTCCTCATAGTAGTACAGGGCTAAGTTTATGATTTGTGATGAAGTCAACATTGATACATCTATTGGATCTGGCTGAGATAGTGTTTGTTTTTCCTTAGCAGCCCTCACAGTACTGTGCTTTGCATTAGTAGCTGGAAAGGGTGTCAATAACATGCCAGTGTTTTAGCTACTGCTGAACAGCACCATCCCTCTCACATTCTCCCCCACCCTCATCAAGGGGCTGGGAGTGGGCAGGATCCTGGGACTGGACATAATTAGGCCAGTTGACACATATTAACCAAAGGGACATTCCATATCATATGATGTCAGCTCAAATACAAAAGCCAAGGGAGAAGGGGGGATATTTGTTATGCTACCATGTTTGCCCTCTGGAGCACTGCTCAGTGTGCTGAAGCCCTGTTTCCTGGGAAATGTGTGAACACCCCTCGCTGATGGGAAGTAGAGATTAATTTTTCCCTTTGCTTGTGCAAATTTTAATTTTCTTTTTTTACTTTAGTAACTGCCTTATCTCAATCTATGGGTTGCTTTCCATCTTATTCTCTCCCCTGTACTGCTGGGAAGGGAAGTGATAGAGGGGCTTGGTGGGCACCCAGGTCAAACCACTACAATACCACAGGGTTTTTACTGATTAGTGTTTACACAAGGTTAAGGCTTTTCTGTCCCTCACCACCAACCCCTGCAGAGAGCAGGCTGGGAGTGCACAAGGAGTTGGAGGGGACACAACCAGGACAGCTGTCCCCAGCTGGCCCAATGACTGTCCCGTAACACATGGTGTCAATGCTCAGCATGTGAGCTGGAGGAAGAAGAAAAAGAAAGAAGGGAACGTTTTGAGTAATGGTATTTGCTTTTCCAAGTCACCAGTCCATGTGATGAAGGCATTCTCATCTGAGGATGGATGAACACCTGTCTGCCCATGGGAAGTGGTGAATGAATTCCTTGTTTTGCTTTGCTTGTGCACACAGATTTTGCTTTACCTGTTTAATTGTCTTTATCTCAACCCACAAGTTTTGCCCATTTAGCACTTCCAATCTTCTCCTGTTGCAGTGCATAAATTGGGTTTTCTAATGTTCTGTATATTTTGTTATATGTTTGTAATGGTTCATTCCTACCCCCCTATCCCAAAACCCCTGATGGTGTTTCCCTTGTGTTTCCCTTGTCAATCACCTTGTAAGATCTAGAAGATTGTGGGAAAAAAGCCCTAGGATTTGACAAGGTACCCTGGTACCACCTTCTTTCATTGTTCTGTTAAGTTCCCCAACTCTGGGTCACTCCCCCCTCCCCACCCCGGGATTGGCTCCAAGTTCTCCTCTGCCGAGATACGCCCCCTGTACTTAAAGTGAGGTTAGGGGGCTGCTGGGCACTCTGGCTCTGGGGTTCTGGCCCTCTTGCTTTGGGGCTCTTCCTCTCTGCTCTGTCCATCTGCACATGGAGGTAACCGAGAGGAATAAAACCAGGTGAAACCCAAGCAGAGTCCACTCTTTCTTCCATGCCGTCAACCACGCTTCAGCCTGAGGTTCAGACCCACCAAACCTCTCTCATATAGAAGCCAGGGAGCGAGCTAGCCAGTGAAGAGCCTCCCCAGAGCGTTTCTATATTCTCCCACATCGCACCAGAGGAAAGTAAGCAAGCAGCTGTGGGAGATTGAGTTGTCCATTGGGGTTAACCTACAATAAACCCTTACTTACCTCAGGAGCAAAACATTGTCTCTCAACACAAGTCTCACCCTGCTGCCTGGAGTATTATTTGCAGCAGTAGAACAGCTCTTAGTAAAGGAGACTATGGAACTGAGCTGTCAGCTTTCCCTTTAGCTCGTTATCATTGCTTCTAGAAACTCCTGGGGCCCAAATCATTCATTTTATAGTTAGACAAAGAGATTGTGATACTGACAAGAAGGTTTATTTAAGCTTCGTAGAGAAGGCACTGTACAATTCTCACTAGCACAAAAAATATTCCTACTTAAATGCATATATATATTCCAGTGCATGAGCAGACTTAGGTAATCAACTTGCAAGTGCACATTGGCAGTACCAGCTTGTATTTATTTTCAGTCAATGAGTCAAACAGGACTATTCTTTTTTTTTTTCTTTTTTTTTTAGAGGTTTTTGGGTTGGGTTTGCTTTTTGGGGTTTTGTTGGTGTTTTCCTTTTGTTTGTTTGTTTGTCTGTTGTTGTGTGAGGTTTTTTGTGGGGTTTTTTGGGGGTTTTTTTTTACATTTTTGTTTTTTCTTTTTTTTTACATTCCCTTTTCCCCAAAAGGGAAGAAAAAAACCTGGCGAAAATAATAAGCGATAAATTTAAAGTTCTTTTTGTGGCATCAGCAATGCATCAAAAGCAGAGATTAGATTCTTCAGTACTTCAGTTTCTTCTGGTGAAGAATCAAATTAATTTAATTAATCCTTATGGATGATTCAAATACCATATGACAGATGCATTTATTCAAAGTGACATACCATGCTGGCTTAGCAAAGCTACAGTTTTGTCCCTAGAATAAGAAATATATTCCTGATGCAGATGCATCTAGTAGTTGAAAATTACAGAGAAATTAACTGTTCACAAATTGATTGTTCACATTGTTTTCCCCTGAGAGGACATATGAAACCATTTTATTCTCCATGTCTGCATTATGTAGGCTCTGGAGGATGCACTGCATCTTTTTCTGTTACAACTTTTTTTTGGCTGAAAAGGGTTGCCATATGCTGTTGGGAATGTAGTGGAAAGGAGGCAAGGGGAGAATATATATAGCCAAACAGAAGCTAAAATCAGAGGTTTTCCAGTCAACACCAAGTAGCAGGTGAGATGCAGATATTCAAAACTCTGAATACTTTACTATCTGTTTAACTAATTACTGTGGTTGACCTTGGTGTTGTTCTTCTGTAAGTGTGTTCAAGAGTCTTGAGATACTTTTGCAACAACAACAAACAATAGTTAAAAGGATCATACCCATGTGGAAATTGATTGTGATTCCCTAAGCATGTGGCTAGGAAGTAGCATATTGAAAGTATGTAACAGGTCTGTTCAGGAGGAAATTTCATCTACTTTACATATGAATAAATATTTTGCTTTCTAGTTTGGCTTCTTATTAACAGTTAGCCTCCTCACCCCTTCTTTCCCATGTATTTACAGAAAATTTGTAAAGTTATGGTCAATATCAATGAAATTCAGTGACATGTTAAATGCCAAAAAAAAATGGTTAATGGATACAAGCTTCATGAAAATCAGAAGGTCTGGGATCTCAAGTGTGCTCCCTCAGATGAAAGGTGGTGAAATTTCAAGTGCTGTCCCTCCAGCATGGGGGTAGGTGGTTTCCACTTAACTTGGTTACAGCCCAAGAAATACTTGTCCCACTGGAAGTCA
The DNA here is from genome assembly GCA_008694505.1 of Cyanoderma ruficeps. Classification (NCBI taxonomy): domain Eukaryota; kingdom Metazoa; phylum Chordata; class Aves; order Passeriformes; family Timaliidae; genus Cyanoderma; species Cyanoderma ruficeps. Next base: position 10,037,151 of record VZDJ01006028.1, on the reverse strand, counting down.
AAATCAAACTATATAATTGTGGGGGTGGGTGGAAAACTGAGATATTGAGTTGATGAAATGACAAAAAGCCCAAGGGAAATAAATTCCATTAGTTCCATTCCTCACAAAATAACTTCTATTATACTATTTTCNCCAGAAAAATAAAATAAAATAAAATAAAAGCAATAATACAAAAGACCACTGACAGAGTCAGAATACAGCCTGAGCAGGGTGATGGAAGCAGACCAGATGAGGTGGTCTTCCTGAAGTAGTGATCCCATAGAAAGGTTTGGTAGCTCTTGTTCTCTGGGAATCCGGTGGGTAAAGGCTGCTCGTACTCTCCCAAATCCCAGATTATACCCAGGTGGGAATGTTTGGCTCCTCCCCGTGGGCAGAGCATCTCACAATGGGATGATGAGTCAAGAAGTGGGTCCTTGATGGCCCATTAAACAGAGATGCTCCCAGAGGGAGTTACCTATGAGTCACGGGCAAGGCATTGATGGGCCATTAGCAGAAGGTAGCCCAGAGGGAGGGGACCCGGGAAGAACACTGCCCCACCTGGTTTCAACAGTTCATGAAGATGGTGATAGAATAAATACTTTGTGCACATTCTACACTACAACCAGGACATTCCCACATCTCTTTGTTTGTTTGCTTACTTGCTCTTCTTACTAAAATGTGTACTGTTCACTTCATTCTAGGAAAAATAATGCATAATAGCTTTAAACTGCAACATAAGATTAAAAAAAAGAAAAGAAGAGGTGTTCTTGGAAGGAAGTAGGTGCATTCATCAGTCACTTCTGTCTCAATTTTCTCCCCCAATTAAAAATGATTAACAGTTAGTCTGTGAGTTCTTGAGAGGTTTTGTTCTTTGGCATTTGGGAAGCAGTTAAAGAATCTCTGTAAGGAATAATGTTTTGTGAGTGCCATATTTATGGAGTTAACATATATACATGATGTATCCATGGACACACAGACTGGCCTTTCAACCTATCAAGATATAAGGGGATTGTAAATAAGTATATTTGGAGCATTGTTGTATAGAATATAGAAAAAGTACCTTACACAAATAGTTCAGTGTTTTAAGATAATTAAGCACTCGGCCTTCTATTCAAGAAAGAAGGAATAAAAGGAAATAATGAAAAACAGCTAAATAACAACCTTAGTAGTGCAAAGTCCATATGGAGATAACAGAAAGAGAATTTGTCCTTTATGTCTAGGAGTAAGGCTAGGGATCGTGATTCAGATTAGAGAACATGAAAAGCAAACTTTGCACAATTTAACCAAGGATCCATAATTCTATATTACTATAACCCAGAAATGGAAGCTTTTTCCATTTTTCTACAACAAATATGTGATCTCAAGAATACCAATAGTAAAAAATGCAGAGAACTTCTTTTTTAACATATATTAATATGTTAAATATTTCTTCACTAAGTATCTTACTGTGTTTTAAAAGCAGGTGCTCTGTACCTTTTCTTCTTTGAAACAGTTTCCACAATGGCTCTTTTCCTCCTCTATGTAAAGCACAGACTTGGCATACCATTTCCAGGTCCTCTGGCAATAGCTATGCTATGGGATATTCTTGGTTTCATCTGGTCTTCGCTATATTTTCTTCATTGAAAGATATAGAGGTCCGCTTTCTTGCGGCTGCTTTACCGGCTAGCTTGCCCCTCGGACTCTATATGTCAGGTGTTTGCTTCTTCTGAATCTCAGGCTGAAGCGTGGAATTACAGCGTGGAAGAAAAGAGCGGGCTCTGCTAGGTTTTAGATGGTCTTTATTTCCTCCCACATGCAGCTGTCAGTTCAGGGAGGCAGAGGGTTCAGGAGCTCAAGTGAACAGCCTGAACCTCCAGAGCAAGAGCGCCAGGAGGGGCAAAGCACCCCACTTAAGTGTGGGGGGGGCGGTTCCCAAACAACAAGGAGCTCAGCACCAATGACCAGGAATGGGGGGTGTAGCCCAACACAGAAACTTAACACAATGATGGAAGAAGGTGCCACTCGTGTACCCAGACAAATCCCAGGGCCTTTTCCCCAGAATTTTCTAGATCTTACAACATGATTGACACCAGGGCCACACCATNGGGGGGGGGGGGGGGATTGAGACAAACCAATATGAACATGTTACAAAGCATATAAAACATTGAAAACAAATTTCGCACTGCTACAGAAAGAAGCCTGGACAAGCAGTCTAGGGAAAATTATAGTGTGAGCCTGACATGGCTCTAATAATATCTCCAATTTATTTATGAGGGGAAAAAGATTGCAGTAAGACTGTCATCAGTATACTGATGACAACAGTAATTGAATTCAGCAGGGTACTGAGTGATGATAGACCCTTACGTGCAGAATTATAGGTAATTTTTCTCCTTGGTGCCTTCTACCAAAGCCCATCCCAGGAAAAGCCTGTCTGAATTGTCCTGTGCTGAGTTCTAACTTGCAATATCAGGAATTCAACCACTATTCCAAAATTTTCCTTTTCAGGCAAACTTGAATACTCCCAATTGATGCCTGTGCATAGCCTAGAGAACACCTCTAAGATGATCCTTTAGGGGTTAAACAGAGAGGATAACTGTTTTCTAATATCTTTTCAAGACCTTTAACAGTATTTGGAAAGTTTTGTGACTGCTAAATTGAAGAGATTGTGTCTCTCGTCTAAAAAACTCTTCTATGGATTTCTGTGAAAACAAAAAATGGATTTATATATCTCTGGAGGGAAACAGGAGTTCAAATCCCTTTGAATATCTGACTGTGCATCTAAAAAAAGGAATCACCTGTTTTGTGATCCTTCATGTTTTTTATTTCTCCCCTTATCACTTTATGTAAATATCAAATTTTCTATGCCATTCTTTTGATATCCTGACTTGCTCCTGCCTAACTCTGTGGAGTGCAGGCAACTTCTGAGCATGAGTGAGTGTTCAGATGCTGTATTCTTCCATTTGTTTTTTTCCCTTTTTACAACTGCTCTTATTATTCCTCACTTCCCTCTCATTAACCTTCCAGCATCACATTGTCTATCTAGACTGTTCTTCTGCATAATCCAGAAAACATCTTTGCACTTAATATGCTTGTACAACAGCAGAGAAGAACATTTCCTCTCTTCTTTTCCAATTAGAAGCAGAACAATAATAAATTTTGTAAGATGCCTTGGTATTCTACAACCTTTAGAGCTTTTAGGACATAATATCTTTATCTTTGCTAATTAATGCAAAACTACCTAGTCCTTCTCTAAGCATGTTATAAAGTTCAAGTTGATATAAAGCTAACTTAAACAAAGGAGATATCTGCGTATGAGCACAGCATTGCTTTCTTTGCTTAAATGCAAATCCATACCTCCAGAAACTCCATCACAGAAAATTGAATTCTTAGCATTGTTAGACAAAGCTTTTTGTACATAGTCATAGTACTGAAAGACAGAACACAGATGAAGAAGCTGCTATTAAAAGAAAAAACACACATTTTCAAAGAATAAATACCCTAGTGCAGTTTTCTTAGAAGGCTAATTTGCATATAAGTTCTTTGCAATTATTTGCTGAAACTTTAAACACCATATTCCTCAGATTTCTTTCTTCCTCTCAATGATTTCTCTAAAACTAAATAATACATAATTCATTGAGTTATCATCAAAGCCACTAGCTAGATGTTTGATCATTGAAACCTAAGACCTTACATTTATTTATATAGTACTTGAGGGACCAGGATAAGTAAACACTTTGAACCTCACTCCTCAGACTCCATAAATCTTATAACTAAATTTTTATCTCTCTAATAAAAGTGATTGTTCATGGGTTGGTTAATTTTAAGAGGAGATGTACAGCACTTCTTTAATCTAATGGGGGAGCGCAGAATATGTTAATCACTTTATTTCACTGTGTGTCACACGACGGAGGCGTTGTTGGGAAACAAAGAATGGGATGGGCTGTGGTTTTGCAACAGTACGTGTAATTCAGACCTTTTTGGACCTTAAAAGAGTAAAATAGTGGTACTAATTTTGTGACCTGAAATTGTTTCCACAAGCACCAATGTTAGATAAGGAGATAAAAGTTTCATCCACCAATATTGAAATCTGTCAATGGAACCATAACCGCATTGAAAGGCTTCCTTTAGTTCCATATTCATAATCTGTCTCTACCCAGCCTGAACATCACATCAAGTGCAGTTATAAGAAATATATTTTTCAATATATATCAATTCCTCTCCGTTTCTTCCAGTCTTTGCATACTTTCCTTTTTAACATTTCTTTGCTTAGCCCAACCTGATGATGCTCCCACTAATAATTTCGCTTAATTGCCAGTTTTCTCTTTGTTAGCCAAATAGACATTAGCAGATCCTGTCCTTCTTGTGCAATATTTGGATTTTTCTTTTCCCCAAAGATTTATGCCTTTAAACTCTCTCTATGAAATATGAAGGGGGGAAAAGGAATAGCAAGGTTAAAATGAACAATTAGCAAAATTAGTGTGGCTAAGGGATGATAGAGATAATTGATTTCCTCTGTCCTCAGGACTGGCCAGCATCAAATTATATCAGTCACAGAAATTTGAGAAAGATACAGTACAGAATCTAAAAGAACAGTGTTAATCAAATAGGTTGTGGGGTTTTTTTAAATAATAAAGAGGCTACCAAAATAATTAAAAATATTTTAAAATCATACATAAAAATAGTTCATCATCCTGATTAATTTACATATTTCTCCCAAATATTTGTTTTTTTCTTTTTTTTTTGTTAAGAATGCAATTCAAATGCACTTTTCCTAAGAGAAGTATACTTTTTTATGCTGAATGTTGAGCTCTTTGCCTTATCTTCCCTTTCTCTCTCAGCAAGTGAAAGCCTTTAGCCACAATAAGTTTTGCTATATAAAGAGATAAGGCTGCAGAATGTTGCTTTCCTTGTATGACTCACAGTCCAAACATTCAGATATTACAAGAGATAGATGGAACTAAGAAGTCATGTGAAAAAGAAGGGATGAAAACATTCTAAAGGAAAAGAAATAAATTTATTCTGAGGAAAAGGTTTAACCAACTGAAAAGAAATAAAACCAGAAAGTAATGGTAACCGTCTGGGTGAAGAAATAAGTTACTCTTCCCTCTTCTTGCTCCTGAAAGTTGCTATGTCTCTCTTGTTTTTGCTGTTTTTGTGGTGATTCGTTAGTAGAAATGTCAATGCGATATAATTTATAATATAGTGGTAGGTCCAGAATGATTATACAAGCACTGAAGTTAGTTGCCATCATAGCCCCGTGTGATTAAGAGGTTTCACAAAAAAATTTAGTAAAATTAACTTCATCTCAAAGCTCTTTTGTTTTTGATCTGTTGTGCTCTCACCATGCTGTGACTCTGCACAGTGTTTCAAGCTCAGTTGTAAAATCAAATGCAAGAGGGAAAAAAAAGAAAGTTAAAGTACTTTAATGTAGGAGCATTCTGCCATTTGTTTAGCAAAACTATGATGAAGTTTCTGTCTTTAGTTTGTCCAGGCTGGCTTAAAAAAAAGATATCTATGATTACTGAAGTAATAATGAAATAAAATTTTGAATGTGTCTTGGAGGTGCCATAACTTTTGGGAATATTGTAACTAAAACAGATGCCTCTTCCTCATAAACATTAATCCTTCTTTCTTTAAGTAGAAGTAGACTGACAGACAGTGCAGGGACACTCAATCAATGAGGTGAGCGATTTCTTTCTGCAGTATTTAAGTGAATGAACTTTTGTATAGGACTTCGGTTTCCTGAGATAAATGGAAGCTGTCTCAGCTGTTATGAAAGAGAAGGTAAAGGACTGAACAAACTCCTTAAATACTGGCAATTGTCTGTGACAGGACATGATGGACAAGTTCTGAACAGGTGCTGGAACAGCAATCTGCAGTAAAACCTAATTATATTTAACCATTCATCTTTCAGTCTTCCAGTCTTTTTAAATTCAAATTCTTTGGATTAGACTGCATTCAGCATGTACATCTTATAATATTTATTTTCAAGGCCAGTGGATTAGACATACTCCTTGATAAGATCTAAAGTGTTTTCAGGAGGAGATAATCACCTTCCATACTGTCAGATATTAGGTGATAATACAATTTGAGGAAAATTTTTAATGTGTTTAGGAGCAATAGTAAATTTACTGCAGTGACTTTCCCCAGATGCAGGATCCAACAGGAATCTAGAGACTAGAATGTATGTTATTTTTTCTTCGAAGATAATGGCAGGGCTTATGTCTAGGGTTAGGGTTAGGGTTAACCCTTATGTCTAATTTCAAAGATGATAGCACTCCTCCAGACAGCAATTTAACTGACCACCCAGAAAATTTCTATACATTTCTCAGTCATCTATATATAGGACTTAAAGAGTTATTCTCCTGTATTCCAAATAAAGAATTACTAAAATGGGTTAATATTTTCATGTTTATATTTAAGATCTTTCCTCACACTAGGTTCATTTTCATAATAAGAAAAATTGAAAATTAAAATTGTATTTATTTGTAATAATTTTGGGGATGGCAAATGTTATGCTTCTCATCATGACAGCACAAGATGGAAGTCCTGGCTGATGATGTTCCTTCAGAAATGTTGAGTTTACTGAGTTTAATTGTTGCTGACAATTAGCAAGTTTAGTTACTTAATGGGTACTTAAACTGTAAGTTTTTGTCTTATTTCCTTATTACTGAAATCTATGAAAAATATTTATGTCTGTAACAAGTATTTACAATTTAAGCAGTACACATGAGTACATGAGTAACTTCATTTACTGTATGTATTTCATATGCTCTCACTTTTAACCAGTGACATCAGCCAAATGACAATAACCAACTCAGAAAGTCTTTCCAAACACAGCTTCCAGGTCAGAACAAGTACTTTAAAAATAGGTTCAGTTATGAAGACAAGAGCTCTGACTGCAACAGTATTGCCTTAGAAAATGACACCAAGCAGAGTGGTGACACCCGAGGGACAGGATGTCATCCAGAGATGATAGCAAGCTTGAGAACTGGGCTTGAGGGAATCTCGGCAGGTTCAACAAGGCCGAGTGCAAGGTACTGCACCTGGATAGGGCCAACCCAGGGCCTGGGAGGTGAACAGACCCAGAGCAGCCTGGCTGAGGAGGACTTGGGGGTGCTGTGAGTGACCCAGCCATGTGCCCTTGCAGCCCAGAAAGCCAAACATGTCCTGGGCTGCATCCAAAGCAGTGTGGGCAGCAGGTGAGGGAGGGGATTCTGCCCCTCTGCTCTGTCTTGGTGACACCCCACCTGCAGGGCTGCATCCAGCTCTGGGGTCCCAACACAGGAAAGACATGGACCTGTTGGAGCAGTCCTGAGGAGGCCAAAAAGATAATCAGATGGATAAAACGCATCTCCTGTGGAGAAAATCTGAGGGTTGTTCAGCCTGGAGAAGGCTGCAGGGAGACCTAATTGCATAAAGGGAGCCTCAAAGAAAGATGGATACAAACTTTTTAGCAGTGCCTGTTATGATAGGACAAGGTGTAATGGTTTCATACTGAAAGGGAATAGATTTAGACTAGATATGAGGAAGAAAAATTTGTCATGAGGATGGAGAAGGTTGGCCAGGAAGGTAGTAGATACTCCACCCTTGGAAACACTCAAAGTTAAGTAGGATGGGATTCTGAGAAACTTGATTTATTTGAACATGATGGCAGGGGGATAGGACTAGATGATCTTTAAGGGTCCCTCCCAGCACAAATTATTCTATAATTCTCTGATTCTATGAAAATTAAACATTCACTAAGTCAATCCCTCTGTAATCCTGCCATCTTAATAGAAAACTGGCAGTCCCTTGGAGGTTATTTGAATTTTAAGACCACGTGTTAGGACTTGATCTATAGGAATTACCACTATTGAGGCTATAAAATTACTCTTATGGCTGTTTTCTTGTGCATTCAGCTGTTCAGAACAACAGCACAGTACGATATGGGAGCCCAATGAAAGCTACTGCCAATGTATCAGAAAGCATTTTCTATATTTGGGCTCACATTTACCCATGAGTGTGATATAGAAAGGTTTTCTTCATTCAGATAAATCTGTCTTATTACTATTAGTAAAGCCAGCCAAAATTCGATACAAAACTCTGTGCAGACAGCTCATGGATTTTCAAAGTTCCATGGCCACGCCCTCTGAGTCACTGTATAGAAAGAAAAAAATAAGTCATTGGGGGAAAAAAAATTAAAAATTTTAGTTTTCTGCGTTCAGTTCCTTCTTGGGATTTGCACATAAGCATATGCTAGGGACAGGGAAAGAATTGCTTTGTATGAAATACCTCACCTCTTCTGTAGACACTTTCCCTTATCCTGCCATTTCCAAGACAAACTAGGGAAATCCCTGATATCAGTTTTCCTAAATCTCAGGCAACTGACCAATGATGTGCATGCACAGCAGAAACAGGTCTATTTTTGGTTTCATTTAGACAAAACAGAGCCTATAAGACTAAGGTTTTGGAAATAAAATTGAAAAGGAGAACACCTTCCCTATGCCAATGAGAGTGCCTAAGCCTGCGGACGGCTTCCTGCAAGGCTGAAGAACAGCAGAAGACATCCAACTGCATATCTACCATTAAAAAGCCTGGTGATGAGCAGCTGTTTTCTCTTCCTCAAGGCTGTGTCCCACTTAGGGCTCAGAGCCTGTATCATCCCTTGGACAATTATATAGAGATTTACAGGCACATAATCTGTAGCAGAACTGCTCCTGAGAGGTGAAGGGGGAACAGCAGCAGAAAAGAAATCCGAGACATTATAGTAGATAATTCCTACAAATATCATGAGTGAGAGAATTAGTTGCACCATGCTTTGAAAGGCTGAAAATAAGTGAAATATACCCTAAATGTTCACATGGTCAACATCTATAAAATATTATCCAAGAGAAGCTTTACTCTGAATCTCAAATCTTGTGCTCTGTGCTCCTTCGTGCTACCACAGGGACCTAATCCTAAATTCCCTTTTCTTCACTGCAACCTGAAAAGCCATGTAAATCCTTGGGAATGGTTATTCCTATTTAAAGAAGGAATGCAAATTAGCTCAGCATCTCCTCAGGCACTGGCAGTGCAGCCTCTGTGCTCACCTGGCTCATGGGGATATCTGAACCGATCTCTCTGACTGCAGGCCATAAATCACAATAGCAGCAAGCCAGCCAGATAATGGTGTGGTTGTCTTGGGGTGTTTTTCCAAAAACACTTCACAGATTAAGACAAAATTTTAGTTCTGCATCAAACCCACCATTTCACTCTTTGCAGTGCTTTACAGTGTTGCCAATGTGGTCAACCTAAAGAGTAACAGCAAGAGCTTGTGCCTAGGGCTTGAGCAGTGTGCTAAAAATAAAAGAGGTAATTGAACATTCCTCCATGTATTTATAACATGTTGTTAAAAAATCAAGCTCAAATGCATTACTCCAACTCTAGCTGCCAATGTGTCATTATACAGCTACAGAAATAGTCATATATTTTGAGCAATGTACAGAACACACGTGATAAACAAGAACAGGAGTGGGTTTTTTTAAGGTAGAGAGGGCCCTGGCTTACAATAGAAAACCTGGTTTGCATTATCCACCTACATGAGAGTATTTTTCTCTATCAGTTCAATGGAAATTCTTTTCTGAGACAGGCCAAGATACTGAACTGTCCTTTAAAATGTCCCATGTGACCATACATTAAGTGATCTAGGAAAAAACCTATAAGAAAAGGCTCTAGCAAAGTTTGAACAAATACCAAGTCTATGAGTATAAATCTCCCTCATCCAGTAGCTTTAGCCAGAATATTTTATATAAACAACTTTGCTTTGTTTTACCTTTAAATATCACTATACAGCAGATGCATTATAATGTGCTGTGTGAAAAAAATAAATAAAATCAGAGGCAATGAAGTTAAATAAGATTTCAGTGGATATTAAAAAAGTTTATGCACAACTTTCCACACAGGGTTTAACTACAAGGTCAATGTTAGTATTGTAACATTTAGCTAGGACACTGAGAAATAGTGCTCTGAGGAGGGACAAATGTGAAAAATTTTTGATTGTAAGGGATCTTCTCATGTCTCTTTAAATAGGATTTGTAGAGTAAAATAAAAAAAATATATCTACCACTGGTGGGGAAAAGAAGAGAGTTGACTTACTGTAAAAGGCTCATTTAATGGCTTTTGCATTGTAAAGAAGATGGCAATTCCCAGGGAGAAGGAGCAGCCTTTGGCTTGTCAGTCTTAAAGAAGTGCACTCAGTACATAGCTTCAATGAAGACAGATATCAATAATAAGGAAGGCAAAACTAATGAGTTTGGGACCTATTTGCATAAACTGGTACTTATGATTCTGAAATGCTCACATTACAAATACTGAAAATATAACAATTTCATTCTAACAGATTTAACATATTAAAAGAGTGTTATTTATCTACATAAGTAAAATTTCTGTGCTGAGTATGAAATGGTGCTTCAGGGATTTCCAAATTTTTTGACTATACTACTTGTAGTAAGACACCCAGAAACTTTGTGAACACAGAAATGTTTATCACTAGATTTAGCTATAAATTTGGGGGGGAGGGGGTGTGTTTATTTTGATTGTTCTAGATAGAAAAGGAGACTTTGAATGATAAAATTCACTAGAAAAACATTCAAGCTAAATTTTGGTGGTTGTTTGGTTTTGTGGGGCTGTACCGAGGTGGTCAGACTCTCAACAGAAGTATATTCCTATCTGCTAATGTGTGGCAAGAGTACCTATTTGAATCACAAATGGATTTTTTTTTTCTTATGCCTTCTCTGCAAGGATTCATCTGCAGCATCATTAATCTACTCCGCTTTGGTGCACACAGTGACATCCACTGGTGCAGAGCATTTTTGCTACAAGAATCACAGAAATACCATGTGTTATGAATGATTCAGGTTTTGAAAGCAATTTCATTCACTTTTACACTATCTAATGCAGCACAGCATTTAATACTGCTTAACTTTAGGCATGTAAATATTCCCACAAGGAAATAAGTTTCAGCAGTTTGCTCATTGGAGCCAGGGCCCTTTGCAGGACTCAAACTTGAAAAATACATGAAGTTCCATATCATATTCCCATCTCTTCTATCTGGTTTGTCTCTCAACTTACCAAGAGAGCACAGTGCACAATTTATGACTATCTACAGGTTCAACATATGTTTCTCTTTTCCTTTTTTTCTCCTCCCCACCTTTCACAGCTGGCCCAGAGTTCATGCAGCTGAGGAAGAAGTTGAGAATGCAGGATGAAACCTGTTGTGTTCCACAGTCTTGTGTCGCTTTCTGCCTACATGACACAGCCAGGCAATCTGGAGAGTAGAAATGACCTTCCCCAGGAATCAGCATGTCTGGGCTTTGTGGACCCTAGAAGATGAACAGAAACAGATAAACTAAAGCATTTCTGGAGTGCACTTATTTTGCAGCCTTCTGGAAAAAACACAGTTTAACAACACTGTTCAGTTCTCCTCGGATGTGTTGGAGTCATCTCATGCATTCAGTGCAGCACCTGCAAAAAATTCATAAAAACACAAGCAGAGATGCAGGTGTTCTGCATATAACAAACTAATCTCTCTCTATCCCTTGAGGTTATGGTGATGTGTGAAGCTGTATTGTTTCAGGGAGCAAAATCACAGATGAGTGGATTTAGGGCAAACTAGGAATCATATGTAACATCTCTAAACTAAATAACAGGCAATTAGCTCAACAGGATTTCTTTTTTGTGAAACTAAGATGAGGAAGGGATTACTGTTGGATTTATTTACTGTTTTCTCAAAAATGTAATAATTTTACAAAGTAGTTTGTTTTCAGTTGGAGAGTTCAGAGTAATTTTTCTCAGTCCCAGCTATGGTTTAAAGATTACAGTGATATATACTAAAGCGTCTTTCAAGTGATAATACATTTTGAACTGGAGATGTAAAAAATGAAAAATTTGGACATTTTGAAGTTTAAAAAAACAGTTCTTCCTAATAATATATAATATTTAGTATTTTCTGAAATTAATTTTTGAATCAGCAATTATGATAGTAATATATGCTAATATACCACCAAACTCTAGAATCCATTTCAGTTTTCCATGTCCAAATATTTGCAATAAATTTAAAGCAGCTTTGAATACTAATTTTTTTAATGAGTCTGCTCCAAAACCCTGGACTTGTCAAAAATTGCCAGAATACCTCTAGCTGACTGCTCTGTAAAGTTGGTGTGTTACAACTACAGAGAGCCTCCTTTTCCTTTATATCATGTTATGCACCATTACCAAGCCTGTCAGCTGAATCCCAAATCTGTAGTCTCTGAATTCTAGTGACAGCTTGCAAAGTAAAAAGAGCAGAGTCTTGCTCTTCACACAATAGATTTTATCTTCGTTTCAGTGCATACCATTTAGAAAAAAAAGCGCCTTTTTTAGACCTTTAAACTGGGCAAATTTGATTTGGAAGGAACAATTAGCAGGTGTTGAGGATCAATTCTTTCAACTGCCTGTGGGCTTTTAAAGTTAAATTTATACTTTTCAGATCACATACTTCCAAACAAGCATACAAATATTGAGTATTTTTTTAACTGTTCCAGCTACAAAAGCCTCTCAAAACCAAGCAAATACAGTTCCTTAGAAATAAAGAGCTGCAACTAGAACAAGCAATCTTACTGGAAAAATACAAATTATTGTGTGTTTAGGGGTTAATTCCTAAACTAAAGGGAATTGTACTTTACTTTCATCTCATGATTTCTCTTCCCTAACTAAGATATTGCCTGATTATGTAGGTACTTACCATTCATTCCACCTTATTGTGGTGGCTTTTTTCATTTTTTAAAAAATGAGTGCTGGTATAGTGCAGACGATTTCTAACCACCTTACATATTCTATTGCACATATTCATTTTGTTCTTTAAATATTTTGACCCTTCATTTTACAAAAGTGCTATTTATATTTCTTTTAACAACACAAAGTATAACAGAAGGCACTATTTTAATATCCAAAAATTCAGTTCCCTGGTGCAGCTCAGTGTCTATTCCAATGAGCTTGTGCTACTGCTATTTCTCCATGTGTACAGAAAAGCAGCTGTGCACTCTCTAGCAGATTTCCAATGACATGAAAAAGTCAGAGTGTGTGTAAAGCTTTTGTCTCGTTTTTCCCTGAAGCCCATTAAAAAAATACAATCATGTAGTAATGTTGGAGCAAAGCTGAAGGACTGGCAAAGGTCACACCTGAGAAAGAGGGAAACACAGCTGCCTTCATAATATTCAGCACCTTCAACCATTCAGTAAATGCTAATTTAATATCCATCCTTGGATTTCAACAATCTCACTTATTTTATCAGGATAGATCTTGCTAAGAACTGAAACCCCCTCTACCTCTATTCATCTCTTCCATCCCCCAGCCATAATTTTATATCTTTTCTCACACCACTCTATCAATTTTAATACCAACTTTACTGTAATGCCCTTACAAGTTCCATAATATTTTCAGTGGTTACATTACAGTACGGAGCTGTGGTTGGCAGAGCCAAGGCCTTTTCTGCTCCTTGCCTCACCCTGCCCACCAGTCAGGAAAGTGGGGCTGCACAAGGAGCTGGAGGGGACAGAGTTGGGACAGTGATCCCAGCTGACCCCAGGGGTATCCCAGACGACGTGGTCTCATGCTCAGCATGTAGAGCTGGGGCCAGGAGGAAGAGTGTGGGACATTCAGAGTGATGGTGTTTGTCTTCCCAAGGCACTGACATGTGTCATGGAGCCCTGCTCTCCCCAGATGGCTGAACATGGGAAGTTGTGATTGAATTCCTTGCTTTGTTTTGCTTGTGCAGGCAGCTTTTGCTTTACCTATTAAACTATCTACCTTTATCTCAGCCCTTGAGTTTTTTTCCCTTTTACCCTTCCAGTTCTCTCCCTCATCCCAGCAGGGGAGAGTGAGTGAGCAGCTGCACGGGGCTTAGTTGTCAGCTGGGCTTTAACCACGACAGAGACATATAATTAGAAGACAAAAAAAGAAAGTTATTTTGGCTGGGTTTTACTGCATTTGGTATCTATGCAGATCGATCAATGTTTAAAAAAACTTCTTGGTAAAAAAGTGGTTTTAAATTTGGGCTATGTGATTCCACATGTTTATAACATATTGCCATCTATTGGCAAAAGGGAGAAAATGACAGCTTTTTGGTATGAACGGTGGCATTGGAAGTAAAAATCCTTCTCCTTCAAGCATTCATACATAACTATTTGTTGTATGTGTACAGAACTGGTATGTAATGAAGTTTTATGAGTTGTTTGTATAAAATATGTCATAAAATTGAGTCCAGTTCTTCAAAAGTGAGAGACATAATATTCAATAAAATGCTTAGAAGGATTTACCTTGATACTTACTTAGTATTGCATATAAAATATTTGTGCCTTATATCCATTGAAGAGTGAGTGTGTTACAGGGAGTATGTTTCTGTGCCACAGGTCTAAAAACATTAATTAATAACTGCTAACTCACAATACAAAACTCAAAAGAGATGAACTTTGCTGTTCTGTATGATCATTTTTGCTATACTAAATTTGTAATTAAAATCTCCACTAGCCTCTACTTGTTCCTTCTTCCCCATGGACACACAAATAATCCACTGCTTTGCCAGCTGGCGAAAGTCCAGAGGGAAATGTTTTGATCCAGCATGAGGAGACCCTAAATCAGTGAACTAACACAACATATTATTTTCTTCCCTGGACAGAAATACATTCAGGATGAATTTTCAGTCATGATGACAGCTAAATAAGCAGTTAATGTGTAGTAGATATCCTTAGAATATGTATGAACTTAAGTTATTTAAATAAAGTTAAAATCATAGCCAGCCCTTTTCTTTCTGATATTTTGGAGGCACAAAAGTAATTATTTCAATAGAGTCAAAGGCTTCTGTGTTGTTTTTCTGCCAGTTTCCCCTTTGAAAGTTAATTTAATTATTTGACTTAACTGCCCAGTAATTTCAGGAGGCCCATAGTAATTTAACTGCATGGATTGTAAAATGTCACACAAACTAATAATATACTGAAATATTAACTGAATGTTACAAAAATCAATATGAGTCAAAGGTAGAGGAAGAGAAGAAACAAGTGAAAATTAAAAAATGGATATACCACATGGATCTGGAGGATGATGGATAGGCTGAGAGTTACGATTAAAAAATGAAAGTTCTAGAACATATTGAAAATGAAAGAAAACCAAGTGACAAATAATTATTGAACCTAAACCTGCAAAGACATGCATCAGGGGAACAAATTACACTGTTCAATATTTAATTCAATAAGCCTTTATTTATTCCCTTGGGCAGGCCAACTTCTAATTTGATCTTCATGGCCGGATGAAGAAGTCAGAAGATTTAAAATATTTCCACTCCCGCTTTGTTGCCTTCCAGTGTCACAGAATGGACACTGGGAAAGGACCTTTTCCTTCCTCCACAGGGATGGTAAAGAACAGGAAAAGGTCACATCCCAACTTTCTTCCACTTAGAACCTTAGCAGGCAGCTATGCCAGGGATGTGTGTGGTGCTTTCTGAAAGACACTTCCTCCCCAGATAACAGAATCTGGGAAGCAGATCAACCCTGTTCAGTCCAGCTGCAAGCTCAATGCCTCCTGAGGCACTTTCCTGTCCTCAGCAAAGCCACATTTCAGTTGTTTTTATTCCCAAAAAATGATCAACTTTAGTTGATAGGCAGGTTCAAATAAAAAATCTAATATTAATTAAACCCAAGCCCTGATATGAACTCTTTGAGATATGTATATATATATTATTATGATATGACTGTGTCTCCACCCCAGAAATATCAGCCCTGGGAAGAGTAATGTAGAACAGGAAACTTGTTTTCCTGTTCTGGAGAACATGCTGAGGTCACAAAAACATCCTCTGCTCCCGGCTGGAGCAAACCCAAGAATTTTGACTTCTTTTAAAGAGATAAAGAGAGTAAAGTATTTCTGAAACTCATCTGGGATGTTCTGACGTTTTCTGAATCTGAACAAAACTTCTAAACCAAACTCTCCCACCTCCCAAGTCTACGATCTGCCCACCAACAAACCCTCCTCCATGTATCTGTCTTAGGGAAACTCTCCCCTGAAAGTTTTACTGCAGCCAGTATAGTCCCACAGGAAGCTTTATTCCATAAAAAAACCATTCACTTCTGTCAGCTGGGAATAAAGTTTCAGGCTGTAAGGCTAAAGATAGTGTTGTATTCTTAGTTCTACCCCTCTGCTTAAACTGTGACCTCCCGTTAAGTCACTTAAAGATGTCTCTAAAGCATATGAATAATTCAGAAGGCTAATTTTCTTCAAGGTTTCATTCAATCAAATACATTAAAAAAATGTGCTTCCTGTCTGACATTGCTGCTGTTTTCCCTTCTTCCCAGCAGAGAATTGCCATTTATGTGTGTGCTTTAGAGCTTTAAGTATGACAAATAGTGTTAATGAGCTATTATCAAAAGCTGGTCACCTCCCTGAGACTTTTTCAGCTTTCTGCCAAAATATGCTGAAACTCCTTTTAATATATGAACACTCTGAATGCATTGAAAATGAAGTACATAACTCACTCAGGGCTTTTCTTCTCGAGGGCAACGCTTCCCCTTAATCCATCACCATAGCCCAGTGAGGCAAATGCAATATTCTACTGCAAACCCTTATGAACATACTTTTCATTTTATTATGTCTTTCATCCAACAGAGATGGACCTCAAGGTGTTTTAGAGATTTCTTTGTATGGTGTGATAATAACAGTACATGGATCACCGCACTCATGCTGAAATATAGACTCCTCTAGGTGGGAAGGCAGCAGACATCTCCCACTGCCAGGAGCACTATGCAGTATATTAAGGCAGAAATGAAGGCTACTTTATCCTCTTGTGCCCACAGGTGAATGCAGGTAGGCGAGACATTATTTCCTTGTGATATAATTTAGCCAGGTAATGAGAACCAGCAGTGTCAAAAATACAGCCTGAATTTTAATCACTTCTTAGGACATGTTGTTTCCTTGTGTTAGAGTTGAAAGAGAGATTAAACTGTACAAATCCAAGGCCAGCTCTGCTGAAATCTCGACCTCAACAGAGTTCAGGACAACCTGAGGATCACCTGCTCCCTGTCAGGGGAGCCTTCTACTGTTAGAAATACCAGTGTGGTCCCGCTCTGATCATAGCAGGGGCTCCTGGAAGGGACAGCATTAGGACACAGCAGCCAGATCTTCCTTCTGAAGAGGGGCTTATAATTTCCATCCCCTTGGTGGTGCTGGAGACCACTGGCCCCTTTGCTTCACATTTTTACCTGTACTCTTTGCATTGCTAGGATATTTTTCTACATTTCATGTACAAACTTCAGGTAGGTAGCATCTTTACATACACAGTGTGACTAGCACTTATCCAATTGGAGTTCCTACCTTCTAAACCCTATTTGACATATATAAGCCAAAAGCAGGGGAAAAGCAGAGGAGAAAAATAGATTCAGTATATGCACTTAATTTTTTAGTTTTATTGACTTCTTAGACTAAAGGCTGCAGGTTAAAAATGCCATTTTACAGTTATCATACCTTATCTCAGGACACTTTAAAACTTTAAAAAGTAAGATTCTCTTGTAGAATTAAGTATTAATTTGCAGGTAAAGGGAATGCTGTTGCTGAGCAAAACTGTGAGCTCAGCCACTGGTTAGTAAGTGTGTGTATGTGTTCAAAATCTTCCTGTGCTGCATCCTAAAGAGCTCACCTTTACTTCCTCAGACATACAAAACAGACTCTCCTCATTGTATTTCTGTCATAACTGAGAAACAGTCACTTCTTTAAGCCTTATAAGAATGGAGAAACTATCATTTGGATTTAATACAGAGGCCAATCTCTTAGACTGACCATATCCAGACTTTCTAAAAATTATGGAAGACCTTTTCAGTGGGCAGTGAGGGGCTAACTTGGATGTGTGGGTTTGAAAGAAAAAAAAAATCAAAGGGTATCAGTGTTCTAAAATAGGGACCAACTTTTAATGGGTTCAGGACTTTCTGACTGACCTGATCCAGTGCTACCCATGACTGGAGTTCAGTGGAGTTCAGTGAGTCTACTGCAGATACCCAAGCAATATCCTTAAATAAGAATAAATGTGGAAAGGATCCAAATCAACAAACTTTTAGAATTTCTACATCTGCTGAATTAACTCAATAAAAAGGTTAGCAGCTGGCTAAAGATTCCTTGTATACTTGCAGTGGAGAATTACTTTTTTTTTAGGATTCTTCATGTATTTGTTTACTTTAAACTCTTGTTTTTGTAAAAGTGACATATAACATGATGTAAAGATTTAAAAATCCTTCTGGATTTTTTTGTTTCAAATATCTGCTAAATCTGCTGTAACTAAGCAAAGTTAATTTTCATTATTTCACAACACAGAGCATTGAATTCAACTTACCCCTTTATTCTCTTCTCATGAATACTGCATCAATACTTTATTCTGAGGTGGAAGTGTTCAAAAAATAATTAAAATTGTATGCAGAAAAACACTCATATTAGCAGTTCTCCTTTAGTTATTTTTTAGTGTATTCTAGCACTCCCAATTTATTTTAGGAAAGAGAAAGTTTGATATGGAGAGCACAGAATGAATTTATTAGCATCTAGTTATGAAATCTGTAAGAAAATTATTTACCACAAATCAATTCAGATGTGTAATTTGAAAAAACCCCAAACTTTAAGATCAACATTAAACAGCAAAAATAACAGTTTCATATCCATCATAAAAAGAAATAGAACAAGTTCAACAAGGACTTAAAACCACCCAGGAACCTGGGGGCAACATATCTCTCCAAGACTTCAAACACCATTAAGTGGCTGAAGATCAACAGTTCACACCTCTCTGGAGGCCAGACTCTATTTGATGACCTTCTAGATAGAATAATGCAAACAAATGTGAATTTAACATCTTGATAAAGAACCAAACTACAAACTCAAGAACAAAGCCTGGGTCTTTCAGGTTGTGGTTTTGTAGTTTCCCTGAATTAACAGATTATTATTACTACTTATGCTCCTGCGGACAATAACAGCTGTACTTCTCTTGTTGAGTAAGAAGTGCCCCAAATTATTCTGTCCTGCCAATAGCATGTAACAGTCTTTGCTTTTCAAAGCCTCTTGGGCCTTGGCCTTGAAAACATTTGAGTTTTTGTTTAACTTTAAGCACCCAGTAATTTTGCTGAGCTCAGAGGCTGAACAAATGAGAAGGATTGACAGCTGGAGGCTCCGGCAGTGCTGATGGGAGGCTGCAGCCCTGCGTGTGCCCCTCTTTGTCTGGAAGTGAGGAATCCTCCTCACCAAACCAGAGCAGCTGCTGTAAGGAAAAAGGATCCCTTCCCTGGGGAACTGAAGCAGACAGGGATGAGAAGAAATGAAGAACAAAATATATTCAGAGAAATTTCTTCTGGGGCAACACTGAAGAATTCATAGACTTTGTTTTACAATCCCCCCTCTTGTTTTCTCTAATTTAATATGAAGATCATAAACTTCAGCTTGTTACATGAGAGTTCATATACCTGTGGTGATGAGAACCATGCAATAAATCTTTTCAGTATTATATATGATGGAAATATCGATATTTTTTCTGTTATATTTTCATTGATTTTTACACCAGTTCTTCTGTTCCTTGATCCTTAGATTATCAGACAGTACTGTAAAAATTCACACACTATGAAGGAAATAAAGTACACTACTGTGTCTGGACTTCTCTTGCTAATTTGAAAATTACAACAGCAAACCAATTAGACAGTTTGGCGAACAGTTCCAGTGTATAGAAGTGATAGAAGAACTCCACCAAACAAGCATCTCCACAGGTAGTGACCCTGTAGCAGAGGGCAGCAAGGGCAGCACTTAAGGAATTTCCATTGGTGTGCTGCCTGCCTGGAGGTTGGAAGTAACACTGCTGCTTCTGAATTTGGCTTTATGTCGGAACTACAGCTGCAGACAGCAGTGGGAGACTCTTCCATAGGTGACCAGCACCTTCTTCTGTCACAAAGGTCTCAGTGGTGTCCTGGCTCCCACTGGCAACCAGGAAACCTTGCTTTGCTACCAGGTAACTACCTGATCTTTGCATTTCGCTTCTATGAAAGGTGACGTCTCCAAACTATGACAGTGTTGCCACTGGGACCATTAACCTTAAAGTTTTTCTTTCCCTTGTCTTTTCATGACAAGCCAGGGAATAGAACATGTATCTTGAAATACAAGATTACTGCATATATATTTATTTTAGGAAATGCATTCATGTCTAACATTTAATACTGCAAAGGTGGTACATGTAGAAGTGGGTACTTTATGCAAGAGCTAAAAACCCATACAGAGAGAGTACAGTGGAAACATGGATCCTGGAAAAGAATATGTAATATGACTACTTCTGTTTGACAACATAGCCTTTTCACCCAGTGCTGCTCAGAAAGAAAGACAGACTTCCTTAACACCCTGTGTAGGCCAAATTCTGCCATGCAGACTGCAAAACACCAAATATCCCAACCAGAAGTACTCAACACAGCCTACAGCCATTCAGACACTGACAACTGTCAAGGCCAAAAGTGGAACAGGACTGACGTTCAAATGGAGTCCTTGTGCCTTTTCTCAGTAGATACACACTGAGAACAGAGGGGGTGGAGAGGAAAGGGAACAAAGTTATTTTAGCCATTCCTGGTACAGTAGATCTTGGGATCTGAATAACAAGCAACAAATATATTTATTCAGCGTGGGACTTGGCTAACTTTGGAACTGTTTAATTTATCTATCTTATATTGAGATGAATCACTCCCAGGAAGTGTTTCTGAAGGGAATGAAGCCCAGCTAGCCCCAAGTGAGACAACTGATAGATATCTTTGCTAAGATAGAAGAATTTTCTATCTTTTATCTCTACTGTCTCCTATAATAGTACTTTAAATGTAACATCAACTCCAAAGAGCCGATAAAATTCTTCTGTTAACCAGGTACCCTGGAAGCCACCACTCTATACATGTATAAAAAATGCAGGAGCTGGGAGACTCCTAAATCCATCAGAGAATTGCCTGTTCAAATAAAGCAAAACCAGCAGATTAGTCATGCTGCTTTAATGCAAATAATTGCAGTCCTTGCTTACATTTTCCATAGCAATGCCCATCTTTTGTGAGATAATGCCTTTAAACACTACCCAGCACAAGCTTTACTGAGTCTTAGCCATCTCCCTCAATCCCAGCAGTGTTAATCCATGATTAACTCCTAGATCTGTTCATAGGTCTGTTCTTTAAACCTCAGAAAATGTAATTCCTCTTGACTGCTTCTTAATAACTTGTTCTCCTGTTCCCCTTCCTTCACAATTTAAGGAATTGCTCTGCTCTCATTCCCTGCTGGCTCCTGCTGAATCAGAACCCAACACAAAAATAGGAACATCATTTCTGTACTGCTGTCAGTCAGAAAAAGAGCCAATATTTATGAGACACCCAGGTTATAATCCACAAGAAGTAGGATATGACATAAGAGTGTCTAGTGCTGCACCTTAGTCAGGATGATGGTCAGACTATAAAATTTTATAACAAAAAAAAGGTTTTTATGGCATATTTGAAGCATTTCTACCACTAATACCTTTTATTACACCCAAAGCTTCTGCACCACATAGAAATAACTAGTAACAGTAACTTTCTAGACAATTCAATGGCAAATACCTATTTCCAAAATGCAGAGATTTGAGAATAGTCTGTTTATTAATAAGCACTTACATAAAGTGTCTAAAGTTTTAGCATACATCACAGACCTGGGAAAAACAAAGGAACAGAAGATAAGGTGGAATAGAAACTAGATCTGCTTGATGATTCTGGTTCTTCGTGAAGCTGACAAGTTTGGAAACATTTACACATTTCATAACCACATTTTAATGACAAAAAAAAGTGTTTATTTTGGTATTTCCCTCTCAAAATAATAAACTATGTCATGAAAAAGTTCATTTTGTTTTAAATGGGCTCTCATAAATGTAAGCTATTAGATATCTTTTAGGAAAAAAAAGGCTATATTTCATAGAAATAAAAAAAATGCCTGAAAATAGTTCAAATTTCACATGAAGTAAGTATGTAGGAACAGAATAATCTCATACTGATAGGGACAGGCATAGCAAACACAGGTATATTTCAACATTTTTTATAGAATTCGCTGCATAAAAATATTTTAAATATTCATTGGATCCCTCATAATACAGAAATGTCATCTACTTTTTCCTTTTAAATTTACTCTAATGTAAAGTTATTTAAGCATGAATTTAACATTTGAATAGAAGAGAGATATTTCCCATAGACAGGGGAAAAAACTAAGACCTTGGTTCTTATCACAATGAGCAGCAGGGAAAAATATTACAGTACAAAATCCAGGGAGACATAAAGAGCAGGGAAACAATAGAAAGAGAGAGCAAAGTAGGAGGAGGTAGAAGAAATAAGTCCCAAGACAAAGAGACTTTACACAAATCAATATGGAAAGTTCCAGCCCAGGTCTCATTACATAGAATGGTTGACTGAGGAATTGAATTAAAGTTTGCAAAAGTGAATAGGGACAAAAAAGAGAATTGCTCTGCGATCAGGAGCCTTCACTTTTCAACTTTTTCAACCATCTTCAGCAGAGATTTTGCTGTAGTAAATTCAGTGTGTACCCAGAATAAACCAGGTGGGAGTAAAAGAAATTCCGGTGTAATTTTCATTTTAAGTGCTGCTATCCCATTGAAACAAAATGAAAAGACAGAGGAATATTGAACCTCACTTTCTTCTGTCTTCTTCATATTATTGTATTTGTAATCTATCCATATGAAATACAATAGATCTGTGTCCAGTTAAACAATGAGAAAGCAAGGGCAGAAAAATGCATTAAAAACCTATGTCACACACTGGGAAAAGAGTGGAAAAAGACAGAAATAATAGTTATGATTAATATGGGAGAAAACTAAAATTGTGTGAGTTCAATAAAAAAGAACTTATCAAAAGATAAGTAGGATCATGTGTTGAATAAAGGTACTATACAATCTTATTTGTCTTAAAAATAGATTTCCATTTCCATCACTTGTTAGTCTTGGCATAAATGCAGAATTTTGTTCCTATTGCATATTTAGACCTGACATCTTGTACGTTACTTTTTCTTCCTGGAAAGTTCAAGCTAATTATTGGTGCAGTGACCCTCTTTACCTGAGCATGCATTGCTCTGGGAATCAAGACTTGGCAGAACAATCTGAACACATCGTTCTAACAACCTCTGTCATTATTTTTTCTAACCCAGGCTGCCAAAAGTCAAATGTGACCTTGAAGTGTAGACAAATGTTAACTCCTTGGAATTATGACTAAAATCCTTTATCAGAATAAATTCCTCTATGATTCACTGGTAGTTTAACAAAACAATTTCTTCAGATGTTCCTTGGGTATAGATATATTTACATGTTCCTCCTATTTTACAGGGCCAAGCCAGTACCTCAAGAAAAAATTGGTAATATTTTTGGTATACTTATGATTCATATTATTGCAGATTACACATATATTTATGAATTCCATTATTAAAATAAAGCACTATTTAATATTAAAATAATTTTTCCTACAAAGTGAAAACTATTGAGTGAAAGTGAAAACTGTTGAACTCAAGGAGAAAGGTGGTTGGACATCTTTTAGTGTTGGAGAAATATACTTTGAATTTTGTGGAGAGACCATAGGTTTACTCAACATACTCCCTTTAAATCCTTAGCAGTAAAGAAGACACAAGAGCCATCATTAGGTTTTTGTGACTGTTACATTGCCATGCAATGAAAGTACATTCTATGGCAATAGACATTTACTATGTATTCACTTAAGTTCCGGATACTTTGATAATGAAAATATTGTATATAAACCTATATAGCAAGGAGTCATGGCACTTGTTCCTGAATCACAATGTTGTGCAGCCATGTTAGTGCTTACCAATAAAATGAGACAGAATACAGCATGCTGGAGGCTAACATTAGGAGTGCTGTTCCATCAGTGTTATGCTCATTTTCTTTCTCTGCTCTATACAAGCTGGATCATAATCATTTCCAGAGCATTGGAAGTCAGACTAAGACTTCCCTTATCCCTGAATGATTTATGTTCACATTGGAATGTATGTTAAGATATAAAATACATTTCTTTTCAAAACATGGCAATAAATCACGTCACAAAGGTCAGAGCTGTGACTGCATGAACAGACATCATTATGTCAAATCTTGATTTCTGGAGTTAGTGATGTAAGCTCAGAATAGTGATTAACAGAAGGAATCCTAGAAAGAATTGGATGTATTTGTTTTTTATTGGCTAAAGGCAGCTTTCACTGTTTTAATTATCAAGAGACTTCTTTGCATCTCCATAGAATACTCATCTTACTTACAATTTGTCTTCCACTAATGCTCTTAGTCCCTTCCTCTGACATTCCCAGCATTCCTACATCTCATGTCCTTTCTTACACAATTTTCAAATGATAACCTGAGTACTTCTACAGTACTACTTCTTCCAACCTTTCCACAAAGTTCAAGCAAGCTAGAGCTCTTTTTCATATTCCCTCACCATTTTCTGCCTCTTCCAGGATTATTTTTTTTTACCTTGATAACCACTTAAATCACCGTCTTATCTTGGTATGGATAACAAGTTTCCCAGGAACGTTTCTCAGGAAAATGGAGAAGGAGAGAAAAAAAATGGTTCTTTTAAAGAAAATTGGTAACGAGGACAAGCATGATTGAAATGTGGGTGGCCCATGAGGAGAGAGGAGACCAAGACACGAACAACTTTCAGAAGAGAGCAAGCTGAGCACCACTGAAGATATATTTGGAAGAAAGTCCATTCCTTCCACAGTCATGTCTCTTCTAATGCCGCTATTGTTTAGGGCATTAATAAGGAGAATACATGAACCTGGAAAAGTCCTGGGACTTGGGTGCTGATTTTGCCTGTGTGATTGATATACTACTTTTTGTCCTTTTGTCTTTCCAGTATGCACACCAACATCACTGAAATTGTGTTCCAATTTCATAATGCAACCTGAAATTAAGTTTCCTCAGTTTTGTTACTCTGACAACAGCAGACAGTACTGCAGCTACTGCTGGCCATCATTATGAGTGGAGTCTAAAAACATTGCTTCTAAGTTTCTTACACCTCTGAAAAGTTTCAGGCAATGCTCTCAATTAGTTCTGGCAGATACAAGTGACAGAAATGGATCGCACTCTGTTAATTAGCAGTAAAATTAAGGACTTTTTCCCCCTTCCCCCCCACTGAAATATCAATAATTCATCCCACTTAANGAAAAAAAAAAAAAAAAAGGGAAAAAAAAACAAGCAAAAAACCCCCAACCAAATTATTTAATTATTTCAGCTTTGCCAGCCCAGATAATTCTGTAATGGCAAATTCAAGGCAAGAAGGAACACTGCCTGGTAAGGATAAAAGACCAGACTATGGAATAGCAGCTTTCCTCTCTCACTGTTCCTTCTTTGTTGTGGTTCCTACCAGAAGACTCCTTTATCTTAACTTCTTCTTCAATTTTTAGGGATGGTGAAGTCAACATCACTACTTTCCCTTTCCACATACCACAATCAGAAAATGAAGGTGGAAGCACAGAAGTTTATCTTCTCTACATTCTGTAACACAAACTAAAAGTTCTGTCAACTCTGTCAAGTGACTTTATGCATCAATTTCTGTTCTATGTGAAAACCTACCCAGATTATACACAGGCTATGTATAACAACAACCATAACTTCAAAACATGATAAAACAATTAGAGTTGAATGGGTGTGACCGGAAGATAATAAGTAAACAATATTATATCCCTATAATTTTGCACAGTTACATGTACATTGTACCTCTTACAATGTACATTCACTCATTTATCTGTTGCAATATTTTTCTAAATGTTGTGGAATCCACTGTCCCACTAGTGTGGCAAGGATTGAGAAAATACTCTAGAACCTGCCAAGCTATTTCCAATAGGCATTCTTACCCTCTTAAGAGATTCAATGCAAGAAATACAGAAGAACAAAGCCAGAACAAAAGCGCTCTGACAAAGGAGCAATTTTTGCACCTCCTAACAGACTTTTACTGTTTGATACTGTTCCTCTCGTATATTCAATTTCTTAAATTTAGTGCCATAATCCAGATGGTAGGAATTTTTACATAGTAGGTTTCAAAGTGGCAGCAAACATCAGTCAATGAACTTGTATGATGCAAAGCAAAGGACTTATGAAAACTATAACCTTTGTCTTTCTCTTCATTGTGCCTCACATCTGCCACTGGCCTCTGCCAGCAATTCAGCATTTGCAGGGCTGAAATACACAGTCCTTCCTGCCCAAGGCCCAGTAGATTTATAGACGGAGTTTAATTTAACTCTGTCTTCCTTTGCACTTTGTGCATGTCTCTTTCTTATCGAATGATCACTTAATTACTTCAGTCTCTGCTTTCCTGTGCAGAATGTGTGTGCTCTATCAGACTGGATTAGAGCTCGCTCCCGCCTGGCGACTCTACAATCCGTGACTGAGCTGAAGCAATAGGCTCTTTAAGAGGGAGAACAGCGCGCCCTAAACCGTGAGGGAGAGCCCGTGTTTAACCTGGGGGATGCAGCCATCCCGGCTCGTCCGAGAGCGCGGCTCCGGCTCCGCTTCCCCGCAAGCGCCACGAGGTGTCAGGGCACACCCGCGGCTGCGGCAGCGCTGCGGGGCCGTGCGGGCCCCGCACGTCTCGGCACGAGCCCGCACAGCTCGGCACGGCCCCGCACGGCTACACGGCAAGAGCTACACTGGCGGCACGAGGAGAACGAGGCACTCCTAGCCCTGAGTGTTCGTTCTAAATTTTTTTCTCTCCTTTTTTTTTTCTTTTTTTTTCTTTT
>VZDJ01006028.1:9859397-10010380 GCA_008694505.1 Cyanoderma ruficeps | reverse complement strand
TTTTTTCTTTTTTCTTTTTTTTTATTGTTATTATCTTTTCCCCAGTTTATCAGCAAGATTTAATACAAGATTTTTAAGGGGAATGTGGGATTAGCAAGATAGCTACAGGAGCTACAGGAGTAACAGAACAGAGTTTGGTTTTTAACTGACATTTCATGAGTTCCTTTTAAAGAAAGTTCCACTTCTCTCATCTCCAAAATTATCAGGCAGAAGGTTAGGAGATGCTGATTCCCAGAAAAAAAAAATCCTGCTTCCTACACTTATTCAATTTCTTCCAGTAGATTCCATCTCTGCTCCTACTAGGCTGAATCTATTTAAAACATTAAATAACGTTTTACACCTGCCTGCTTCCCTCTAAAAGAGCAGGCACAGTCATTTCCTCCTGATTTTAAAGTACCCATATGCTTTGTTACAATTTGATAACCTTATCCTTTGATAACACTAACCAGCCTTAGTGGTACATAATCTTTGCTCACCAACACTCTGCAATGTAAGTCCAGGGTGATGAAATACCCTTACAATGGGAACAGATTAATTGCCTAAAGCCATCTGTGGTCAGCTCCCAACCTTTTCCCTCAGGAAGGATTTGCTGGAAGTCCTCGCTGGATGACAGAATTCCTTCATTTGCAGCATCGCCCAAAACTGGATTTCCTGCTGCAAATTTTCACTGCAGAAGTTCATTATTTCAAAACTGTTGATTTCTTTCCTCTGACCTGTAGTGGTCTGTCACCAATGTACACTCAGTGACCTCCTTTTTGTGCAAAAGATATTTATTTTCATTTATTTTGTGTATTCTTATTTATAGATCATATAGAGAATTAAATTCTTGCTAAATTACTTCCAGAGAAGAATCAAGTTTAGGTGTTGTACAAAGGACAGACACAGCTACTTATGAAGGTAGAATAATTTAGCTTCACATAAGATGGCAAGTGATTTCACAACTTGAACTTCCACATTTATCCTTTAAGAAAAATCTTTTGTGCACAAAGCCCTTCTCTGATGGGACACATTACTCAGGAAAGGACCTAGTGGCATTTAAATGGAAGAATAGTCCAATACAAGTATAGAAGTATATCACAAAACAGGCAGATAGGTCTTTTGGCTTTCCTGTATTGAAAAGAATGATTAGAGGCCAGAAACCTCAAGAAATCATTTTCTGCAGACAGCCATGCACGTCAGGTTTAGCTAAACTACCCAGCTTCTTTGTTCAAGCAGAATAAGAACAGCAGCCAGGATCCAAGGTGCAGATTGATTAAGCAATCAGTTGCAAATCTGACTCATGTACAGTCAATAGTAGCACAAGAGTTTTCAAGCGTTGTGCAAATTGTTTAGCAGGACAGTTATTTTACCATTGTGGGTCAGAAATGACAGATTGCAAGTGACTAATTTGCAGTGCGACATCCCTTCCCAGAGCACAAGGAAGCTGTTGACAAAAGAGGATATACATGACTAATTATTTCCCCCATCTGCATTTCACTGAATATAAAGGATAATTTACTGAGCCTTGTTTTGTTACTGGCTAATTGTGACCTGAATGATGTCATATGAGTGGGTAAATGCCCCAACAGCAATACAGAGCTTGGGGGAGGCTGCAGATTTTCTATATGTGTCCTTTGCAAAGTGAGACTATAAAAACTTTGAGTTACTGAGTAATGACAGAGCTAGTAAATTTTCACTCTTTCTGTTTAACACTCCAGTTTCCACTTGTTTTTTTTTAGTTTTTGTCCTTTCATTCAGACCTTTTCAAAAGAGATATTTGTCCCATACTGAGCATTTTCTCTGGTCCTCAGGAGAAACATAGGAAAAACTAAGTAATTTTCAAAAAATAAGTGAGTCCCATTTTATCAATAGCCCAGCCAAGAGAGAAATACAAGTATACAAGCACATACTTTTTGCCATCCTTTGGGAAAAGGGATCTAAACATGATGAGATCACGATACCTCAAAAGTTTCAGCTTGTGAACACCAAAGAAACATTGATATGCTCATTTAGCAGCAAATTGGAATGATGGTTTTCTCTGCAAAGAGCATACTGCACTTTGGTGGCCAAATGGACTGTTTGCTCTTTCTACTTTGTCTCTCATCAAGGGAATTGGGACTATGGGTACCACTGTCTGCCAGTACGTCACTGCTTAATTAGAAATTCAGGGCTGTGGAGTGAGTACAGGTGACGTTATGTCTTAGCAGGAAAGCTGCAGGAAGCAGCAGGGATGGATGGACACAAATAAGGATGGCAAGCATGACTAGGTTGGAGAAGAGCAGAAAAGCAGGAAACTAGATGAACCAGAAAAAAACTGCCTGCCCAAACCCATCTATAAGTCACTACGAGACACATTTTTCTGTGGATCTTGGTACTCTGAACATTCTTGTCTTTCCACTGCTGTAAAATATCTGCACTGAAAACGTAATGAAAAGTTTTCTCCTCTAGAGGGAAAAACTACTTACTAATGCCAACAGCGTGTTTACTCGAGTGAGTAGTTTAGTTAGTGAACTTTATTTATGCAAGTGACACCATTCCAGGCTGCCAGAATAACTTCACGTAAGGAGTTCTCTAACAGAAAATACAATTCTTTCAAAATTAAAATAGTCTAAAATTCAATCGCTTTTGTCTATGCTTTCTTCTGAAGGAAAGAAAAGCTCACTAATGTCAAAGCATCTGATTATTCAACTTAAAAATAATATTTTATACAAGATTTGTTCTCTTGAATTCAAAGTAAGGATATTTCAGTCCTACCAAATTTAAATGCCATGTACATCTGCAACAAATTTATTAGACACCTATTTCAGGAATAATATTTTTTACTTTGTTTGCAACTGAAATAAAAATAAGCTTCAACACTGTGATTAAAAAAAAAAATAAATAAATACTACGTTCTTTCCCTAGCTCTGTGATGTATACTATTTCATGTGTGGAGCTGTTTATTTTTTCCAAAGGATCCTCACTTATTTCAATATATAGAACATGCTAGAAAATGCATAATGGTCTTTTCTCTCTGTTTTATATGTGTATCTTTTTCAGTGGCTGCTCTCTAGAAGTGGTGACAAAGGTGGAAAATACTTTCTCCCTCTTTCAGAGGGGGGCCATTAGGGATCAGGCTAAATCACAGCTCTGTCCATCTGTGAGAGCAGGGAAGAGAGTTAGTGGTGATTCAGCCTTCTCCACTCTGTGTTCTACATCAGCAGCTGGTCTACATCTTCCAAAAACTGCTTTTAGAAAACGTAGCTACAGAATTCCCAGCAGTCCGCAAAGAAAGCTTCTGTGTTCCTCCCTGAGGTGCATGCCTGTCCACCAGCCATTCCAAAGGCTCTGCCAAAATGGCCCCATGACCTAGTGATCCCCATTCCCCCCCCAAAAAAGGTGTTTAGGTAAAGAAGCCACATGCTGCAACCTATATACTGTCCCTAGCCTGCACAGTATATGTTGGTTCACATGATAGTAGCTCTCCTGGTTCCACCTTCTAAATCCTATTAAAAGGCAGCTAAAATACATGATTATTATTCAGGATATTACTTTTCAATCCAAACTATTCCAGCAGCTGCTGCAGAGACAGTTTTCTCAGCCTCAGAATGGACTGACAGAAAAGAAAAGCAATGGCCTAAGAAACTGCTAATAGGAATAATATGGGCAAGCATCTTTATCAAGATACAGAAAAAACTTGAGAGCTCTATTACGGGAAATGTATGTTTTCCCTTAGCAGGAACAGCCAGGGAGGCAGAGGACAGCAATTTCCTTCATTTGTGTGAGTTCATCTGTTGCTGAACTTTGCTTTCCAGCAATGACTTCTTTCCCCTAGGAGCATAAGTGTGAGTCTAAGCCACACTTTGCTTCCTCTCTGAGTGATAGTTAGGGGCAGGCATTTCCAATGAATTTCTCTGTTGAAGCCTATGCTCTTTCATGCTCTCTCTTTTTAGCACCTTGAAGCTGATGTTCTCTCTGCTCTGTACCATAAAAACTCACAAAATAGATAGCTCAAGGAAAAAGCATAAACTTTTCCAGACACTTGAACTTGATAGAAGTTTATTTGCCCATAGCAATCCCTTCCTCCTCAAATGCATTTCTGAAAGTGTTTGTGAGAAGACAGCAAAGTAAACACATTATTGCTGCTGTTACTCCATGTATTTTCTCTGCAAATACACTTTGCCTTCCCTAAGGATACTGGAAGGGGCCTTCCTTTTGCTTCCTTCTGGTGTAAGCTGAAACTCACTTTACTGAAGAATTATGAAGCAATGCCAAAATAAAAAAAAAAAAAAAAAAGAAATTACAGGCAACTGCGTGCTGTGGTGCAGGAACATGCTTTACATGCAGTAGGAAAAATGACAGAATTAGTGCTTCATTCAGCTAAGTAGATTACCTAATGTTCTGAATTTACAATTTAAATGAATCAACCATTTTGGCTATTACTCTAGCTCTACTAGTGGATTTAAGAAAAAAAATCTGTCCATTGTTTTTAAGGCAGCTGTTAGATATATGAAACATTAAAATAGGCTTCTTAATGCAAAAAAAATTACCCCAACAACCAAACAACAAAAAACCCTAACACCCACACATACATCCCACCACTGCTAATGAAAGTACATTAGAAAAATGAAGATCATTATAGAGGTAAAAATTACCATAGACCTTTTGTAATCTGTAGGATGGCACCAAATTGACCACTTTACAATGCAAGTATTTTATCAAATTTTTTGATAAACCATCTTTGGAAAGACAGCAAAGGAATGGGTTTAGACAAAGACTTTCAAAAACTGAAAAGAGAGGTAGGTACCTAAATCTCCTCATCTTCAGTGCAGATGGTGTCCCTAGCTTCTATTCATTTTATTTGGAATCATCAGCACACTTAGATTTTCTTTTTGTGCTAAATTATTTCTAAGTTCTTCAGTTTCCCTTGAGAAATCTGATATGAGCATAATTAGAGTGAAGGAACAATCAGATCCCTATCCTGGTCTGGATAAGCTGAGTGGTTTTCAGTTGTTTTTATTAGATGTTTGTGCCTGCGTGAAAAATGCTATCCTTTCACTTTTAGAAGGATGGACAAATCATGCCATGGTTAACAAATAAACTGCAGACATTTATGAGAATGTACAATCTCATCTGGGAAACATCATGGAGTGATTACATTCAAAGTAATTTCAACCTAGGACTTACTATTTTTTCTTGTTTGTTTGATTTGACAACCAAGATTGATCACCATGGAGAGATGAATCACAACAGTGGCAAATCCTAGGACAGACCATTTAATTAGACCTGTTGCTTTCATTAAGAGTTAGTTTTACCTTACAAGAGAAGACACTGAACCATTTACTATAGCTAAACATTAGCAAATTGAAAAATACAAGACATCTGTAGAGTAAATCAGGCTACTGATCTATACTGAAAACATTCATCAGCAAGTGTCCTTACACCAGTAGGATGGTAGCATGTTAATAACCTGGTTGAATGTGAATAATGAGGAAGACTCTTCCAATCCCCTTTTCCCACTGCTCATTCTTCACCAGAGTCATCCATATCATTCATCCCTGTTCTTTCATCTCCTTTTACTCCAATTTTCCCTTATCTTCACACTCCTCATCACTCTACCACTCTTCTTTCAATGCTCAGACTTTGGAGAAGAGTTTTCTCTTTGTCTTTTTACAGCTATCCTTCTTCTTTTTCCTTTGAATATTCCTGACTCCATATGGCTTTAACAAAAGCCCCTAGTTACTACGGCTTATAGTGGGTGGACATCAGAGTTTACACTGAGCTCCACTAGTTTAAGGACAACTCTGTCGTCACAAGTTCCCTAAAAACGCCACTTGTAGGTGGCCCTGAGCACCTCCGGAGGGCACTGTAAGGACACCTAAAGGAAGCTCTGTCTTCGACAGAATAAGGAACCAACAAATAATGCTGAGCACCTCCGTCCTGCCAGAACCTAGACCACCACGCAGGTAACTGTGACTCTTTACAAAAGGAAAAGTGTGGGTGCTGGGGATTTTTGTTCCTTCCTATTAGTCACTATCTTCTGTAATTTATTTTGTTTTGATGATTCGATGGAGGAAGAGGAGCTTTGGGCTCACCGATCTCCTTCACTCAGCCTGAGAAGAGTTACAGAACACAACCCTCGCCCCAGATCTACTTTGTGGCTGTTGAAGAGGGAATACCATCTAATGATGAGTTCTAAGGCAGATCAGGGAAAAGTCTGCTACAAGTAGTGTTTCAGACCTTACTCCTTGCAATACATACAGACATTGAGTATAAGACCATAAACTGGTGCCAGTTTCGTACTGTCCTGGGAATATGAACCTAAATATGAGAGCATTGCTCATCAGATGTGTGCTCAGACTGTGGGGGGAGAGAGTGGGGCAGGAGAATCCCTTCCCCTTTCTGAGTAAGAGTTCACCCTTTCTGCTATTCAAAAAAGTGAAGTTTCCCCACATCCTTCCTCAGAGCACGGTAGTTTGAACTCTGGTGTGGGTACCTAGTTCCAGGCATCCAACCAGTGTTCCATGTACAAAACAAGACAGGGACAGCAAGCAGAGGTTCTGGCTGCTGACTGAGAATCAGGTGGAACCTATGTGTCAAAATCTCAGTATAAGCGAGACTTCAGCTTGTTCTTGTCCCTTTTTAAGTTGACTATTCTATAATCAGGACGCAGAAAGCAAAACCATGGCTGCTATTCTTATTACATTGACAATATTTTCCCTTCCTTCTTCTTCTGTTTAATAAAAGATATTACTTCCTAAGCACAGACTTGCTTTGCCTTTATTGTCACATCTTCCTGGATAATACAATAGAGCTGATAGATGATAAAACTAAGAATCTGGACAATGGTGTATCATAAAAAGGGTCACTGTACCAAATCAAGGTTTTGACTGATAAACTTCTCTCAAGACACTTTTTAATGCTTGCTACTCAAGCTGAATGTCATTAACAATATAACCATCTTCACCAGTCAAGGTAAATTGCCCTCTTTAGTTCTAATTTTAGCAAACATAGCCATGCCATATTGGTTTAACAAAATAAAAAGGACTAGAATTATCAGATGCTTTCTGATGGAGCAAGAAATCCATTCTAAAGCCACACAGCAAATTAATCCTCAGGATAACTCAGCTGAACTTCTGTACCCAGTAAAAACAGTGACTGAAATTAAGGCATCTGGAGATCCACATCTGAAAGAGACGCCACTGAGACAATCCACAAGTTAGTGTAATCCTCTAATATCTGATCTGGAAGCAAGTGATCAGAAGGTAATTTTCCGTGTGATAATGTCAGTGGCTTGTACATCATGACATAACCCCTCCTTTAACTGCGCATTAGAAAAGAAACATTACATCAGTACATCTAAATCACCTCGGTTTTTTTATTTTTTTTACATTGTGTTAATCCATGTTTCCTGACTTATTGGCAGAACAAAATGAAACCCTATAGACAGCTGGATGTCATATTTCAGTCTGTAAAATTATAATTTTGCAAACCACATTTGATTCGTTCCAAAACTTCACGAAAAGTTTAACCTCAGCAGGCACAACCCGTCACATATTTACATATGTAAGAAAAGATATTTAAAGTCTGACAGATCATCTGATGTCAAAACAAGTAAAATATATAAAACTATAAAACTCTGGTAGCAGTTTCTCTCTTTTGTTTTTACTGAGTATATAACCATGCTGATACAGATGTCTGTATGCGGCTTCAATCCCTTTCAGATGGAATGGAGAATTTTCGTTCTGCCCATAGTTTTTTATTTTGGAAGAACAATTACTAGGTATTACCACTAGTAATTTTACTGTAAAATGGTATAAAGTTTCAGGCACCAAGGAGTGCATTGTGCTGAGGCACTTCAGAATCACAGAATTCACATGTGCTGTAAAATTACCTCCAAGTAATTTTACAGCACATGTGAATCATGTCAAGACTACAGATTTCTGAAATCTGTTTTACTGCTAGATATTTTTGCTACTTCTAAATCTATTATCTTACAGTCTGCTTCATTGTCAGTGAAAGCAGTGGTTTGGAAATTACACCATATTCACTGTATAAGTAACCCTGTAGTTTCTTGCCTATTTATAAAAAGTCATGATTTCTTAAATAGCTTTTTAAGATTTTGCAACATACATTTTGCTTTCAAACATCTTCCAACATTTTATATCTTTTGAAATGTCTCTAAGAACAGTCTAGGATCACTAACACTACACAGCTGACAGGAAAATCACTGGGTTTTACTAAAATGACTAATAAACAAGTCCTCCTACCTTTAAAGTGAATGGAAAGTCTGACTTTGTCTTCCGTGGGCGTTAAATATAACTCAAAAAACTCTCCACAAATTCATACAGCCAAAGGTAAAAGGTAGCAAAAGATAGGATTTAAATTCTTTTTATTTAACTCTCCATTTGTTAACTCCACATTAGAGGGCAAGATCAGTTATAACTTGTGCCTAACTGGATATATTTTTACCCTCATAATTCAGATCATAAATATCTTCAGCTGATTGAATCCAGTAACAAATATTTAGCTCTTGCATATTTTATTGTATGTTGAAAATGTAGCCATTTCATGATGTATCTGAAAACCTCATAACTACTGCTGTTATTTCAGATACAGTAGTTAATCATCAGAATAATTCTATGAGAAGGACCATTACTATGTGAATTTATAAAAAAATATTAATTTTTATTTTTAACCAGACAGGGGTAACAGCCTTATTTTTGTAGCTTGTTTTCAAGAAAATGTGATCAAAGAACAACACATTTTTCAAACAGCTAATATTATCACTTCTATCACTCCAAATGAAAACTGAGATTTCAGACAAAATTGAAAAAAATAAAGAGAAAGAATAGAGGTAAACTCATCCAAAACTGAGCCTCCATATCTCTTTTGCCTGAAGATACCATAAGTACACATATACCTAGGGAAGGAAAAGAGTTGTTTCTGTGCTTTTTTGCACAATCCCAAGCACTGACATCATTGCAATGTCTCACCTTGATCTAGTTGGATCAGGTTGCATGCAAAACACATTAGCCAATACTTAATTTGAAATAATGTTGGTATTGGCAACAGCTGGAGTCCCCTTTAACAGAGTAGTCCACCAACAGCTTGAGAACTCAGAACTCGTGCAAAACTCAGGAGCCTAGGAAAGGACTCCAAGTTATGGATCTCAGGTAAGGATGTCTTCCTAATGCGTGCAGGCCCCAAGGAGGTTTAGACTGAGAATCTCTGTCTGTCCAGTTTAACTCTTGTGCAACTTGCTGGTATCTGGGCACTCATTTTTAGGAGCTCAGTCTTCTAAATTTCTTGTGCGTGGGTACAGTGGAAAAATCTGAGTTTCAAATGAGGACAAAATGCTAAGAGTTATGAGTTAACTCTTAAATGTTAGGAGCTGCAGTCCCCAGCCTTTTATCAGAGCCTTCATCTACACCAAGTTAAAAAATAAGGGAAAACAGAGTTAATAAGTTTCTATATGCCAGTGAATGCCATCTATTTAAAACCTCAATCCACCTGTACTGTGCCACAGCATGGGCTGTTACCACTGAAACCAATAAGCAGAACCACCACAAGTCAATAATAGACATTAATGACATACACATCATGCAAATCACCAGTTATTAGTAATGCAGAGAAAAGCAGAAAAGGTTAACAAACACTGATCTTCGCTTGTCCCTATTACTTAATCTAAGTTTCACTTTTTTGTATAGACAATTTATGGTTACTTTTTTCTTCATATAAGCAAAAAAAGTGATGTGACTACATAACAAGTTGTGATGTTTTCATGTTTTTGCTATTACATGCAGGAAAAATTTTTGCTGAGTTGATACAGATCTGGGAGTACTGGAAGACCTTCAGTCTTACACTGAATATAATAAAAGCCTTTATAATATTCAGACCAGTTTTCAATTCTGTCATTTTTAAATTATTTATACAGATTTAGGTGTGTTGAGATTCAGCAAACCAGTATAGAGGACACATGGAACTTTTTCCTTCTTATGTATTTCCAGAGCCATGAAAGACTGAAATAATAATCTAAGGACAAGAATTCAGACAAATTAAAAATAATATCTGCTATCACAAGATTAACTGATTTGATGCTGTTCTTTTACTCCTCCATATATCCCATGTATAATAGCTGATATGGTAATTTGGACATGGATTTAAAAGGAAAAATGTCTGCATTTGTTTTATTTTTTCTTACTTTTCTTCTCATATCTATTAAAAATGTGTTCGTTATTACACTGGTTTTATTCTAACTAGAAGCAACCTCATTTTTTTATTTGAAATTAAGACTACACATGAAGAGAAATTAACCTAAGTAACAACTGATTTTAAAAAAAGACATTCATTTTGCCTATAAATATTGTTCCTTTTATCTTCTCCTGTGTCAGAGTAAATACTGAATAAAGTAGTTTTCCATGGCATCCCCCACAGATGGCAAAGGATGGCTAGATCAGGTGTAGAGTCCTTCTTCTCACAGGCAGACACAATGACACTGTGCAAACTGACATGGAAACCAGCCAAAGATGTCAAAACCTTCTCTACACCTGGAGATTGCTGCCCTGTGTATTTACAAAAAGAGTAAATTAAAATGTGGGATAAGAAACTAAAAAGAAATATGGTTTATTTAGAGAGAATTTGTGTGGTTACCTAGCCCTGAGCATACTTGTCTGTATGTATTCCATATGAGGCAGGGGGAGAGAGTATGCACGGGCGCACACAGCAGGATATGGGTGCACCNTGCATGCACACCAGAAGAAGCAGAAGGTTTTCAGTTGCTCTGCTATTGCCTTCTAAATCAAGTCCGTATTGACAGTTAAGCTGACATAAGACCATATGACCAACATAAGCTGACAAAGGCCATTGCCAAAACTATTTTGCCATTTTCCATTCTCTTTCCCCAAATCCTCATGCTAAATGCTTGTTCCTTCCATAAGGGTAGACCAAAGAGACTGAAATGTAATCTGACAAAAACAAAATAGTATTAATTTCCTACCTGGATCATTTTCTTGACAGGCAAAGCCAGAGTCACGTAGGTAATTGCTACTGCAGACATAGGGAACACAGCAGGACACATTGGCAGAGACTGGGGATAGAATAGCACCTCATGCTTTTATCAGTTTAAAATGTTCCTCAAACCACCAATAATTCTCTTTCAACAGAGAAACAATAGTCCTGTGTGCTATTGTGTGCCCTGCCCTACTCTTTAATTCAGTCAGACTTTGCTAATCACACCCCTGAGAAAATGGCATGTTTAGAGGACTTTTGCCAGGAGCATGAAAAAATGTCAAGTACCTTTATTCTATTAGCATCTTATGCAGTGATTAGTGTTTAATTACAAATCATTATAGTCATGGTACATTTAGTAAGTATGTCCCAACAGCACAGTTTCTCCAGGCTTAGTATTAGTTGAGTAAGCAGTCACCAGGAGGAACTGAACCTGGAAATTCAAATTAAACTATGGCCTGCTGTTACTACATCTGAAAATCAGATTTCAGATCCAAAACTCTCTTAGACCCCACAGCACCAAAATGCATACACATGGATAATAACATCCTCCTTCCCCCTAAAAAAGCCTGTGCCATGTTCACAGTGCTCTTTTAACCCATGCTCTGGGAATCACACTTGTATCACTAATTCTTGTAATGGGATAACACCTGCTGATATTAATCTGTAAGCACAAATCAATAATTGATAAAAAATAGGTAATATTTATTTTATTTGTAAGCACAAACTTACAGTAATTGTCCTGAAAAAGCCTTGCTGTGACCATAGGGCAGGCTGGAGTTTTAAGGGAAATTTTTCATTATTCTGTGATGCTAATACAACCAAAAGGGGTTTTGATGGAACTTCTTTCTTGCAGGTGAGCTCTTCCACTAGGCTTGACCTGAACCAGCACCTTGACAGTTTTCTGTGTTGCAACAAACTCCATACATCCTCTCTAAAGGCTCTAGAAAGCCTCTTTCCATCCTGTCAGCAGCCCAACTGTCTGCAGATATACATCATGATCTTCTCCAAAGTCTCCCAAACTCTGGTGTGCTCCACCTTCCTGGTCACTGTGTTTTCATAGGCCCCCTTTTTCTGTTATGCTTCTTTTTGTCTGCAAAAGCTCTCAAGGAGCACATCCTCCCTCAAGAAACCCTGTTCGTTCCAGATGAAGGAAACATCAGTCACCTTCTCAAAGGCCCACAACCTTTATGAAGGAAAAAATACTTAAATTGTTGATAAAATGGTTATTTCCCATCATACCCTGCAAACTAAGACTGCGTGCTAACTTTACAAATTCATACAACACTGTCACAAAATGAAAAATAAAGTGATGACCCTAGCAGGGATGAAAAAAGCTTTGACCAGAACTTGAAAATTAATCAAAATCTGTTTACTGTTCTTAATAACATATACAGACATACATTTTTTTTATCATGACAATTATTTACCAGTAGGAAACTTCTAAAGGAAATGCTCCCTTTTTAAATGAAAAAGAAAATCAGAGAAATGTTAGTATATCGTTGCTTGCAACCCAAACACTGATCTGCAAGACTAAATACAAGATAAGTACATTAAATACCAGATAAAAATGAAATTGTTTTTCCCCTACAATGTTTTCAGTTATCTTGGTGGGTCCTCATATGGCAACGTACCAAGCTGTTATAAACTGTGAGGGCAAGGGGAAGAGCAGCAGCAGTAGACTGAGGACAGGGCTGACATAAACACTGTGATCCACACAAGAGAGGGGAAAAGCTATAGCTCTATGGTATGTTTCCAGGAACAGCAGGACTTCTATGAATTCATTTGTATCAGTATTTAAGGCCATTCTCAAATTTCACGTATTATGACATTGAATGTTTGACATTTCACACCCCAGACATTCCTTAGATTTGTACAGAAATCTTATTCTGTGTGCTCTGACAGAAGCTTCCATTTCTGTTTGCTGCAAGATGATGAGCTAATGCATTGTCGATAATCTTTTGTGTCTATGCTCATAGAAATTTTTACATGACTGAGGCTTTAAATGGTAACCAGTCAGTTACTATCTCTCAAAAATTGTTTAGAACTAACTGTGTAAGGGATACAGGAAATTACTTTGTCAAACATGATCTTTATTTAGTCTATGAAAAAGGAAAGTTTATGCCAATAAATAGATTCCAGTATAAATTGAAATTAATAAAACCCTTACAGTTTCTATGTAGGATAGCTTTTTTTAAAACAAAATAAACAAAGCAATAACAATAACACTTCTTAAAAAAAAAAGTAAAACCTGGAAAAATACCCCAGCCTCAATTTAATCACAATTAAATTTTTCATAGTGAAATATTTAGTCAGTCTTACATTTTACTTTAATTCTGTAGTAGGTGGATTCCTTTATATATTAAAATACTGATAAAATGATTGATCCTTATTTCATATCATTTATATCATTAATTTTCTTAAGAAAAATTAATGTCTGAGATAATGGAAGACAGAAACTCCTGAATCTACAGTCACTGGTCACTCCAAAGTGAAGATCAATCCCATTAAGTGTTGTGAATAATGATTCACAAAAGATTCATATGACATATAAGCTCACTTTGGGGAAAATCAAGCAGTAAAATTGCTGTCTATACTTTAAGCCATTCTTTTTCTCATCTAGAATATTAATATCAGTAGATATGACTCTCTTTAGAAATATATAAGCCACTTTATAACACTCTGCTCTGTACATGCCATCTTGCATGTTTCTCAAAGAATCACTGTCCAAAGGTTGCAGCAGTACAGTGACTACATTAGAAAAATCAAGGAAGGGGCATAAGATAAGGATATATAAATTATAATAAGAGCAGGTTGCTTTTATATCCTTTCCAACTTAATTATACTCACTGTCATAAAAATGGATTAGATACTGCTGTTTTCTCTTCCCATTACCATCTTTGTCATAAGAATGAGAAATCCAAACTTCAGTGCTTGTCAGCTTTAGCTGGACACTGTGTAGTTCTTTAACCTTTCCACAGTTGTGTCATTTGATTGGCTGGCTTTTCCACTTCTTTTATGTTTAAACCAAAGTAGCTCGAGGTAATGAAGTGGAATGGATAACCAATCCCATAACAGCACATTGAAAAGGCCAAAGCAGTTCATCATTGTGTAATCAATATAATAAATTAGACAACACAAATCTTATTCCCGTGAAAAAGGCTAACAAAACATGCTAACAATTATTTATGGTGATAAAGATAGCTCATATGGAGAAAAAAGGCCCATCTTCTTACAGTTTTAGTATTTTATGTGCTGATTTTTTTTATACTCTGGCATTGAGCTGAAATTAACCATTAAGGGCACTGCAATACTTTAAACATATGCATACTTTCCATATATTGTTTAAACAGTTTCATCAAATTCCTTATTTCATTTCAATGTTAATATATGAATTTAAAATGCTATGTTATATTTTAGAAGAATGGACTATGGTATAGTCTTTAGAAATAAAACTTAGTAAATTTTGACATAATTTTTAATCTGTAATGTCCAAAGTTTCTGACAAAGTTTATGACCTGATGCAAGAAAGCCACTGAGGAATGAACAGGAAAAGATCCATCATCCACCATGGGCACCTACAGACCCCCTGGGAAAGCAGGTTGTCCACTGCCAGGACATCCAGGGAGAGCCAGCTCCCATTTCCCTCAGGAACCTGTGGGAGAAGTGTGTTGAGGAACAGGCAGGATGAGACCTCCTGAATCCCACCCTCAGATCTACCAACTGAGCAATCCCACCCATCAAGAGGCTTTTCACAATACAGAGGAAGCACCCATGAAATATCAAACATGGATTCAGCTTTGCAATGAATGTTAATCTTCACGATGAAACGCATCCTAATGCTATTGCACTGCAAAACCCTATTTTAACCCTAAATACTGGATGATGAAACATCCACTATTTCTTGGTACTTTTTATTTAGTTGTGTTTTTATTGGGGATTTGAACACAGCTAATCCAAAGTCTGCAGTGCAGACAAATGTATTAATTATATCCTGCATATCACCTTGCATTTAAGTGTGGTCACTTTATCCACTTATTTTTAATGCACCAATTTAAGATGAGGTAGCAGTACAATTTTACAAAAAGATAACTGAGCAGACAAAGACTGAGACATAACAGCTTCTTTTGTGTGAGGACCAGAAGCATCTTTGGTAGAGATGAACCCTTTGAAGATAATAGCTGCCAATTACTTGAGGATAAATCTAAGTGTATGGAGAGCCTGTGTGGTGTTTTTTTCCCCTACCTTCATTAATAATTTTACAGAAGCAGCTGTATATTTTACATTCATATTCGCCTGATGTGTCCTATTGCACTGTAGACAAGTGTTTCTCTCTTCATAGTAGATTAGAAAGGGAGAAAAACATCTATATTATATATGGGAGTAGGTGGTATTAACCTGAATAGTTAATCATTTTTACTGTGCAAGTACCAAATTAGGTGAGGAATATGCCTGCAGAAGGAAGAAAAAAATGTCAATAGGTTTCCAACTGCTACTTATTTTTGTCAAGATAATACCCTAATTTCAGATTCTAAGCATAGGTATTAACATGATAGATATGCAGACTTGCACAACTAAGGTTAAGATGCAGTGCAGGTTAAATTTTTTACCAGCAGCTAAGTGATGGGCCCACGTACTGCAAGTGACAGCTTTACTGGAAGCAGGAAGGGAGCCCAGAGAACAAAGAGTTTGAACCTGGCAGTAGACAATATATATTCTATTTTAACAAAGATTCAATAAGTCTGTTTTAATATAAATGTTGCCTAAGCCAAACACATTTCTAAACTGTGAGTTTGTTTTTCTAGGCTGCTAGGTGAATAGAGATAAACAAGCTCCTTGGACAGCATTTAAAAACAATATTTTTGTTAGACTGCGCTGCTGAGAGTTGGGAATGAATATTGAAAAATAAGCACTTTATATTTCTCTGGGTCATGTTCCTCCATGGATATGTGCATTATGAAATATATAACAAAAAAGCATTAGTCACCAGACATCAGAGCCTGATCCAGCACCCACTAAAGTCAGAGCAAAAACTTCCACTGACTTCAGTGGAAATTGGATCAGGCCCACACCACTTTTGTCCAAACTACATTTTGTGCCAAACATTGATAGTGGAACAAAGCTTCTGACAGCAAAAGCCATTATCAGAGACATGACCTGCCACATTACTTTTTCCCTATGGCAAATACCTGGGAGGAGCAGCAAGCTCTGTAGGGCTGGAGAAGAGCTGTTTGCACAGCAAAGGACATCTACGCCAGACGAAGAGAAGGAGCCAGAAGAGACAGCGAGGAGGGAGAGGAGCCAAAGGAGAGTGATTACTGAGGAAAACATTGGTCTGAGTTGTAAATTAGAAATGGGGAAGCTGGGACAAACTCTGAGGAAAGATGGACAGCAGCTGCTGGCAAGCAGTGCTGCAGGGTCAGAGGGAAGTTTCCACGGGAAAACCTGGAACAGTTGGAAAAAGGCAGGCAAGAAGCTACTGAGACATGCATCAAAAAAATAACTAAGAGAAAGCTCAGCAAGAAACAACAGGTGCTGTGGCCACAATCATCTCCGAAACACAGAAAGGAGTTTGTTTGGTGAAGGCTGGGCTGCCTGAAGGAAGTTCAGCACTGCCCAGTGACCATTGCAGACAGTGATGGGCACAAGATTCAATGGGAGAGGAGGGTGCTAATGAAAGGGATGGGCTAGAGATGCTCATACACAGGTGTACTTTCCTTCTAAGATGCCTTAGTCAAGGCTTTTGAAGAACTGAGAACT
The DNA here is from genome assembly GCA_008694505.1 of Cyanoderma ruficeps. Taxonomy (NCBI): domain Eukaryota; kingdom Metazoa; phylum Chordata; class Aves; order Passeriformes; family Timaliidae; genus Cyanoderma; species Cyanoderma ruficeps. The sequence goes on along the minus strand of VZDJ01006028.1, from coordinate 9,993,652 downwards.
AAATCACTATTAGAAAACATGAAAAAATAGCCAAAGCTGTTAAGACAAACTGAATAAAAATAAAAAACACATAAAATTGAGAGAAACAGCTCTGATAGTTTATGTACTTTATTGCTTCTATTCTCTCAAAACTTATAAAACTCAATAGCTGCATTTCATTCCTTTATTTGAATTAAAGTAAAACAGATAAAACCTGGAGTCATTGTACATAGTTAATAGAATATAAAGAGATAACCTGAGCATGGTTTTAATGGTTTACATTCTATATTGTTTTCCTGAATCTTTGAATAAATATTGCTCAGCACAATAAATTTTAAATGAGGTTATATTTAAGAGAAGGATGAAATTACAGAACTGTTCCAATGTATCATTCTTTCTAGACAACAAAAAACCATGGCTGAATGGTTTTCTGATGAATTTCAGATGCTTGTGTTCACCTGGCCTGTGTACATTTGCAATATTGTAAATTTGGTAGAGAATTTCTGTTCTCAGTTACTCTGTCCTATGACAGCAAAAATTCAAATAATACATTTGAAATGCAAAACAAACAGAGAAAAGTTGTTATTTATTTTAATTATTCACATCAGTGATACTGTAGCAGTGCCTAAGAAACTTAAAAATATTCCTGTCTTGATAAAACCTACTCTTACAAATAATTAAAAAGTCTTGACTGACTGGAGAAATAAATTGTTTTAAATGGGGAAGAAAAATAAAATAGTATCCTCAATTTTCAGCTAGGAAGCAACAAAAAGAAGCCTCCATGGCAAAGCTGAGGTTTAAAACCAGTCTGGTGACTCATCCAGAAGTTAAAACAACTGTTTTTCTCAAATTACTTGCTAAAGGGAATAGCACTATACCCATGAATAAGACTTGTAGATTGTGGTCTTTTAATCTTTAACATGGACAAAATAGGTAACTTTCTCAGTAATGCACAAAATTTCGGGTCATAAGATGCTTTGTCCACTTAAGTAAAAACAAACAAACAAACATCAAAAACCATATTTTAAAATAATATCATAAATGGTAAAAAAGGATGAGCCCTTGAAAAAAAATAGGCAGCATCTTTGCATGAATTGAGTGGCTGATGTATTCGATTAATGTCACCTGTCACTACATCTCGGGTTTGTCTCTGTTCTCTTCCTTGCCGAGATTCAAGGATGTTAAAAGTCCCCAGCCCTCTAAAAGCCCTGAGCCGTGTCGCAGAAAGAAGCGGAGTCCTTCAAGGTCTTGTTTTTCGTTCTCGTGTGATGTTTATTATTTGATATCTTACAATTTGCTCCGCACCCAGCCGAGGTCCGGACACAGGCTGGGACACGACGCGACTGCCCACTGATGGGGCGTCACTTAGTTTTTATACAGATAGTTACGTGCCCACTATTTACTATTTTCTACCAATGTGTGATACCTATACTACAAGGGTCATCTCTACCCTAATCCAATAGCCTAAAACTACTTTGTATGATCACCACCCCACAAGATGGAGGACCATGAAGAAGGAGAAGGATTTAGGGCAACACCCCAAATCCTCCATCTTGTCCCCCATTCACCTCTATTCTAAAATCCCTAAACTACAAAATTTCTCACTCTATACTGTACTAAATTACTACTTTTAGACTTTTGAGGTTTCTAATTCTTCTCTTAATGTTGGAAGCTTCTCCCATGGACTGAAATCAAACTCGGTGTTATTCTGGGCTCTGTGCCAAGGTCTCCAACCCCCCTGGACCGGCTCCACACCCCCCTGTCCAGGGTCCAAACTCCCTTTCTCAGGTCCCAGGTCATCCAAAGGGATGCCCTGGACTCCAACAACTACAGAGATTTAACAAGAGTCATTCAGAACTGAAAACAATAGCATTTGTTAACAAAAGGATGCAATAGCAATCGATAGCTCAGATTATTTTCTTTTTTCAAGACTACATTAGTAATATTTTTATTTTTCTTTTGTCCAACATTCAAATTACTTTCTGATGCTGTATCTCTTCATGGCATGTATCCCAAAAATGGAATAAATATATGTATTGACTACCTGGTCATTTTTACTGCTCCATCAGCAAACCCCTTCCCCTGCTCCATTGCTAGGAACACGTTGCTTCTTCCTCAGCCTTACATACCACATGTAAAGGAATTGAAGTCAAGCCTTAGGGCTGTTCTAATCCAGTATTGCTACAGGTGAGCAAGAAAAGAAAATTAACTTTAACCAGGACTTAAGTACTCACAGGAGAGCTTGAGGTGGGGGGATGCCTTCATCATGTGGCAGAATATTAACTGAACATATGTTATCTGTAGTTTTTGGGGGGCAGGGGAAAGCAATAAGAAAAATGTTATATTGTCTTTAACAAGACTAAAAAAATGCAGATCTGAAAACTATAAATCTTACACAGCTTTGTTTTCTGGTGACTGCAGTATTAAAGAAATTTTATCAGGCTTCAACCCGATAAGTAATGTAGATAAGTAATTGCAAGCTGGGGCTTCCCTCTCTTCAAAGCAGACAGTGTGATCAACTTCGAACAACACAAGTAATGAGGCCTCAGATAGCAAAGACATGGCAGACTTTATCTGGCCCTTAATGGCATTGCTTTAATTGCCAGAAATCTCTAAAACCTCATGCTGGGCTACAGACAAACAGTGGCTTCTCAAGGCATTTAGATTGCTGTTAAGGAGCTACTTCCTTCCATCGCATTGCTGGGATTTTTTCTGTCTATTGGGAGCCTCTTAGAGCCTAGGATGATAAAATAAAAGTGGAACAACACTCTTAAGCATGAAATTAAACACTCGGTGTAGGAACAGGTTGAAACCAGCTGCTTTTGCAGTAGCACATGGAGGTTTCAGAGGAAGGTAGGAAATAAAGATGTTGAAGTAGCAAGGGTTAACCATGGCTGAACAAAATTAAATTAAATTTAAAATTAAATACCATAGATGTTATGAAATCAGTGAAAATAGGTTTTATAATGATAGAGGGCATCCAGTACACACTAATTAGTTGCAAAATAAAAAGGAAAGTAAATATCAAGAAAGAACTGTCTTATTAAATCTGTACTTGTTTAGAATTAGAAATCAGCTCTTAACTCATATTACTGCTTCCTAGTGAAATGTGTGAAATTAGAAGCTTCACAATACACCAAAATACTACATTAGGCCAAACCAGCAGCTTCAGCTAAAGGAAAAATTATTTGACAGTGTTCCTCCATGAGAGACTGTTCTCATTTGTTGTACCCTTGTCAAATCCAGCAGTTCAAGCTCAACTTTTTAGGTTAGATATCTGTCTCTGAATTCTTGGAGGAAGACATGGCTGAAATAGTTTAGGTCTTGTTAAAAAATCACACTAGGGAAAGAATGTTTCAGAAAACACATTGATCTGTGAGCTGAGAAAAAGTAACTTCTACAAGAGAGACTGCTGTCTCTAGGACCCTAACTTTGCTGCCATTAAAAGCTGAAAATCTACAGAAAATTCAGTATTAAGGATAGAGAACAGCCCCTTAAGCACTGGGAATGACAGGGCTCAATCACTCCCTTTGTCATGTATCTGTGCAGCTTTGAGAAGAAAGATTCACAAGGTGCAGGCTGTGCCAAGCCAGGGTGATGTGCCAGCTCTTTAGTTGGTGTTTCTCCACAACAGTGCAGTACTGAGGTGCACCAGCCTGAATTCTAAAAACAGCAGGTCTATGTTAACAAGAAGCTTCACAGAGACTAACCCTTTTCTTCTTGGCCAGTCTCAGGGAAAGAAGAAAGCCAGATTAGGTTAAGCAAATGTGCTGCTTCCAGCATCAAATCTGATTTAAGTAGTTGTAGCTCTACTCTACTTGTTCTTAGAGTAAGAGTGAGACAGCCAGTCACAACTGGACTGGTTGATAAACTCAATAAACCAGAGACATCTGACACAGAAAAACCTACCTCCTGTTTATTAAATTGTGAACAATCCCAGCTTCAGCTGCTTGGAACTGGAGTTGTACAATTTATCAAAAATGTGCTACATTTCTTGTTCTCCTTAGGCACTAACTCCAGTGGACTAAACAACCCTCTAGAACTACTTATATTCCATAGTGAGCAAAGCTTATGTGTCTGAACTTCATGACAGCTCTGCAGGTGAGAGTTGTCCACCTTTATCCACTGATAATCATTAATTTAAAACAGTGGACTAAGTCTACCCCATCTTTAAGGTAGGCAGAGAAGGTGAAGCAGAGGCTTGCATGAGTCCAATTAGCTCATGACTTAAAAATCCATTTTTAATTTCAGTAGCTCAATATTTCTGTAAGATTTCAGTAGTTTGATATCTTCTTTTCACATGGAAATTGAACACATATGTAGCTTCATATTTAATTAATACCAGTAAGACCTTAAATTTTGCTTTTAAAATTCAGCTAATATAAAGACCTCATAGATTGACAAGTATTAAATTTCATCTCTTTTTGTCCCTGTTTTCCCTTGTCTTCATAACCATGTTTCCAGAGTTGCTTTTTGGATAAATACTTTCACTCAGAAATTACTCACTCTCTGTTCCATGCAAAATACATGCACATGCAAGGTTAAAAGTAAGCACAGAAGTATTACATACAGTCAAGACTTTGAGATAATTTTTATGGGAGCTTAAGTTTAGAAAGTTTTATGGAGGCTTAAGATTAGAAAGCATCTTTACTATTGATGTACTGAGATGTTTAAGAAACTTTGCAAAAGTCAGTGATTTTTCGTTATTGATGATCAATTTTTGTCTTTATGTGTGTAAAAATTACAGTACAAACTCAGAATCTATCAGTTGCTTTGCCCAAATTTTGTTTGTTTTTTGCCCAAATTTGAAGACATTCTGTGGAAAAGCCCTTTCCTAACTTTTACAATTCAGCATCCCAGTTATCACTGAACTAGGTACAAGCTTCTTGTACAAAATCCTGAAACAACTGAGTTTGGCAGGGTCCTCTGCAGATCACCTAATCCAAGCTTCTTAGTCACAGCAGGGTTATCTGTGACATTTTTCCCAGGACTGCTATCAGTCAGGTTTCAATATCTTCACTGAAAGAGACTCTCCACTCTCCAATATCTCCAAACAGCCTGTTTCAGTACCCAGCCCTTCTCGAAGTGACAAAAATTCTTTCTCACATTTAGAGAGAATCCCAACCGATTTTCCTGAGGAGTCTTCTTTTCTCTGGCCTCAGCCTCTCTCTGTATAAAGGGTTTTCTTGTCCCCTAATAATGTCAGGTGCCCTTTACTGAACACTCTCTGTAATTCCATGATGTACTGGGAGCCCAGAGCAGGACATGGGACTCCGCGTGTGGCTCCACCAGTCCTGGGCAGAAAGGAAAGATCACCTCCCTTGACCTGCTGGCAAGAGTTCATCTCATCATGGCCACATTGTTCATCATTCACCAATACTCCTTCTCTTCAAAGCTGCTTTCCAGATTATCAGTCCCAGTATGTAATGGTGCATGAGTTTGTTCTTCCCTAGGTGTAGGACTTTGCAAATCTTTTTGTGAATTTCTTTAGGTTCCTTTCTGCTCACCTTCCAGGTCCCTCTGAATAACACCACACCCATCTGGTAAATCAGCCAGTGGTAAGAGACAGGCACCTACAAACACATCAGGTCCTTTTACCAGCCTTAAATATTGTCTTCTCCATTAGCTGTAGAGGCTAGCTAGAAACCTGATTAGAACAGTCCCTAATATCTAGGTGGCTGAAGTTAAGGAGTTAAGGAATTCATAGCCTACTCTATTTGCCAACTCAACAGATTCTTTCTTGGCCAAGTAATGTTCATCATGTTATGAACACAATGTGGATGATTAGTACCAGTCATCTACAACTATATGATCTTCTCTGCAGTTCTGGAAGAAAAGAGTTCCCTTTTGCATGCACCAAAATCTCAGTTGCTTTCTGGACATATCCCTGTTCACTGCACATCATGGAAGAATAGATCATAACCTTAGAATCACAGAATGGTTTGGGTAGGAAGGGATTCTAAAGGTCATCCAGTTCCAACCCCATTGCCATGGGCAGGGACATCTTTCACTAAACCAGACTGTTCAGAGCCCCGTCCAACCTGGCCTTGAACAACTCCAGTGATAGTGCATGCACAGCTTTGGGTAACCTATTCCAGCACCTGTCTACTCTCCTAGTGAAGAAATTTTTCCATATATCTAACTCTACCCCCTTTTAGTTTAAAGACATTCTCCCTTGTTCTATCACTACAGGCCTCGTAAAAAGTCCCTCTTCAACTTTTCTGTAAGCACATTCTATGTTTTATCTTGATTTTTTTTCCCCTCCTAAAAGAATCCATGTTAATTCATTGTCAGCTATGCAACAGCTTCTGTATGTATTTACCATGAGCTCCACTCTCATCTGTAAACTGATGACACTGGCTGACACTATGCTTATATCACAGTGACTGAGCTTTTTGTGACCTGCACATCTTCTAGGAGCCCCGAATTCTTGCCTATTCCACAATATTTATCACAGAATTGACAGCAGTTAAAATCATGAGGCTATTTCAAAAACTATAAGCACTTGGTCCTTGACAGTGCTCCAAGCTGTGCTTTTTCTTTGATGCCCAGTGGTTCCCACACAGACTTCATACCATTATTGCAGCACTCACATGTTCAGTATCTTTCTCTTACTAAACACATTTGCTTTCAGTTTGAGTAAAGCAGTGGATGCAGAAAAAATCTTCACTCACTGGTAGCACAGGAAAGCAGTTATTCCATATTTTAAAAGTTACAGGAAATTCCACATCTGCTGAATAATAGGGATCGTTCTGTGCACATTTTTAGCCTCCTAATTATCAGTGAAGGTTAGTTAGTCTTTCTCAAAGCAACAGGACAGATTTTGAACACAAATGTTTGGCCAAACAGCCAGGCCCTGCTTCTTCTTTCCCCCTGCTAAGGATACATTACATCCTATTGCTGCAGGCTGCAGTTGTATTTTCTCTTCCAGGAGGTCTCCAAGGACACTGCATTCCTGGTTTACGTGCTTCCTATCTTCACCGAATGTTGTGTCTTTCTCAGCAAGTGAGCATGAGGGGAAACTAGACAGATACAGCCAGATAATTGTCTTTATCAGTTACAGAAGGTTTAACTACTTAGGGCCTCACTGCTCCAGCCAGGCTCCAATGGCTTACACAGTAACAGCAGGAGGATTGATAAAACTCTTCTTAACTGTTTTCAGGGATAATATAAAATTTCTCCAGATTATTCTTCTATTCCTGGAAAATGGCCTGTTTTGCAACCTGTTCCTGCTAACAGCCGTATGTACCCAGTACTAGGCAAATCATGGAGGTTTGTCTTATATCCCAGAATATCCCTATATACAAGCTTAAGCTAGACTGACTTACAGAATGAAAAATTAAAATTCAGCCTTCAGGTTAGTATTTTTGGTCAAGAGACAGGATGTTTTTAAAGAAACACAGCTACAGATCTATATAAATATCTTTAAAGGATGTTAAAAAAAAAGGGTTTGATTTTTTGGGGAATTTTTTCCACAAAATTTCACATTAGACCATTTTATAAAGGTTACGTGCGCTATTTTTGGAGTTGATGTTACAAATTTTGGCTCAACCAGTGGAGAAAACAGAGGCTTAAAACTGGTACAGTGAGAGAAGACCTGCCCTGATGCTTGCTTTGCTCCATGTCCAATGCATTAGGAAATATTGCTGCCTTCAAAATCAAAGAGCTTTCAGAAGACTGAATTCCCTGTATAGTTAGAAGACTAAACCTACTTGGAACAAGAAGGGAATGGACTTTGTGATATCACTGTAGTAATTCTAGCAAAGATGAGTCATGGAACTTGACCAAATATAGTATTGCTTTAGGGAAGTTAGCCTTTAATTGACACTTAAAATTTTTTATGTGTCCGGGAAATCAGGCTCAGGTTTCTCTTGTAGAAAATCTGGCAAAAACAACACTCTTTTTCAAGTGAATCCAGGAAACTTCATGAAATAATCTAATTGTGGATGCAGAGTACAGAATACAGAATACACATTCCAAACCCCAGATTTGAAAGCCACTTATAATCATGGATGTTTCTCAACACACAAGTTGCTCCACTGGAAATGTACTGGCACTCAGGACACCATCTTCCAATCTGTGTAATTGCTCGAGTAGTTCAGTACCTTTCTGGTGCAAATGCCACACAACAATTTTTTCATCTTTTTTTTTTTTTTTAAATGCTCATAGATCATCCAACAGAACAGAGAAAGTAAAAATAGACTTCACCAGAGTCTTACGCAAATTTAATTCTTTCACATGTCAACATTGAATCCCCACTCCTTTGCAAAAATATGCAAGGAACAAATCTGTTAAAATTCTACTTTAGAATGTAATATAGAACATCCTTCCAGTACCTGGGAGGAACCTACAAGAAAGGTGGAGAGTAACTATTTACAAGAACATACAGTGACAGGACAGGGAGGAATGGATTCAAACTAAAAAGGAGTAGGTTTGGATTTGATGCTAGAAGGAAATTCATTACCATTGAGGGTGGTGAGGCACTGGGACAGGTTGTCCAGAGAAGTTGTGTGTGCTCCAGCCCTGGAAGTGTTCAAGGCTTGAATGGGGCTCTGAGCAACCACTCTGGTCTAGTGGAAGGTGTCCCTGCCAATAGCAGGAGGGTGGAACTAAATGATCTTCAATGTCCCTTCAAACCTAAGCCATTCTATGATTCCATGGTTCTTTGATTCAGTGATTAGGAAAAGCTAACTTTTCAATCTAGGGTGTATGTACTTACCAAAAGTATTCCTGAAAAACTCCACAGTATTACCTTGATGACAACCTCATTTAAGCGATTTTCACCTCTGTAACACATTATTCTTGACTTATACTAACATAAATCAAAGAGTAATTGGGACAATTTAGATTTTGGGATTCTATATTGATTTTTTTTCCCCAAAAAGTAAGTTTCATTGTAGAAATGCTACTTTAAAATCTTAACTATAACACACTCAGCTGATGTTAATTGCTATAGCATCCACATGGATGATCATTAATTCACATGTATGTTAGGTATCAAAGGCACTGCATATGTAAAAATTTACAGAAGTGTTAGCTCTTTTATTTTATTACTGTAATTAATCCTAAAGGAGTTCTCTCCAGTGAAGCCAGTTGCTTTAAGAATATTGACAACATTAATTCATCTGACCAGCATGTTCTTTCATTCCCAGTGGGACTAAAACACCCTTAAAGTGAAATTACTATCAGCTGTAAAGATAATATATGCTTTTGTAAAAAGGAAGAACTTAAATACAAACATTTCACAAACACCTGACAAATTTACATAGTATAGCATTCACACTTTGAGAAAACTGAAGGAAAACATTGTTGAAAAATGTGGTTTTTGTTGAAGTACTATGGCACTACAGAGTCTTGCCAAACTTTTCAAATAACAAGATTTTTGGTTTGGTTTGTCATTGGAAAAAAGGACAAGTAAAAAAAAAAAGAATTATGCTGTGATTTAAAAACTACCTTTCTACGAGATGAAACTCCAAAAATACATTTGCTTCTGACAGGATCGTTCCTTAGCCAGTTCTAATCTTTGAAGGCATATTCTGAGGTGATGTTTGTCACATGCAACTGATTTTGGTTTTTGGTTTTATGGGTTTTTTTTTCAGAGGAAGGGACTTTTCAAAAATTCTGTCTCTTTCTTAAAAACACTAAATAATCTGAGATAGGTGCAACATTGAGGCTCCAGCCATGGTGTTATATTTGAGTTGTAGGGTGTTTAATATTCTGCAAATGGTGTCTTCTTATCAGCTGAAGGAAGAAGAAAACATCAATCTGTAGGCAGAAGTTTTGGAATTCTTCTGATCCGTGAACTGCTATAGTTAGCCCAATATTGTTCATTTGAAACCCACATGACTGCTGAAATCTCTAAGTTCTCCCAAACTTTGTATCACTAGAGTCATTCAGAAGACCGAAAAAAAAACTGCACAGTGAAAATATAGGAAATATGATTCTGTGAACACTATAGTCATTCAGAAGACTGAAAAAAAAACTACACAGTGAAAATATAGGAAATATGATTCTGTGAACAGAGCAGGACATTTTATATTCATACGGTATTGCTTTGTTCCATCTGAATATAAAAGTACTTGGGTTATTCCCACTGTTTGCCTAATGGCCAAAAGAAAACCAGAATTCTCCTCACTCCTTTCTAACATAATGATGTAAATTCCATTCTTCTACAAAGCTGTATGGTGCTTATTCTGCACATTCCCTTTAAAGGAGAATTTTATATATGCTGTATCATGAACATTTCTTCTTGGAATCTCCTAAGCATACAAAAAGTTAAAAACTAAAGGTTTCTATTGATTTCAGCAAGACACCATAATTCTCTGTAGACAGGAGTCAGCTGTTTCTTCTTTGAGAAACTGAAGCTTTGGAAAGTGCTTAACAATTCCAATACTCCTATTTTTTTTTTTTTTGGTTGCCTTTATTGCTGTTACCAAAAGACTCTTGCTGTGGCCTGATAATGTCTAGTACAGGTGCCTGAATAGAGGGTGTATCAGAGCTCTGAGCACCGAGTGACATCCTGCCGAGGCATTATTTCTGGACTGTCAATGAAGCTGAAAGCTCCTGAGGGATTCCAAAATGGGCCACTACCAAAGACTGATCAAAAGAAGTCAGAAATCAAGCAATTTCCTCTAATTGGATCCTTGCAGTACTTACAGAGGGAATTCTTTCAGAAACCCACTTTTAGAAGGCAGCATGTAGGAAGGCTCAAATGCTATATAGAAGAGTACCAGTAATTAAAATTGGACTACCTTTCATTGTATAATTTAGAGATAACTGATTCCCTGAACACTCAGAAAACCCTTTTTATCCTTACTCAATAATACCTGAGCCTGGGACAACCTACCCTCTCTATTTTCAGACTCGATTCTACTATTCTTATCTTGTCTATGTTAGCAAACCCTGTTCAGGTGCTCAGGAATAGTGTGAAGTGTTTAGTTGATGTTTGGATCAGGATAGCTCTTCCAAGGGCTGTGAGGAATAAAAGAAATGCCTTGAATTTAAAGCTTCCTCATCAGTAGGCTGAAACTGGTGATAGCTTAGAGCACGGCTGTGCATTTGGAATGTTACCTTTGGATGGCTCCTGCGCTATTGAAGGTGTCTGCCCTGCTGTAGAGAGGTTTGATGTGACACTTAGAGGCACATATCAATTAGCTGAAGTCAGGGTGCTTATTCTCATGCAAATTATGCATTGTGAACACGAGAAGCAAACTCAGACTAACATCTGTCATATACCACCTACAAAAGATTTCTGCTTTCATGTCTCAAGGCTGTCTTGGGTTAGCCATAAATTGTATTTTGACAGGGTTTAATAAAATACAAATTATGGAAGTAGTGAGTCATGCTCAGTATTTCCATCAGACAAATTCAAACGGGTGTACATTTTTAGTGAGCTGTAAATAGATTAAATTGTAAACCTAATCCTTGGAACTTTTGCAGCTTTACAGATTTTAGAGGAATATTATTTCTCATTCAAAATTCATTCCTAAATTAATGCTGAGCATGACTGTTTAATGTGTTTGTTATGAGGCAGGATTCAAGGGATTTACTCAATGTTATGTCAGATAATGTATGTGTTTTAGACATTCACATAAGCGCTTTTTTCTCACACTTATTTTCCAGCAGGTCTCTGTAAATAAAAAGAATCAAAATGTTCTAACTCCTTTGCAGTGTGCTGCTGCTAGGCTCAGATTCATTCTGGTGAACCACAAATGCACAGTCAAGGTGTTTACATTAGGAGAGTGGCTGTTCCAAGCTTCCTTTGGGGTCAAGAGGACCTGGAGCTCCAGCCCGTGGCTCACCCAGCCCTGCCCTGCCCTGTGGAAGCTGCAGCCATGGAGAGAGATCTCCATCTCCCTTCTTGGAGAAGGCCTCAAAGCAAATTCCTTTGTCTGTCTGGAACTTCATATAAATTCTTCATTCTTTCCCGATGTGCTGTGATTCTCCTCTCCTTTCTATCTTGTAGAATTGATTTTGCTGTCAAAAATATGATTGCATTTTTACAGCACGTATTAGGGAACTACAGTGTGAAATGTGAAGGGAGAAGAGATGAAAAGAGAAAAAAAAAAGCTGATATGTCCAAACATTTTGGTCAAATACTTACAAATACTTATAAGAAATAGGAAAAAATTGAAACTTTTTGAAATGTCATTCAGTGTTGAGTGAATCTGGAAGGAACCTTTTATTTGTTTTCTGTTTTTCCTTTTTTTGTTGCTTTTTAATTTTTGTTGGTTTTAATTCCCTCTTGGGGTGCCTACTACATATTGCTCATGCAGTGAAGTATTATGGAACTGAGGAATGTATTAAAGCAAAGATTAGTTCAGCTAAATGGCCTGTGTGACTTTTGTCAGAAATCACCTTTGCATCATGAACAGGTTCCTTGTCTAGATAGCCAAGCACCTTGATGGGCCAATGTACATAAGAATGACATTATACTACTCCTATTCCTCTTTGCTTACACCTTGCTATACCCTAATCTTTGAAGGTTGACCTGATTCTCTTTAAATGGGTTTTTCAGGCAACTTTTCTAGATATCATAGAATCATAGAAAGGTCTGGGTTGAAAGTGACATTAAAGATCATCTAATTCCAATTCTCCTGCCATCGACATGAATACCTTTCACTGGAACAGGTTGCTAACAGCCCCACCCAACTTGGATTTAAACTCTTCTAGGGATGGGGTAGCCACAGCTCATCTGAGCAAAGCTGAAAAAAAAGGAGGTATAATGGTTTTAAAAGTGAAGTCCTAGAGCAAGTGATATGATTTATTATTTCCAGAAGTGAGATTTATGTCTGGGCTGCAGTTTACACACACATCCCATATTCATCCTGACAACTCAATGGAAAGTGGCCTCAATTTCCTGGGCTCATCATAAGTGACACTTTACCTCTTTTTAACATTTTGATGAGCTTTTTTGCAGCCTGAAATATTTCCTTTAAGCCACAGAATGTGTATGTCTGCAGAAGACTGAGCTGCTTTGGATCTAGTTCGCATTAGTAAGAAAACTCTCAATAAACCTAGTCTATAAAAAGATAAAATCAATCTAATATTTTTTGGTTTCAAACTAACAATTATTTTCAAAATGATTCATTGTAATTTCATTTTTTTAAAACACTTCACATAATTTGTTATACAATGAGGACAAATTTAAGTTCTGTTATTTTTTATTGACAAGCTGTAAACAGAGCTGCATTAGCAAACTATTGCAGAAATAACATCTGCACCCTTTCTTAAGGCAGAAGAAAGCACGTCTGTAAAGTTTTTATATTTTGGAACTTACTGCCATTGTATTTACTTCATTTTACAATACAGAGAAATATAATAAAAAATATATTAGAAAAAGCTGTTGCAGAACATAAGTTTGCTGCTTTGGGATAAATGAGTAATGGCTACATAACTGTCATCACACCATCACTTTTAAGCCTTCTTTCATGGTATACAGCTCCGGGCTTGGGCAGTGCAACTAATTAGAGGGTAAAATAAAGGCCATATATCTTTCTTCTCTTGTGGATTTTTGCTCCTTGTCTTTAAATAGCTATCATGACCTTCTAACAAAACGAAATAAAATTAAATTGCATCTTTCCAACCAACATTTCCGTATTCCTGTCAAATAATGTGCATGTGCTAAAAGAAAGACATATTAATAAGTGAAAGGCACTGCTGTCAGTTGTAGATAAGAGAAAAGAAGTCTTTAAGAAACTGCTGCTCTTCATGGTCTAGAGTATAACTATGGGCACTGCTGCTGTTCTAGGAAAGGGAGTGATACAGTCAGAAAGTTCATGATTTAGCATCAGGTTTCAGTGGCCAGCAGCATCTTAATTTAGGGGTGCTATGTTAAAAATAGCTTAACTTATATTCACACAAACGTGAAAATTTCGGTAATTCTAATTTTACATAAAAGAAAGTTTATATTTTTGTTCTTCTAGTGCTTTTCTTGATAGTGTGGTTTTATCAAATTTGCAGAGATCCCCTTAGCTAATTCTTCTAAGTCCAAAGCCAAATTGTACACTCGATACCCTAACTCTGACATGACTTTTTACATGTTTTGTGACTATGACCAAGAGAGTCACAGACAATATTCCAGGAGCAGGCTGAAGAAAAGGTAATTGATGATCTTCTGGGCAGATCTGGTGATATGTACTTTGCCATAAATATGAGAGCCTTGAAAAATGTTGAAGGGCAAAAGGCAGCTCTTGTATTAATGTTTGCGCATTATTCACGCCAGTTGATTTCCACAACTTTTTTAGATGCCCACAAACCCAACTATAAATTTTTATCTCAGCCAGAACTCCAAATTGAGGATGGAAAATTCAGCCAAATGTGTGTTTTCTGTATTTCACAAAACACTACTAGACTTACAAAGACTGGTTATATTTTCTACTCTACCTAGTAGAAAAAAGGTGTCTGTGAGAAAGACGTGTTTCCAAAGGGAAATTATTTTTGTCATGAAACTATTCCTTGTGTATTCAGCTCTACTGAAAGTACTAATTTATGTGTTCCCAGGAAAGTCAGAAAACCTAGTTTCTTTAAGAGCTTGTTTTCTCATTGTCCAGTGAATAAGTCTGTAATAGTCCTAATCTAATCACAGGAAGATTTCTCAAAGGCTTTTCATCAGTATCAAGATCACCACTGTCATGAGATCAGAAACTGAAAATCAAAACCTTATTTAAATTTCTATCTGAGGCACCAGCCACACAGTGGTATCTCATTTCTCCTAGAGACCTGCCTTCCATGTGTAAACTGTATGAGCTCATTGAGGCAGAAACCTCTGAACCCATCTGTGTCCCATCACATCAAAGTTCTTGCTTTTTCTTGAAGGGAGTGATGTATCTCATTCTAAAACTGATCAGAATTGTGCCTCTAAGTGCCTCTTTTTTTCTCCAATAAGTATGAAGAAACCCACAATAAATGGAGGAAATGCAGACATCTGCATAGAAAACAATTAGATTTACATGAAATGAAATCTCGCCCGAAGGGTCTGTAATTAAAATGCAATTATATTCCCAAGTTACATGAAGAGGATCCCACCCACTGTCTTTAAACTGCTGTTGCTATTATCTATTTGCAGTGAGCTAAAACAAGCAGACTTGGATTGAGCTTGACATCTCATTATAGTTTGTCTCATACAACCACTGTCTCAAAGCATAAGACTTTCACTTTGAATATGAATGGGTATGGAAGGGGCAAACAGGAAAAAATACAACAGCAACATGATGTACCTACAGACATTAACTAATAATTGGTGTATTAATTAAAAGTCACTATTTATTTTCTATAGAATAAATCATCAAAAATCATAAATCCATAAATTCAGAGATACAACCTCCACTGAGTCTTATCTGGACAAGATGTACTTCTGGCATGATAGAAAAATTAGTTCACATAACCTTTGGGGGAAGAACACACAAACTTTACACAATAGAAGAGGTGAGAATATTAATGATGAAGAGTACAATAAATATTTTGCAAAAAATCAAAATGCATTGTTTAAAATTGATTCAAAATCCTTCCTTTATATACTTTTTGTTTTCTTCCTGGTTTGCTTTTTCATTTCTGGACTCAAAAAATAAGAATATTTGGAATTATATCTTTTTTGTCACAATATATTGTGGTAAAACAGCATTTGTTGTTTACACATAAAGCAGTAATAGTAATCAAAGTTTGCAGTTTAAAGTCATCTAAAATGAGTATTCCTGTAACTGCAGAATGTCTTGAGTTGTACCTGTGTGTTTGTCCTCTCTCCTACCTACTGGATATGGAGAGGGAAAGATAGAGTGGCCCAGTGGTGATGAAATACTCCTTGGTATTTGCTCTTATAATACCTATTGCAATTTTAAAAACTCTGAATGGAAACAATAACAAATAATCAAGAAAACAGACTTCCAAACAGGAAGGGATGAAAGCAGAACATATTACAGATTGACCAGAAAACAGGAGGCCCCCCAAGCAGCCTTCTGGGTGTGCTGTAAAAAAAAAATAAAAAATCAGGAAATATGTGATAGCATATGGAGGAGTGGATGATAAAACCTTTCAAACACAAAATCTGCAGGGGTGAGATACTAAAATCTGCTGGAAGATACTGGTGAGATGCAGCCACAGACCATGTTTGGAAAAGCACTGGATGTACCTTACAAGCTTCCAATCTTTTAAATAATATACTTGTGTGTTTTTCATTTAGTCCCTTTTGTTTCTTCCAAAGGATGGTTATTTCCTAAGCGTTAACAAAGTGTGCAAATGTATTATGTGCATGCAAAGAAGTTACTAAGTGTTGTACATGAAGAAATCTGTCTTCAATTATATTTGAAGCAATTACTTTGATATCATCTTTTGTTTACAGTAAGCTACCATGAACAAGGATGTCCCTCAGGAAAAAGGATTTGAGGAGGACATAGGAAGAAAAGGCTCTGAAAACAATGTTAGTTTTGAAGTTTTTTCTAAGGAGAGAAAAGAAAAGAGTCATGTGCAAAGTCTGTGCAACAAAAGAAATCTTCATTCACCAAAAAGAGTTTGATGACAGGAAACAGGAGGAAGATAGCTGGGATGCAAGGGATTTTAAGAATTAAAACCCGAAAAATGTCTACAGATTTTGAAGTAGCTTCGCCTAACATATTTGTGGGGTTTTGTTCTTCAGTGGATATGTTTTTCTTAGGTAGCTGATAAAGAACTAATTTCTTCCATGTTCAGCAATGCTTTGGCTTTAGCTTAATTTCTTAAATACAAGGAAAGAGGAATGTAGCTGACAGTCACACTTTTTTTTTTTTCTTTTAGGTAACAGTCTGTAAAATGAAAGCATGATTCATTTCATAACTAGGAAATTATGCTGCAGCTACATGTAAAGAGCAGAAGTTCTTGAACTGCACTTGTTTGCTTCCACAATGAACTGTTGAGGGGGAGCACACCCACACCAGGAGAACTTCGGTGTCTGTGCTCCGCTGGGGGAGCCGAGGTGCTGGGACATGAACCAGGCTGGGGCAGGGAGCTAGACTCCGCAGCACTGCCTTGACCTCAGATCCCTGGGCAAATTAGCCTCTGGAGAGAACGGGAATATGTGGTGTAAAAACAAGAAATGCTGCAGCCTGGGACCAGACTGACACCTCTTAGACATGAGGGATCTCAGCTGGCTATGTGAAGGCAGCCGTGCTTTCTCACAGATATCCAGCATGATCCACCAGGCCTCCCCAGCAGACATGGCTGTGCAGGCTGTGTTAAACCAGGCTTCCAGGCTTCTGGAATAGCATTAGGTGATATACAGCCTTAAAACTATCACTACAGACCAGCTTAGACACAGGAACCTCTGTCCTTATCAGGGAACTCAGAACGGCCCAGTGACATTCTGGCATGTCCAAGACACAGCTTGTGATATATCTCAAGGATAACCAACACTGCTATATCAAATTTTGCAAGCTTTAAAATCAATCCTTAAAATTATAAGACATGGTCTTATTCTGCCCTTATAACGGACATGAGTAATTTTTGAATTGGCCCACTGGGCCATCCACAGTAAAATTATACTAATTCTGTTAGATCCATGTACACCAAACTTGTTTAAGGATAAACCATATTTCTTAGGGTGTTTTTTGTATGCCAATGGTATCTAATGAAAATTAGGATGTAAGGATGTGACCAGAGTCCCAGGGCTTCCTCCTGCCTCTATGTAGTGACAGATCCTGAAAAGACAGAATCAGACCTCTAATATACAGCACATATATAATAGCAGCATGCAAAAAAATTCTTAAGAAAGTAGAAGCCATAGCACTTTGTTTAATGAAAACATATTAACATGTGAATGGGAGCTGATATCTTTGAGTCCTACAGAAAGAGCTTGCAAATTAAAACCAAACTGAAATACAATTTTAATACACTTTAAAATGTATAGTGAACAATCAGAAGCTTTCCCATATCAAAATCCTTTCATATTTTGTTTTTCTAGTCACAGGAAATAACTGTGTGTGTGTTTTCAACATCTAAATGCACTTTCTTGCCTTAAATATGAAATCAGAAGTTAGGAAAACAATATTCTTTGTGCTTGCAGGTTTCCCCTATGAGGAATGAGGGTTACTGCAGTATGTTTGTTTAAGTGCCATGCTTACAGCTGTAGCTCCCACGTGACTCTCTCGCTCGGTTTTCATTGCCCCTGGCTCTCTTTCATTATTTACCTTGTTTCTGAAGCTCCTTGTAAGGAGAAAAGAAGCTGCTACTGAAAAATACAGTGAAATGTAGTTTTCACCCTGAAAAGAAGGGTGAATAATTTGTTGACTGAATCACAGACTCATTTAAGTTGGAAGAGACCTTTAAGTTCATCGAGTCCAACCATCGAGCACTTCCACTGGTTGCCCCAGTATCCTTCAATGAATCCCATCTGGCCTCATGGAGTTTTGTGTGTCCAAGTGGTATAGCAGGCCACTGACCATTTCCCCTTGGATTATGAGGATTTCCTTTTGCTCTCCATCCCTATTTTCTAGCTCAGGGGGCCTGGTGCTCTAACAACTGCTCTTGCTATTAAAGGCTGAGGGAAAGAAGGCATTAATTACCTCAGACATTTCTTTCATTCTTTGTCACTATGTTTGCCTCAACAAACAGTAAAGGATGGAGTTTTTCCTTGCCCCTCCTTTTGTTGTGAAAGTGTTTATAGAAAAGTTTTTTATTGTGTTTTACATCCATTGACAGAAAAAGTTCTAGTTGAATTTTGGCTCTTCAAGTTTTCTTCCTGAAAAACCTCACAAAATCATTATGGTCCTCCTAAGTTCCCTGCCCCTTCTTCCAAAAGTCATCAGCACCTGGTTTTTTTTTTTTACTGAGTTCTAACCAAATTCTCTGTTCAGTCAGGTCAGTCTCCTTCCCCACTGGCTCATCTTTTGGCACATCAGGACAGCCTGCTCCTGTACTACTAAGATTTTCTTCCTGAAGAATATACAGTCCTCCTGGACTCCTTTGCTCTCCAGGACTCTGAAGACTCTCCTCTCAACCAGTCTCCTAAACAGACTTAAGCTGCCCTCTGGGAATCCAGCACAGTAGCAGTTTTTCTGGCACTCATCCTTACTTCTCTGGGAATTAAGCATTCTTATCATTTTATGATCACTGCGCCCAAGATGACCACCAATTATCACATCAATCACAAGTCCTGCTCTGTTTGTGAAACCTAAGTCAGGTGGGACACCTTCCTCAGCTGGCTGAGTCACAAACCTGACTTCAATGTCTCCCCTCCTGACTGTGGCCAGGTCTGTAAGGGGCCACAACAGGCACATGGACCATCTTACACACGGGACAGAACAAAGGCAGAATAGAAAGGCAGTGGAGGAGATGGGAAGGAAACGTGGTGAGCAGGAAAGCAGCTGAGGTATTTGAACCTGTCTGTAGAGGGATTATGAAATGAATCTGTAGCCTTGAACAGGATCCCAAAACTACTGAAGAACCTGAGACATGACTGAGGGTAAGAATGAAAATCTGTCTTTCAGCCACTGACATGATGTGAGGGGACATCTGCCAGCTCAGGAGGGAGTCTAAAGCCCAGGAAGATAATCAAAGCAGTAATAAAAATTTGTTCAGGAACTCATATTAAGTTAACACTTTCCACTGCAGCTACATTTTAGAGCAAAATCTGTCTTTTGCACATTTCAGTTTGCAGATACCCTCCCTTAACCCCCTTTAAAGCATACTAAGCAAAGTAGGCAGGTGGAGTCTTTTCAGCAAATGATAGACCAAAATCATCTTCTAGCAACTGGTGGTGCCTGACAGATGCCTGCAGATGCCTAATTTACATTCATGAAGCACTTGAATCCCTTTGACGAAGGCAGTATACAGTAAAAACATAAATTATTATTATGGGTACTAACTGCTTCAGAAAACAATTGCGACTATCCTAAAATAAATGGTTTGTTATTCCTTTTTCTAACAAAGAATTGAGTAAAGACCAACTGAAAAACCTTTTTTTCCCTACACAATAATTATTTTACTGCCTTGTAAATAGCAACAAACAAATATTAAAAGCTGTTCAGGTGTTTCAGGAGTCTGGATTTCTAACAAAATCTAAGATTCCAGATAAATCTGACAGAAAGCTGGACAGGCAACAATCACTGATGTGATTGAAATTTTAAAGTAGACTACTCAATCATGGTACAGAGCTGCTAAGAGCATTCTGTGTCCTTTCCTTGTCCCTGACCCTTAAGCTGCTTTGCATCTGGATATTTAAATACTTTGCACAGCTGTGTCTTGCAGACTTCGCCTTCTCCATCTGCTTGTTTGTTTTCCTGGTTTTATTTTTCAGTCTGCTATTTTGTATAAGCAAAATTATCCTTTTATGCCTCCTCTGCCTCTGTTATTTCTTCTAGATATTGTAAACTACAGCATCTGTGGTACTTCTCCTGTTATAGGTTTATGTTCCTCTAGGTAGGGTGGGATAAAGATAAGAAGCCTCAGTTGAACATGAAGCTGATGCCCTAGCATGACACAAAAGTCCCCAAAGCTTTTTATTTCTGAAATTTTCTATGGAGTATCCTCTTGGTGTATAAATTACTTATTTTCATTTTTTACATGTATCATAGGTCAATAGAAAAAAAAAAAAAGAATACAAGCCACCAGGCATTCAACAGAACACAGTTGCCCACTACATTAGCAAGAGTGACACTTTTTTTTTTTATTTTTTGTCAGATAATCTGAATACTCTGACAGTAAATATTACTAAAAAAGAGTTCATGACCTAAGAAGAGTAGGGATCCAGATTTGATTTTTAAAGCATTTCTCTGTCTTTGGGTCAGCATGTTTGCAGAATGAAAGGATGTTTCCTGACCTTTTTATCTCTGAAGGGTGGGAAGTAACTTTAGGTTCAGACATTTATCTCATATCCTAGAAACAAATTGAGCCAAGTTTTCAAGTTCTATCTCCCAGTTATTTCTGGATTACTGAGCTTTGCTTACTCTGAACTGTTTCATAAAGGAAGTTAAAAATTAATGCTGCTGCTTAGCTATATACTTAAATATGAGCTCAGCTTTCAGCACAAACAGATGTTCTTTGCTTAGTTGGGATGGTCTGGAAAAAAAAACAATTACAAAATTGTTTTGATGTGTTCAATTCTAGGAATCTGTTAATGGCTTATGAACAGAACACACGGATGGCTCTGTTAGGTCAGGACTGTGGCTTTTTCACCAGATATCAGAAGCAGATATAATGGGACAAAAGGTAGGGGGTCACATTCTGAAAACCCACATGGATTATAATATCCTACAGCTTTCTTATGCATTAATGCATCCCTGATTATTTGTTTCCTCTGTTATCCTGTACTGAGCCCTGTCAATGTGAAACAAATTGCAAGATCAGAATCTTTCATGCTTGAAGAAATCTCTCAGATTACTTTAAAAATTTCATTTGTCAAATTTTGTAATAGCTGTTATATCCTGTTGAATTATTGTGAAATATCAAGACCAAGGTAGCAAAACATGCCCTACTGAACAGAAATTTAGGAAACATGAATCACTGACATATAATTCTGAATGACCTTGGGGACAGGGAGCGGAAAGAAGGAAAGGTCAAATTTATAAGAGTAACTTCTGATCATGAGCTTTGCCCTTGGACACCGTTTACGTTCAGTTCATGGGTGGTGCACTTCCAGCACCCTTTTGCTTCATGGAAGTTGTAGAAATGTCTGGAATTGCGGTATGAGCCTTACAGAGACATCGTACCCATTGACTAATCATAGCCAGGTAAATTTTCCTTAGTTCTATGAATAATAGCCATACGTTTTCTTGAAAAAAACCACAAACCTTTAAGACAAACACAGCATGAAGCTAAGGGGAATCCATTTCATATCTTCCTTACTCACAAGTTCTTCTAGAATCACAAACTTTAGAGGACAGACTATTAAACTACCTAATCTTCATCTCCTGTTTATCACAGATGCCTAATATTTCTCCAAGTTACACCTGAACTGAGCACAGTGGTTCACATTTCATGGCAAAAGGTGATTATGTTGCCATTAATCAGCTCTTTCAGTGCCAGCATGGCGGCCTACTGTGTACTAACTCTAGGCCATGACTGAAATAAAAGTTGTTGCTGATAGTGGTCATGATTAAGAACCCCAGTTGTTGACCATCTAACGTTCAGCATTCAGAAGTGCAACAGGAATTTATTCCCTGTTTCCCATCGATTACAGGCTGAAGTTCCCTTGGGAAGAGTGAACTGCCCTTGATTTCTGACAGCACTCCAAAGGCCAAAGCTTTGGTTATAAAAGTACTAATGGTTTATTATTGCTAGTGCTAATTAAAGAAAAAGGAATGATTCAGCACAATATTTTAGACAAAACTTAGCAAAATTAAGAGCTAGGTCTCATTCTTACCCATTTAGGTTTTGAGCCCTACTTCAACTGCAAAAGGAGGAAATATAAGAAACTAACTGACTGTTCTAAGGACTGAGGCACCTGAAAGATTTTCAGCAAGGCTCAATGGGAACCCTGAATATGGCTCTTGTTATGTTTACCTGTTTGTCAGTTATTCTGAAGTGCACTGATTTATGTACCCATAACAGGGGACTTTAGGAACTCTGTGTTTTATTACTTGAGGCTCTAGGTGTATAAGACAGAATGTCAGCTTTAAGGCTCCTGATACTGGTTCGAAACATGAAAGCCATATGATGTAAGAGGTTATATTATTTCATTCAGCTGGCTCAAATAACTGAAGGGTTGAATTTGTACAAATATTTTTCACTGGAGTAGGTAGGTATTGTTCCTCTTCACCATTTCATCTTGATACCAGAGCTGATGTTATTTTTCCTGCTGTCTTTGGAAAGATACCTGATGCCAAAACAAACTCTCTTCCTATGTAGTCTGGCTAATATGATAGAAGTAGAGTCATCTGATCACAGCCAAGCTGAATCACATTTGCTTTATGCAGGATTGATTTTGCTATTGGTCACTAACAGACAGTAATTGTGACAGCAGGATTGCAGTGAAACTTGCCTCACTTGAAGGAGGGCTTTATGAATAGTCTTTTTTTACTATCTCTGGATACAGCATCTTTTGTCCCAATTGGTATTGACATGAGCAATTCTAAGGTGTGGAGAAATCTTTCCTGGCCCAACTGAAATACCCTCTCCTTCAAGGCTGCAGCTGTTAATGTCCTCCACCCAAACGACCAAGGCATACATTTAACCTCAAACTGAAAAAGGAAATAGTTTCGTACCTGACAAGGGGGTAGTTTTTCATTTCCCCCACCCAAATACCACATGGGAAATTTGTTAGGTGGGTAGAGCTATTACACACCCCAAATAATCCCATGGTTGCTCTAGCAGCCAAAACATCTTGCATTGTGTTGACACCATGTCCTCCTGATGAACATGTCCTGGGTGAGGCTCTGTGGCTGGCTTTATTTTCGACATTCTGCAGTTATTTGCATGTCATTTTCACAGAACCATATGAAAATGCTTTCAAGTTTTTACAGACTTCCTTGGAAGGGACTACTTCTACCTTCAACAAAAGAACAGTTTTGTTTCTTAACAGCACTCAGGATAAGCCAAAAAGCACTAATTTCTTCTCACTTGTAAAACATTTAACATATCGCTACCCACACCCTGTAATTTCAAGACTCCTAGGATTTATATTTTAAAAGCATAATTGAAACTTCTTGGCAAAGGCCCTATGACTTCCAGTCAAAATGGTTATAGAAGAAAAATTCTCTGTCTCAATGTAAAAGAAATCCTGCCTAAATTAAAAGCAGCTGATATTAGCTCTTTTTCCCCTACAATAATATCTACCATTAAGATGACAGCTAAAATATAAGGTGTTCTTGCATTTCAAGAGACTGTGAGAGGTAAAAGGATTGGTGGGGCTATTTTAGTGATGCCACGTGGAACTCATACTATATTTTGTCAAAACAACTGTTTATTCATATACATAGGGAAATGTATTTTTAATTTAGAATTCATTCAAAATCTCATGCCTTAACTCATTGAATCATAATAACTCAATGCCTAAACTAGCACAGGAGAGTACAAAGGTTCATGTTGAGTGTATTATACTGCAACCATAGCTTTCTTAACATTTGAGAATAATTTAAATAAATTCATCTTATTATCTCATTGCTACTTTCTGTAAGAGTTAGGTGCAGGGGCATTGTTGAAGTTCAACCTATTTTTCCTCACTACACAAAAGCATTGTAAAAGTTCTGCAAAGGGCAGCCCTCCAGATTATATAAACATAGATAATACCAACATAGGAGGCACACTCAACCCCCACAGAATGCAGATTCTCACATATTGCCAGTGAAGAATAACTTCAAAATAGCAAAATATATCCGATGACAGCAAGATAGGACAAACATTTTGAGTAAATATCTAACACCATGATCTGAGCCCAAAAGCCTATCTAAAGCTTTCTGGGCTGTTATCTTTACATTTGATTTGTCTGAAGAGCTCCTAGAAACTCCCCATACCTGTATTGCATTGTCTATTTTTCTTCCAGTTTATGCCAAGCAGAAGGCAACAACCCCAGGACAACATTCCTGGCCTCCAGGGACATGGGTCTGGGGCAGCAGCCCCAGAAAATTGTCTTTTCTCTTTGGAATCACAGGATTCTACAGTCATTGCTTGGCCAACATTTATCTACTCTCCAGAACAATAAGAATGCAGGAGTTGGACTCAATGATCCTGGTGGGTCTCTTCCAAACCATGTTATTCTGTCCTTCTCTGCCAGTGAATGTCTTTCTATAACAATATCTGACCCACAGTAATCCCTATTTTATGCTACACAGACAACAAATTGTTTTGATTTTTCTTGCAAGACTGTATTTTGCTTTCTTCATGTCTCATTAGCTTACAGGGACAATATTAAAAAAAAGTTTAGTGTTGATGGTAGTTCATTTCCTGCTCAGCACTGTTGCCCGTAGGCCAGGGACTGATGACATGTCTACAATACTAGATCAAAATGAAAGGCCAGCTCTGAAATGCAGTTATTAAAAATGGTGCTTTAAAAATGGTTTCTCCCTGCTACAATCTGCATTAGCAATTATATAGTGACATTAATTCAATGGTAACTGTAAAACAAAAATGTGAGATTCTTGAAGGGGACAACATTTACTCAGCAGTTTACTCAGAGTTATAAAATGCCATTGCAAAGGGGATGAGAATGATCACTAATCTTGACCTGTTTGTAACAATTCTTTTATATTAGCAGTCACTTATTGTAGGAAAATGAGAGATGGCCTTATAGGAGATCAGAAAAAATGTTAAAATCATGGTATTGAAAACCCAAATTTAGTGCTGTGATTATTGTTATGATCTTCTCTTTTTATGCTTTCCTCACCTCTGTAGTCTTGGCTGTAATTGAACTTCAAGACCCCTAGGGCAAGGAAACTGTTAATTCATCAGAGAATGAGCTCTCTTTATTCTAGATCCTGTATAATACTCACCAAATCAGCCCTAATCCCTTTAATGTAAATAAAAACAAAGGTATCACAGTTGTGTAGTATTAGGAGAGACTTCAAAGATACAGAAGTCTATCTGCTTTCTTTGAGGAAAAATTAAATGCACCTAGGCTATCCATGACGAGTCTACCCCATTCCTAAAATAGACTTTTCCTTTCAGAAGAGGCATGGGATTATTTGGTCACTTTCTGAAGTCTGCCTCATTACTTATCTCTTCTTATATTTAAAGATTATTTTTAATAGTTTCATGGATGGGAGAAGCAAGAGGAAATTTTGATTGTGATTAAATGTTACTTTCGTTTTTTGGTCAAGTACATACATATGACACAGATGGATGAGAGAGCAAAAGCCCTAAGTTTCAGCAGTATAGTTTTAGAGAAAAAAGCCCCACATTTTATCTGTACCATCAAAATACTTCTGATGTCAGTGCCTAGTTTCATAACTGGCTATTAAATACTAAGTTGTTTTCATGTAGCTTCAAAGCAAAAACCCATGAAATATATGTTTGTGAGGAAAGCAGTAAAAATTACTAGTACTATCTCTCCTACCCCTTCTCAAAGTTCCAATGCAGTAAGTGCTCCTTTGTTTCCTGAGGACATCTGTGTGATTTTCATAGTAAGGCAACCTCTTATTTTGCTAGTATGGATAGTGTGTCCTGGTCCATCATTTCATGGTTCCTAACATCTACTCTTGAAACTCTAACATGAAAAATATTACAGTTGAAAGTTTTTTAAGGTGTTTTTTACTTTATTTACTTTATTTATTTTGTATGCATATATATTGAAAACATTCTGTGAAATAAGAATTTCACAAAAATATATCTATCACAAAATAATATTTTGATTTGTTTCTTTGCAGTTCATTGAACATATACATAAATGTCCTACTGTTACACTTTGAAAGATGTGCTACATAAATTCAGGTTAGTAACAACCAACAATGTGTGTTGACAGAAAGCTACATCTAGCCTTCAATTAGGATACAGGTTTGCATATATAAGCATAACTGGGCTAGTTTTATCTTCTGATCATCTGCTTTGTTCTTCTAAGGATGGCACAAAAACCCCCTCCCAGAATGTTTTTTCTGTGAGCCAAGTGTGCTTGCAGACAAACCTGAATACTTGGCAGCTGTATCCTATGGTATGCAGTTCCAGATTAAAACTAGCTTGGTATGTGCTGCATGTGTTACAATCACACTTCAATCTGAACCCCCCATATATCCTAAATTGAAACAGCAACGAATACTTGAGGCTCAGAAATGATCTTGCAGCTCTGGCCATCTGTGGGGCAGATGTGCAACACTATTCCCACCAAAAACAGTTTCAAGCTCACCTTCCTGTTGTGCTTCTTCTAATCAACCCATTTCCAGATCTCGCTGCTGGCAGCAGTCATATTGCATGTTTGGTTTAATAGCTTTGCACCCCTGATATAATCCATCCCTTATGTGTGCACACATTCTTCCAAGCTCTCTTGGCAGAGTTCCTGAGGTGTACACAAGTGCATAGTGAGGAAGATGACAACTGTGGCACTAAAATGAAAGTGCACCTACTGAAAAGAGAAAGTGATGCAAACTGGGAAAATGTGTGGCAAAGTTGGGCAGCGAAGCTATTGGAGCAGGAATGCTGGACTCCCAACATATTTTAGGAGCATGTGGGCAGATTTTATTAAAAAACACCCCGACATGGTCCCTTCCACCACTATGATAACGCAAACACACCACCCACTGCACCAATAATCTAGAATCGACTACATGTTCATTGCAAGTAAAACACAAGGGTCTCTAGTGCACTTTTCTGTGTGAGTTTGCTTAGCCACTTTTTTCCCCAAAAATCTAATATTATATATAATATGTTACATCATATTAATTGAATTATTATGTAAATACTTTAGAGAAGAAAACTCAACAGGGTGCTACCATTATATAAAAGGTGAGTTTTTAAATGAGAAACATTTCCATCACCTCATCAAACAAGTCATCCAGTCCTCTACAGAGCAGACTTCACCCTGACACAGGATGCTGCTGGGTGGAGATAACTCCCAGAGAAACCTGGGTCCCTTCCTGCAAACCATGTGTTCCACATAGTGCCCAGTGACAGCACACACTAAAAAAGAGAGGGCATGGGCAGGATGCAGCAGGAGACACTCAGTGTACTACCATTTAACAGCAGAAAGTGGGCTGGCTTTGTCTGAAAACATTTGAGCCACAGCACTGCACATCACTGATCTACAAACTACCTGCTGCTTCTTCTCTGGCTGCAAAAGGAAAAGGGAACACATGGAGAAGGGGTCTAATTTACATCTTCACAGTTAAGTGAATTTTACTTGACACATATCGTCAGATCTCCTGGTGAAAGTAATTATAAAAGTGAAATATGTGGTAGTATATGATAGCAACTGCTTGTTTTCCTCACCAGTATCTAGCGCATCTCTTGTCTGGGAATGTTGGGCACCATTTTCATACAAAAATCTTGTTGCTTCGTTACTGCTGTATAATTATAAAAAAATGGGTTTTGTTAATACTAATAAAACTTTTGAAGAATTTTTAGTTTGTTTTTTGAAGAAATAATACTTAGTGAAAAGGAAAACCCTTAATGGTAATCTTTTGCTAACCTGACTTGTAGACGTTGTGATCTGTAATAAGTTTTTCACTGTAGTTCGAATAAACATTTTTTTAATTTAATTTATTGTCCCATGAAGGACAAGACTAGCACCCATAGATCCATTAAACAAAAATAGTTCCTGGTATTGTATAGATATCCATGACAGGCCAGCTAACATTAGCATGTTGTATTCTGATACTACCCAGCACAGTGTTATTTCCTAATGTCATTAATTCTATAAAAGTAAAATGGGTTCAAGATTTGGGAACTGTAACCATAGTTATGGGTAGCAGGATCCCAGCATTTAAAGGAAAACTGCTAAATTTTGAAGATTGAAAATGGGAAAGAGATAGATATAGATATAGATAGATATAGATGTAGAACATAAGGACCAGAGCCTACCAGTAATGTTAAAGGTCCAAACCTGCTCCAGTGAATTTATCCGAGCTCCTTGACAGGAGCCCGTCAGAAAGAACAGAGCCTAGTCTAGCGATGAATCACCTTTATGAGTTAAAATTTCTGGAGAGGATGCTCCTGCACCTGGCCATCCAAGGAGTCCCAGCCAGGAGGAGCAGCTCCATTCCCTAGTTCTGCCCTTTCCATATGCAAGAACAGAAGGATGCACACTCTATTTCAAACAGTTAAATACAGCTTTTGCCAAATGCAATAAGACTGTTTGCAGATTGAAACTTTGAGAATTTCAGCATGCATTTTTTTCTTTTTTTTTTAAATCAATAAGTAAACATTGCATAACCCTTGGGAAAAAAAAAAAAAAAGCCATGTTCCAGATTTTGCAAGAATTTTGAAAATCCCATACTTAAAATCTATTTCGTTCCCATCATATGAGTTTCTAGGTAATGGGAGTATATGATTTCACACCACACTACATGGGATTCAAATTCTGTTTTCACACCTATGTAGTGCCCTTCAGTAATGTTATATGAATACAGTTAAGAGCAGCCACTAAGAAACTGTTAGCCTGTTCGAGACTCGGATCATTTTCTAAAGTGGGGAAAAGAGCCTTGATAATCATTGCCATACTGGAGTTTAAAAAGAAACTGCATTTGCATTTGGAAACTGCATTTGCTGATTATAGAGTACTGCATTCAAAATATCTGCAACAATTTGTACAATGTTTGTTATCACAAGAGATTCCTGTCATAGTATGAGTATTTCTCTTTAATGTAAATGCACTATAGAACACAACATTGCTTGAAAATAACATCACAAATTTAAGAGAAAAAGAAAAGGACTATATTTGCCTCAAAGAACCAAGTTCAAATTTGAATCATGTGGCCCGAGATTTGAGCAGAAATCCATTATGTGATGTTGTCAACAAATCAGGATGTGTTCATTGAAAGGTTTAATAGACCTTAGAGAGAATGCAAGTGTATACTGAGAGCATCGAGAGACTGAGAGTGGGAATGGAATGATATCACCACCATAAGCAAGACTATCAGCACTGGGATGGGTAATACACTAATGTGGATTTCTGATGGGACGAGCCACAGCAAACATCCTGCAATACAATATGTAAGAGCAGAGAATACAGCTTCAGAAAATATCCACAGCACTCAGAAAATGAGTAGCTTTTTTCTTTAATCAGATAAAGAATTCCAGGATAACAAGCTGTGTTAAGTCAACATCTGATATGCTGAAATATTGCCTTAAATACTTGATAATTTTTTAGGGTTTTTTGCAGGAAAGAGACTGGATGTCACTAGTGATGCATTTGCAAGGAATGTCAGTTTGAATCTTCCCTTTGACCCCAACACAGAGACATTCAGATTTACTAGTGGAGTCCTGGGAAAAACTATGAAAATAACTGTTACCCTCCCAAGGAGAATAAGGAGAGCATGCCCTGCTTATTTTGAAACTAGAGATCTGCATCTGTCTGTACTGACAACTTCAACTTAAAATTGGATGAGGTGGCATTGCTTGTAACAGACTTGAAGCACGTCTGTTCCACTTATATTTGGCTGAGAGTTAGCCCTGAGATGAGCTGCACTGTAGGTCAACAATAGCAGAAGGTCAAGCAAAATGGGACCAGGTAATTTTACTGGAATTTAGGATTCCATACTAATGAGTTTGGAGAATTTGCAGGCTGAGATATTCTCTGCAAAGGAAGCCATATAGACACAGAGCATTGCCATCAAATTAGATTTATTTCTATATTTCCTGCTGGCTGGTTATTTAAGTTCTTAATTTGTTTATTTCCCATGTTTTCAGTGAAAAGTGAACTTACCAGAATAAATGATAGAACCCCATCTTGAAAAGTCCTTTTGTGCTCTGAATTCACAAAATATTTTATTCTACAATGCCAAATGTGTATTAGATATTTAGG
The DNA here is from genome assembly GCA_008694505.1 of Cyanoderma ruficeps. Taxonomy (NCBI): domain Eukaryota; kingdom Metazoa; phylum Chordata; class Aves; order Passeriformes; family Timaliidae; genus Cyanoderma; species Cyanoderma ruficeps. The sequence continues at coordinate 9,963,324 of VZDJ01006028.1, read as the reverse complement.
ATGAAGTAGGGTTTCTTAAATTATTTTGTTTACATAATTAGATGACAGGTCATTAACAGAAGGCTCTCTTCTGAATGGTAGAAGATATATCAACAGTTCAACAACAGTTGCACTCTAAAAGTTTTGGTTTGCCTTTATCCCTGATCAATCATTTTCACAGATGTATGATTTCAGAAAAAAAAATCTGTGAGTACCCTTCCAAAAATAATGGTGGACAGAATATTGTACTTGACCTACACCCTAAAATTGCTGTTGACTTTTTCTTTGAAAAATTCCAGTACCCTATTATTTGAAGCATAGGTTTGAAAATAGATGAGAAAAAAAGAAGTCTTTTGTAAGATAGATCTCCTTTGTTGCTCCTGTAAAAATCCATCAGAAACATGCCACACCACGTTGTCTTTGAGTAAAGTCAAGCTTCACTCCAAGAAACAGGGCAGCCCCCTTTCCTGTGCCTTTGGCACTCTCTGCTGCTGGAGCCAAACCCTGTGAAAGAAGGAACTGCTGCATGGGAAGATATGTTCATATTAGGGACAGAGAGATGAAAGGGAGATTAGGAATATTAGGAAAGGAAGGGACATGAGGAAAGAGTACTAGGGGGGAGATTAGCTGGATTTTTCATGGAAATACAACAGAAAATTGATTAATCATATTTAGTCACCTACAGAGGTTGAATGAAAAGCCAAAATCTTACTTTTGAATGAAATAAACTCTGCCAAGCAGCCATGAAGAAACTTCTGCAGTCCCACAGTGGAGCAAGGACCAGAGGGAACATACAACTGTACCTGTTGCACATCTTCCCTCCCTGTGTCACACAACCAGGGTGCACAAGCCACCCCAGGCTGTGACCAGTGCTCCCCTGACATCACCATAATCCTAAACTGAAAACACTGATGCTGATAGAAGAAGATTTTCTGTAAAGGTTTATGTCTAAGTCAAACACGGAGGTGCTACACAGAAGGACAGAACAGAATTCCTTCTCTGTCATAGTCCCATCCTTGTACTATTTTACTAAAATGGAGGAAAAGTTAATGGCAGTGGCAATGGTGGTGTTTTTGTTATTTGTTTGAAGTGGTCAGTGCTTCCTAGGAATGGATCTGTGAGTACAGCCTTCACTTTACACAGGCCAATGAGCTCACCATATTTACAATAAATTCTTAGGGGGCTGAAGATGAAATACCAGAAGCATCTCCCTCTGTGGCTTGCATGTACTGAAATTTAAGTGGAGGCTGATTTGTGCTGACATTCCTTTTAACTTTCCAAGGCTATAATGACTAATACTTCAATAGATACTATACTAAAAGCTTCCACTTTCTCCAACAATAAAATTGAAGGATTCATTCAAATTAGAAACTTCCTCTGGCCAATTATTTTGATATGTAAGGATGTTGTAAAACAAAGATTACAGAAAAATAATTTCCATTAGTTATGTTTATCTGATTTTTCCTGAGACCTCTATAGCTATTGATGGACTGTAACTTTTAATTTGTAGTAAAATAAGTAGAAAGAAGATAAAGTGGGTTTTACTGTTAAATTTAGGTTTCATCCTAGCAGGACACAAAATTGTAATTTGAATCCCCATGCTCAGCAACTGAAATTTAACACCATGGAAATTATTTTTGGGTTTATGTTCCTGTGTTTTTTCTTTTTCTCAGAAGAAATAGAGGATCATCTGGAAAATATTCCACCCTTTGATCCAATACACATCAACTTTAGACCTACCTTAATAGCTTTAAGAGAGGAATTCCTTATTTCCAGCCTTTCCTCTGTTATCAGAACAAATAGAAGGTTCTATTTACCAGCAGCCAAATGATTTGCAGATGACAGTCAAACAGGAATTTATAAAGTCTCTGTTTCAAGGAAAGATGTGATCCCCTCAGCTTAAAAAAATCTCCAAACTGACATTTCCAATATTTTCAAGAATGCCTAAAAATCTAAAGCTCCACCCTGAAACCTTTCCTTTTTTTCTTCTATCCTTTTGTTCCAAATATGTTCTCAAAATATTCCACCCTTTGATTCTACTGTAAATATGAATTCACAAAGAGACAGAGCTCTTTGTAATTTATGGGTATTTTAAGGGTAAACTTGTTACAAGAACACCTTGTCTCCCCTTTAAACTACTCTCCAGAACAGAGCCAGCTGTGAATACCAAGCTCTTGGCCTCTGTAATACCCTTCCTTGCGTGCGTGTGTTTTTATGGTCTGCTCTTGCAAACCTTGCTTGCTTTGGGTAATCTTCCCTTACATCAGTATTTAAACAGAAGTGAGTGGAACTTACATAAGACACTACTTGACATGAGCAGCAGATGATAAAGCCAGGCTCTCTGTAGGTATTGCAGGATGCGATTTTTTTTCCCTTGCAACAATAGCATACTTCAAAAGAAAGGGCTGGAAAGGAAGTGTCCTTTGAGCAGCAGCCTTTTTGAAACCACACGCTGAAGTCTCAAGTCCTAAATCAGTGTGCACAGCCTTCACGCAGAGCACAGACCACTTTTAACCATCCTGTAACATTGCATTCATTTGTCAGTCTTTAGGGATAATCATATTTGTGAATAGGGATTTCTTCTGAATTTTGTTTGTCAGCATTCATTTGCAAAATAGACTGGCCTAGGTTGATAGGTAGTATGAAGTGGTATAACTCTACATATGTCAAAAAACTATGGGTATCTGATGTTATACACACAAAATCTTAACTGCTATATTAAAAGACTGCTCTGTGCAGCCTGCAAATTTCAACATGTGGTACAGTAACAATGTCCAGATTTTCCAGCTTTTAGGTATTATGTATGTGAAAAGTCATATGAAAAATGGACAAGACACAGGATCTTTTCAGTCTTGCTTGTATTTGAGAAACCAAGAAGTGTGAACCTGTAAGGAAGTTTCTTAAGACTGAAGAATATTGTTGCCCCAAAATTCTAAAAAGCCCAGAGACTGATGCTTCTACAACCTTCACATAACTCCTCAGGAAAACAAAAAAATAATTAAAAAAAAAAAACCAACCAAGCAAACAAACAAAAAAGATTATTTATTTTCTTCATGTCTTGTATATTGACCTGACAATCAAGGAGACATGACTGATCTTGATGGCCAAGAACTTCATAAACTACCTGAAAGACAAAATACCACATACCTATTAAAGGAAGAATCCTTAGAAAAAGTGACAATTCTTCACATCCCTTCTTCTAGCCCATTAACACTAGTGTTATTTATCACTTATATTTCAAATCAAAATAGATTGCTCTTTTTCCCACTATGGATAAACATGTAGATTTTATACACACCTCTCAGAAATCAGGTTTCAAATGTGCGCCATAAACCTGGAGAAAAAACCTAGGGCTTATCCTAAAAGTAACAATACTCTTTCCAGAGGTATTTGCTTCTGATCTGCATGGCTGAGATGCAGCGGGATGTATGGCACCCAGCCAAATAGATATGAGACAGCTTCCAGCAGAGGATGGATAGATGTGTGAAGTAAACTTGCTTGTCTTCATGAGCCTGCAGGGAAAGAGAACTCCAGGCTCTGACTGTACAACTCAGATTTTCTATAGACACTGAGGTCCCCTGGGAGAATCACCCGGCCCCTTCTGTGCTGCATAAATGAGAAGCTGAGCAACAAAAACTCCATCCTACCATTTTATTCATTTGACACTGCGAACCAGTCGGCAAGGATTAGAAAATGTTTAGGACCAGAAAAAACTCCAGGTGAAGGCCTTTGATTGCCACAGTAGTTTGCAAATCATAACAGGCAAGCACAGGAGATCACATAACCTTGCGAAACACTCCAGGACAGTTAAATGGAATACTTTCCTTGCACAATTTGAGAAAAGTTCATCTCTAAAGCATGACACGAAAACTCTTGCTCAACACTGTTGTTTTCATTTGAACTCAAAATGAATAAACAGACCCAAAGGAGTCTGGCTTTAGGGCAATTGCCTGCATAGGTACTCAAGAGATACAGATAGCTCTGTAATGAAATGAACCTGGCCTACTGCTTCAGAGAACAGCATTCATTGTTGTGATACCTAAAGAAAAAAGATTCCTCATGAATTGTCTTATGAAGATGTATTTCATAAGAAGATCTCAGTACAGCACTAACTCCCAGGCCTGAGCATTGCCTTCAGAGCTGTACCAGTAGAAGTCATTATACTGTGACAACACAACAGATCAGGTAATATCAGAAGACACCTCAATGTTGTATATTCTTGAAAAAATACACTAAGCGAGAAAGAGGCCTTTTTTTTAGTAAAAGAAGCTTTTTCTTATATTTTATACTTATACTACATCTCACTCAAGGAAAATTTTATATATAAAATTATATATATTATATCTACATCATAGTCCTTTTCTGTAGCAGGGTTCCTAGGTTTTGATTGAATAATTTTCCCAGACATCCATAATATCTGTTATCCTTCGAATTCCCAACCAAATTGCCAACACAGATAATTCAGGATACCATGGGAATTAATAGTCAGAAAAAGAGATATTGTCTAGAAGGCATAACACTGTGAGCAGAGGACATTTTAATTGTTTATCTATTCCTACATCACCAAACAGTATTCAAAGTGGGAAGTGTTATTTTCAGGGAGGTTTTTTTTAGCACAATCTACAAACACTTCAATTAAATATGCCAGTATTTTATTATTTCTCAGTTAAATATTCTGAATTTGATTTGTTATAGCTAAATCATCTCTATATTTGAATGCAAATCTCTCTCATTGAAGCACTTGACACCAAACACTGTTTTTCAGAATTACTGAACACCATACTATTGTTAATCCTAATAACTCTTGCTTTAATTGCAATAGTTTAAGGTAGCTTAATTTCATTTCAGAGCTTGCCAAGAGGGGCATGGAAATCAGAGATAAAAAGAAACACAGATACAGTAGAAGGGGGCACAATGGAAGATTGCTTTGAATTTGGTAGCTCCATCTGAGTCCTTCATACTCTGAATCTGCTGGTTTTTGATTGAGTTACACATGATGCCAATCTATGCTATGAGTTATGCTCATAATAAGATGATTTTGTAAATCAGTCAAAAAAAAAAACAAAAAAACAAAACAAACTGTGCAGGATATCTGATGGCAGACACAGAGCTAAATTAAAAAAAATAAACGAACCAAACCCAAACGAAATCTGAATTATCACTTTGAAGAACAACTGTTATTCCAGATAATTGTATTTAAAAAATAAAATTTCAAACTCCTGAAATTGTTATTAAAGAGGATGGGGCTAGGAGTAGTGGGAGGAGGATTTTTCTTTAACTAAAAACAAAAACATGCTTGGATAAGTTTAAGGTTCAGTCCTGCAAGTTGCCAAGCTTTCTGGTCCCAATTCAGTAAATTACTTAAGCATGAGCTTAAGTTTTAGGCACATCATCAATTCCAAAGAAATTATCTGACTCACACATCCCTAATAAATGTCTGGGCTAGAGCCAGAGATCTCAGCACTTACTAGTATTAAGACATTTGTTTCCTAATTGAACTAACAGTGATAGGTAGATTGCACAGAGAATAAAACCTGCTGCAAAACTCCTTGCAAGGTGGGAGTCACAGCCGGCTCTGCTGTAACCCACACACCTCACAGCGTGACTTGGTTGTCCCTGCCATGGTACAAAGCTGGCCACAGTGTTCCTGCCCTCCCAACATTCCCCCATCCCAGGGTGAATCATGTTCAGTGTTGCTGAAATGCCTAGTTATCCAAACAAGCAATAATAGAAACATTTGAACAGAAAGAATTTTTGAGTCATGTAGGTGGTTTTCTTGTGTGGGAAACTACCCGCTTTGTATCTATGTGATTAGGAAAGTCAGCTTCATTTGCCTCTGGCTGCCTGAGGCCCGCAATAAAAAGCACATTTATGCTCCTATTCCTTCCTCCTCTCAGCAACACAGAAGAAGGGAAAAGATTATTAACATTTGTGTCATAGTCAGGATTAGAGAACACACTCCCTATCTGTAAGGCATCACTTCTTACCAATAGGAACTTTTTCCAGAATTTTACACTTAACTTACCCATCCAGCTAGATGAAGAAAGCGCTACCCAAATACATGCTGCTCAGTGCACAAAGAATCATGCTAGGATACCAGAAGTATTGTTCTGGTGGTGTTCAGTAATACACCAAGCCCTCATCAGACATGGTATCTGCCTAAAACTAACTAGAGTGACTAAAAAAGCAATGGAGTAGAGGTGAGGAAGATTAAAGTGTAATAAGACTGTACCCTTCACTATTTGTGCCCTCCTGGTATCTGGCAAGCTTGGATAGAAATCTTAAAACAGAAGACTTTTCATGAAAGATCAGAGAAGAGCAATTAGCTTTGGAGAGCTTCATAAAGCAAACATGGGGAGCATCATGGGCTGTAGTTCAAAAGGGTTTCTTCAAAAAATTTCTGAAAAACAGACAAGAGACCGGAGTACCACAGGCAGAGAAAAGACAGCAGACAGTAGCTTCTCCCGGCAGAGTGAAAATGATGTGACTGGGGAAAAACAAGCCAGGACGAGGTTTTAGTTGAGGCAGATCTGGAGTAAAACATCAGATCTGGAACCAATCAAGCAACAAGGAGGGAGAATGAGGACAGCAATCCCTCAGACATGTTGAAAGCCCAGTGAGGACACGATTTCAAAAACAGCAGGCTGTGAACATGGTTGTGTTGAAGATGGCTGATGAGCCAAAACCCTGGTCAGTCGTGTTGGCTGAGCAAGAGTGGAGCAGAGGGAGAGAACTCGGCTGGGATGGAGGATCTCTACACCTCAGCATGAGCCCAGAGATGGCAGGGGGAAGGTTTTTCATGCCAGAAAATGAGACAGGCTTGCATGGGAAGCATTACTATGAAAAAAAAAAAAATACTGTGAGAACATGGATGTGCTGGATATTAGGAATAGAATTTAAACCTTTCCCAGCCTTGCTCAGTTTTGACACCATGCTGACAATGGCACTTTTCAACAGGTATTTCAGGGGGAACTTCACCCAAGAGATTTTATTAAAGTCAATATGACAAACTGTGACATCTTTCCAGAAGAGAGGTTGACAACAGGTTTGCATCAGTTTTGTGAGCAGCCCTTGGGCTGCATTTTCAATCTAGAAATACAGAATGATGTCTGTTGAAAGTGCTATGCTGAAACTGGTGACATCACCAGTGGCAAAGGATGAGAACTGCCTTCATGCTGCTCTCAGCAGCCTTAATAGAAAAATGATTAATCATAAGTGCAAAAAAAAGTTGTCATACTGTCTCAGCTCTTTTACCTTTGAAATTATTCAAATTATATTGCCCATGTTACTTATCAGTTCTGGATTGACTTTTCTATTTTTAATATAAACAAAGGGTAGGTAATTATAAGTGACATCTGCATATAAGCTTCCAAAGTGTGGATAAAACCTTTCAACACACTGAAATATACTCGTTAGTGCACACGCTTAGATCCTGTCAGATAATAAGAAGAAAATTTATAGAGAAAGATAAAAAAGGAAATCATCTATGGTATCACTGGTCACCTCTTTATTGGAATTTTAGATAAGAGATAATTAGTCCAAGGAAATCTATCTATACTGTCATGTACATAGACAGGCTGCCTGTATTGTACACAAATAGATCTATAGGCTACTGTGGTGTTGATGACAGAGGCAGGCAGTTGTGAAAATTTCAGACAAACTAGCAGAAAGCTGAAAAGTAGAATTATAACAAAAATCCATTTGTAAGCAAACATCTATGCAGAGCAGGAGTGAAGGCTCACAAATGTTTTTTTGGTGGTCAATTCTGAACAGAATAGTCCGCAGATTAAATGACCATGAAAATAGAAATATTCTCATAAATAATGTAAAATTTGCATCAAGAAAATCATCATTAAAAAATTAAGCACTGATAAGAAAAATGTTTGGGTTGCACAGATAGGGGCTCACTTGGTATCCATAAGAAGTAGATAAAGAAACACTCTAAAAGTCTGGCCTATTCAGCACCAACCTGAAGATTGTTCAAGGTGGCAGCTGAAATAGTGTATTTCAAAGTTTTTATGTTTAAAAAACTAGAATATTTAAGTCTCCAAACAGAAAGTTCCTCCCTCCCTTCCTTCCTGTGGAAATACAGATTTGGAAACCATTCCTGAGAACTACTTTTTCTCTGAACTACTTTAAATATGTTCTTTGTTTGAGAAATAATTTTTGTTTCTGTTTTCTCTAGCAGGGAATAGTATAGTCTGTTATCTTCCTTTTTGCAATTAAATATTACATTCTGAAGAATTATCAAGACTAAAAGCTACTGATTTCTTCAGTGTTTCCTCCAAATAAAAAAGATTATGTTTACTAGATCTCTGATCATTCCTTCTGATTTCTCCTCGACTTTCTCCATTATTCATATGTTGCTTGAACTCCTAGTCATGCTCTTATCTCTCAGCATTTTACTGCCTTCTACTGAAGTAGCCTCTTACTTTTGCAAAAGCTCTTTTGTAGCTCACAAAATATTGTGAGGAAAAATACAATATTAAGTGTATCCTTACCTTAGACATGTTAAAAGAAAGGCTATTCAGTACATGCAGATAAAAGATAACCATATAAAAATACTATATTTCACATCACAATTACATACATAGTTACAGTCACCATGACAGTCCCTCACACATTTTAGTACATCCCGCACCCCCTTGTGAGAGAGGGAAGTACTATTATTGCCTTGCTACCAGCAGGGACATATCAACAATTTCAACGTATCAACACAGCCATTTATAGATACAAATCCACACAAAATGATATGTTGCCATTTTATATATTTATAGAAATAATATATTGATACATATTTATATTTCTTATTCTCATCCTACCATGGGGAAATTATTAAATTACCTCTGAAAGAGCTACTGAGGGTACCAGAAGCAAAATACATACATTTAGATGAGCTCCATCCACTCAGACAATTTGTTCAACATTGAAGCAAGATTTATTAGCTAATAAATGTGTTAATATGTTTCTGTTTCTGATGCACAACCAGCTTAGGACATTCCAGACAACCCAGACTTGTGTCGTGACAAAATTCTTGAGCTGTTATCATCAGATCTGTGGTAAATTAAGCCTGTGTCCCAGATAACACTTTCTGCATGCCCAAATCACCCACAGTCCATTCCACTTCACTTACTTTGGGTTTGAGGGCTTTTTTAGGAAGTTAAACAACACGAGAGGTAAAGCAGAAATATAGGCAGCAGACATGCCACCTCAAGTTGAGGGGTTCTTTCCACACTCCAAGCACACCAGAGAGGAGGGACCCACCCTCTCTTCTGGGTAAGAACAGTGTAACTCAGAGTCAACTAGCTGAGACTCATGCAACACAAGCATGCACCAAATGCTCGATATAGGCGTAACAACTATAAAACCCACTCCTTTTGAGAAGGGGAGATAAGTCTAATGACAACTGATGTATGAATTTAACCTTACCCATTTAGACAACTTCTTAGTTATCCATCCAGACAATTATCCATGTAGACAATTTCTGAGTTGGCAGGCCTTTAGCTCAGCCAGTCCAAATGCATGAGCTCCGGTCTTAGGAACTGCAGGTGAAACTAGGAAAGGCAAGGAGGGAGAGGGCCAGAAAGGGCAGGGGGAGATAACTCAGGAAAGAGGGAAGAAAGAATAACATGGACTAGAAAAGAAGAAGTAGTGGAAGGAAGAATATTTGAAATTTTAAAACTCTGATTTATCTCATCTTTATACATTTCTTTTGTTGGATTGTCATCAAGTAGACTGCCAATGCAGAGACCAGAACTTTGGTGAGGTTTTTCACTCAGCATTCACAAAATGAAAACAGAAAACATTTTAAAGCCTGTTGCCATTAGCAGTAAATTTTACTTTTGTACTCTTGAAATGTGAAAGGTTGGTCACCTTGTTGGTTTGCATACTCTCTGTTTCCTGACAGAAGCCAGCTGACTTCTCAGAAAGGGAAATCTGGTGACAAAAAATCAGGAATGACTCAGATGTGAATTCTGCCCCATTGTATTAAAACATGTAGGTGAAACCACATGCAGTTGCTGAAAACTCAAGGCTATGATTGGGGCATCACTGAAACACACTTAGCAAATTTGTCTTTTAGCTGTCAGGTTTTTTAATTAATTTATGCTAATTTATAATAGGTATATTTCACTGTTATTCTTTATTGTTACCATGTTCTTATAGTTGAGAGGTAAATATTAAAATATTTTATGGCTTTCTTTTTTTCCCCTCCATAAAAGGACTAGATGATTTGCCTTTGTTTTGTACTCAGAGTTTGGAAATCCTTTAAAAAAATCAATCAATCTGTCAGCTCCCACAGGTACTCTAGCTGTTTTAACAATTTAGCTCCAATCCTGCAAATTTGTATGCACAAAGATGGCCAAGAATAGGATTTATCTCACCTAATCTAAGAGATAAAAATCTAATCTACACAGTTGTCTAGGCTACACTCCTGTTGTCAATTGGGAGAGGCAGAAATCTAAGATAGGAGGTATGAATCACCCCTCCGGAGGCGAAAATCTCTCTCCATTGACTCTAGAGGGAACCTGGGAAGGTTGGTTATACTAGACATCTAACATTTAAATGATCAAAACTAAGTAAGCTAAATCGCATATGAAGTGCAATGAAGGGCATGCTGAAATCAGTGCAATAGTTGTATGGATGTTAAAATATTTGTATCATAAAGGTTTCACACTATCGAGTTTTTAATGGAAAAGACTATTGCTAAGTGTTTAGCTGAATACAGCTTTGATCCCTGACTAGTATTTTTTTGGTAAAATTACAAAGGGATGGAAATCAGAAAGTTCAGATGTAGGAGGAAAATCATTTAATGCTACATTACAAAATATTTTAAAGGGTAAGAGTTGCTACTGTACCTGATCCTTCACTCATTTGCTAGAGCTGGTCAATCTGCTTCTGAGAGGCAGTCTTCACACACAAACACAAAAAAAAAAAAAAAAGTAGTAAAAATGACAGTATAGAGGTGTTTGGGAGCATTGAATTTAAGAAGAACTTTTTATTTTCATGTGTCAGCAAAAATGAATGATGATACTTCTGCTCCCTTGAGTTCAGGAAGTTCAGGAAGGGGTAGCTGTCGTGTTGCCAGACTGCCAGGACACTCTTCAAACAGCTGATTATTGACCGGAACCTGTACCAAGTACAAGAGGTAAAATATTTGCTTGAGAATATGTTGGTAAAATTTATCAACAGACGGTAAGGACTTGGTGGTCTCATAGGCCTGGCTGACATGGATCCTGAAATGAACATTCAAAGGTACATTTTTCTCTACACTACCAAATCACAATGCGTCGGTTTTCTTCCCTTTGTGGAAAAAAGGTTGCTTTAATTTTGCAGGGACAGAAGGAAGCAAATGCCACCCACCCTGAGGCCTCTGATTTCAAGGCACTTCCCTTCCCATTGCATGTGTTTGTGAGGAGCAGAGGTTTTGTGTGTGCACAGCTATAAACTTGCCAAAACCCTCTCAGCGGCTGCTGCCACCCCACCAGTGCAGCTGAGCAGTTGACTGCTGTGCTACTGAGTCAAACTGGAGTCTATCCCCACACACAGCCCAAAAACTTGGAAACTTCAGTGCCAGATACAGGCTGGTTAAGAAATCCACCCCCATAACCCAGGGAGAGGGTGCACAGCTGGAGCACAGACCGGACAGGGCCTTCCCAGGGTGGCTGTGGGCCATGAGGGATCTGAAATGCCCGGGATGAGGCAGGCCCCGAAATGCGCCCTGCGCTCACAGCAGGTGAGGAATGCGTGAGGGAACATGCTCGGCCAGGGGATCTCCACACGCCACTCAGCTGTCAGCTCTGTTCCCACTGCCTGGATTCAGGTGGATTTCACTCACTTGGCGCTGCAGGGAGACAGACTTTACCACTTTGTGACTCACGCTCGATCGGGGGGAGTGGGAGCAGCAATCATTTATGACTCATTGTATTGTATAAGGCTGTGGAAAATCATTTGCCTGCATACTGTACAAATACGTACTGGAAGTATATTAAATATGTTGAAGTAATTGGAACACAATTAAAATGTTCTGAAGCAAAAGAAAGAAAGGTTACTCATTACCAGTCTCTTCCTTTTCACAGAGATAACCTATTAGAAGAAATTTGCAGTATTTTCCTTCTGAAGTAGTCAAGGCTTTAAAATTCTGTCTAGAAATAGAACTGTGTGAATAACTTGGGGTGGGGGTTATATTCAAAGAAAAACTAGCATTTTTTTATCCTCTTGACAGTGGTTTTTTTTCATCTTTTCTTGAGCAACTGTTCGTAGGATGAGAAAAATGTAAGTTCGACTGAAAGAGTAGGAATAAATATATTTTGAAACTTTCCCTCTAAAAGCAAAGTTGTGCAAAAGCCTAATGCTCAAACCAGCGTTTGAATAAAACAGACTGCAAAGGATATTGTTACCCCAGAGGGAAAGAAATCGCAGCCTGCAGGTTGGGATGTTGTCTATAAAGTTCTTTGCTTTGCTAGAATTTAAATGAGGACCTTAGAAAAAAATACCTCTGGCTTAAATCTGAAAAATATCTGGGGATTTTGTACCCTGGAGAATTTAGAACCTGGGATTAGATGACTTGGATGAGACAAGAAATAGCAATATCAAGGAGACAGCTGTGTTTGAACACCCCTCTTTCCTTCAGACCAAAGCCATGAAAAGCAATACTAATTAAAGTATTTCTACCTGGAAAGAAAAAAAAAATCCTGTCAAAAATTGATATTTTTGATACAATTAGTTCACAGAATCACAGAATACGCCAAGTTGGAAAGGATCCACAAGGATCACTGAGTCTACCTCTTGGTCCATCTCAGGACCATCCCCAAAAGTCACACCATGTTCCTTGGCAGAGTGAAATGTGGGATCAGACAAACTTCGTGAGAGCCTGATGGGTGGTGGGAAGATGAGAGCAGGACCCAACGCTCTTCTGTGGTTCAATCCTGAGTCACAGACAGGTCAATCTACAGAGGGGAACTTCTTGTTATCACCCAAAACAAAAGCTAAACTAAGTGAAGTGCAGGGAGGGAATGGTTAGCTGATTGCTAGGCAATGGCTATCATAGCAAACACAAGCTAAAATCAGCTCAGGCCAAGACAAGCCCAGGCACGTTTTTAATCCCTGCACTCTCAGGTCAACAGAAAGCCCCTGACCTTTTACTTGTGGGAGCAAGAAATCACACATACTGAGTTATAAAATAAGGACAAGGAAATAAAGAGGAATAGAAGGACAGTTTTTCCCCACCATAAAACAAAACCAGATCTGTGCAGGATTGCCTTAAAACTGTGTGGTGTGATTAAAATGAGACATGCTGTGTCCTGAGGTTGGAAAAAAAACCCTCCTTTTAAGGTAATCCTTGTTAAAATAGAGAAATTACTCTGTTCTGTCAGAAAATAGACAGGATACCTGGAGCAACTCTTCCCAAACAATAACCAGAGGATCAGAGCGTTTCAACAAGGAGCAAACCTTCCAGTATCTCCACAGTTTCAGGTGTGTGTGAATTGCCTTTTTCCTTTTTTTTTTTTTCTTTGCTGCCTGTGCAGACAAAAATGCTGGATTCATGGGTACAGAAGGAAAAAGCAAGAAGCAGCAAAGGGACAGCCTGGAGGACTCACCTGGAAGGGCAAAATCTGAGTTTATTTTTAAATGTAGGTAAAACCAAAAAACAAGTACAGGCTCACTTCCAAATATCTGGCATTTTGTCAGAATTTTGCAAAGAGGTTGAGATCCTGATCTCCTGCTCTTTGGCTTCTCCTAAAAAGCCATACTAGCTTTGTACACATTCCCCACCCCCCCTTGTCACATATATCCTTAACATCCCAAAGAAGCCCCCCTCTCTCCTGCACAGAGCACCCTACCCCTGTGGAAGAGGACATCTCTCAATTCAGCCTTTTTTGGGCAATTCTGCTGTAATATCGCAGGAGCTCCCTGGGCCCTTGGTGACATCCCAGTGTCATCCAGCATAGTGTGACTCCATTCAGTCAAACCATGACTTCTGCTCCCACCAGTCAACTAAGTGGCAAGTAAGGCTGAGCTTAAAAGTGTCACAGAAGAATTCATGATACAACTATTCTGTGTTTTCCATTCGTCTGTCCTTTTATCTCCTAGGCAAGGGCCCAACTGATATCCCAGCATAGCTGATGATAGGACTTTAAATTTTGGAACATTGTCAAGATCTTGTTCTGTTGATGTGCAGAAACAAATCTAGAGTAAAGTGGAAGGGTATTTTTTAAAACGTCCTAATATCACAGGCAGAGCCATGCACTTCTGGGCTCAGTAAAGTGCCCAGAGCAATACTGAAACAGATAAAAATGCAGTATTTTACAGGAGACAGAAAATCTTTCTGAATATCTCAGACTCAAAATGTGACTTGTGTACTATCTGAGCAGGTGAGATATAGGAGAATTAATGTCTTAATCTTACAGAATATCCTGAAATGACTAATATAACCAGCTAAGGCCACTATATTAAATTAATAACTGGATTAGATTTAAAAGATCAGTCTAAAAGTGCTGGTTTTGAATAGACAGAAAGTGGTAAAAACATTATCCAGTTACCCACTGTTTTCTAGTGGCTTTGAAGATTTCAAAGACAAACAAGGTATATATTTTTGTAAAAATCATTGTGATTGCTACAAAACAGGTCTATAGGAGACCAAAGAGCAGTACGATAATACCAAAATTGCACCAAATAGGATAATAAGGAAAGGAAAATGGTGACTACAAATTCTGTGGGTTTCAAGCAAAATTACAATATTGATTTGTAGCCCACAAGTCAGAGTAATAAATATCATGGGAAAAATGTATTAATTTTCCCTGATTTGAGGCAAATGGTCTTGTCCCAAAGGAGGCTTTTAATTTTTACTAAAAAGAAAGAAATATGTGAAGAAAAGAGGACAGTTTAATAATTTTTTTTTAATCTGGAACAGTTGCATATAAATTATTTTTGGATACAGAAAAATACATAAAGGCTTTGCAGCAGAAAAGAGGAGCAAATATTTCCAGTGTTGAATTCTTCACAACAAGATAACTAGATATGGAATCTGAGGGGTGAGCAATGAACAGCCTTCACTTTTACGGGGGAAGACAGAGGGTAACCACCACACTGACGGAGATTCACAGAATATTCTGAGTTGGAAGGGACCCACAAGGATCATCAAGTCCCACTCTTAAGTAAATGGCCCCACGACCTTGTGGGCTACCTAGTAACCATGGTTTTACCAACACCATACTCCAAGCAACTGAGCTCACATCCTCATTGTGTTATGAGAATAATTTCACATGAGGATATGAGGGTATTTGAGTTGACCCACATGTATGTGAAAAGGCTAAAGAGACTTCTCTTATTTGTTAAGGTTCTGGAGAAAAGTGAAAATTATTGATTTTTTTTTTCTTCAACCCCAAATTCAATCCCTTATACACTGTAGATGAAGCACAAAATAGTTTTTCAAAGAAAGAGATTAAAAATGTAGCTGGCTGTTTTTCACACAGAACAAAGACGTCTCTGTTGTATTATCAGTGCTCATATCTGCTCTGGTACAGGATGTGTCATTGCTCCCTGTACAAAGTGTTACTGCATATTGTAATGTTCATTGAGAAAAATTATTAAAAGGAGAGTTCAGGATGTGGTTAAACCCTACCCATGTCAGTATGGGCTTTACATGTCTAAATCATGTCCAGTGTTATGAAAAGAACCTGAAAGACCAAATTAATATTCTGTTACATCCCTGAAAACCTCTGAAGACTCTGGAAAATTTTGCTGATTTTATTCAAGTGTTGTCTTAATATTCAAATTCATGAAGCACATGAAGATGCCTTGGATTTATTAAAACCTATTTGTACTCAACATTTTTGAAAGTCAGGTCACTACGTGACTATATATAAAGAAGCTCAGTAGGCTGGCCTAATTTTTGGAAGTGTCAAGTTGCCACGCTTTTTACTAAAGTCAGTGAAAAATGTAAGTTCTCAGTAACTGGAAATCCAGTAGGCTTTTGCTCAATTTTTTAGCTGTACATGAAAGACTCTGGCTACCAAAAGATGAAAAACTTAGGCTTGATCTTGTAACTTCATAATGGAACAGAAAATTGGGTCATTATATTGAAAGGAAACATCAATTACGTCATTGAGATGGACATAGGAAAGCAAGCTCATCCACAGTTTGCTGAGTTTATCTTGTGTCTTTAACATTATCTTAATGTTCAGGATTTTTCCGGAGGTTTAATTTCAAATGTAATTAAAAAAAAATGTTTACTCTCCCATGGGTTTTTCAGACAGTGGTGAGATCTGGTGTCATATTTAAATACTTTCCAGAATAGAAAATTTAGAGGGGGGATGAGGATACGGGGTGAAAATTTCACTTGGGGAGCACTAATTTCCACTGAAGTCAATGACAGAATTCCTACTGACTTTTCAAGACAGCAAAAGCAAGTCAGCACAAAAAAAGTGCATAAATAGAAGAATCCCAAGCCTGCTGAGACTTGATTACATAATTTTTTAAAGTATGAAGGATAAATCTAGGCATCTAAATGGGATATAAATGTGTTATGCACCATTAATAAGTGATGAGAAATAAATTAATTAAACCAAACATGCCCAGTGCACTGCTAGTCTTCCCAGAGATGAGAGCTGGAGAACCTAAAAATAGAAAAGATGATTTTATGTGCAAGTGCCATGAAGGAATAGTGGTTCAGCAGGAGAAGATGTAAACAGAGAACCAATGCAGTCCCAGTGGGGGTGTACAAATGTGAGGAAGGTCATAGCTTCTGTCTCTGTGCATAACATGAAGTGGTCCAGGTAAGGCACAAACTGCACAGATCTAAAACATAGCAGTAAAAGCCCTTCCACAGTGAATTACAGCTGAATTTTTCTTCCATTTTGTTTTTTCTCTTCTCCCTGAAAAATTGTTTTTGGCTATTGGCTATATAAGTGTCTTTTCTACATCCATTTGATTCCTATTTTTTGTCTTGCATGTCTGCTGAATAATTTATGCCATGAAAAACAAGTTAAGCAAGCAAGCTTCTTCTGTGCTTCATTCAGGAAGCAGTGATGTTAGTGGTCACTGACTAGGGAAGGGAAGACAGTCCAAGCAACGATTTGAGCCAAACACTTTGAAGATCAAGACCAGATCCTTAACTTAATTACATGATAATAAAGGCCAGTTGTTAACTTCCTCCGTTTGAATATGATATGTTCATTCTGTTTCTAATTGGCAGCCACTGTGGGGACCCATGGCTCTGCAGTGATGTCAGTACAACAGCTCCAAGCAAGAGCAAACAAAGCATCAACAAATGTATATGCACAGAGCACAACTGTTTCCCCTTAGCTGACGATTTGACTACAAAAATAAATCTCATTTGTTTCAAGACCCTGACATAAAAATGAAGCACAAGCGATACCAAGCACTTTCATCATTTCTAGAGTAGCCAAAGGAGCCTTCCAACAGCCCCCGTGACTGGCTGGTGGGTGCCAAAAATAGACATGGGGACGAACATGTTGTGGCTGTGGTTATTCTCTGTGTACCGTATGTGTAGATTCTGTTCCTTACAGGAAAAATGCCATAAAAAGTAAATCAGATTATCCTGAAGAGCATTATCTCTTGTGATTTTGACCTTAACTTCTTTTGGACCTCCATGTCTCAGGATATGGGGGGCCCCATATCCAAACCCAAAAAGAACCCCAACTGCTGGAAGCTGCTCAAAGCAGAATGCACAATCCAGACCCTCCTCTTTACAGTAGAATTCAAAATAGTTTAAAAATAAACATAGAAGTTAAAAAATAAACATGGGAGTTTTCCACATTTAATGGTGCTTAAAAGCACCGATTCCCTTGCAGGTCTTACATGTAGCTGAATTCTTTCTGTGGAGAAACATCTTCCCAAGTTAGATCAATTGTATGCCATCAGCAGATCTCCCCATTCACTCAGTTTTTAAGGTGTTGTGGAATAAATGTAGACCTCATGTCAGTATTTAATTTGAGAAGTAAAAATCAGGAAAAAAATGTTTGAATGTCTATTTCAAAGGCCAGTGTGAGGATTAAAACCAAAGCTTGAGCACAGATAAGGGCTATGGGAATGAAGTAAACATCAATTCCAAAGAAAGATATAATAAAGAGTAAATATGCATTTAGAAAGAAAAGGTTAAACAGCACATGGTGGGCAGCTGATTTGAAATGTGTTCTGGAGAAAAAGCTGAAAAACCAGAGCATCCTCTACTCAAGATGCTGAAACTAACTGAAAGCTAACCAGAAATATGACTAGAAGTAGAGTCCAGCAGATAAGGGAAAGATGGTGCTGTGAAAACATGTACCATACTTGTTCCAGGGTACACCATCAAAGATAAGATGGTTCTGAGTGGTGGTTGTGGTTATCCCTTCCAGCTCCAGTTGTGGCAGTCTGGAAATCATGAGGGATACAGAAAATCCTAAAGGGTCTCACATACAAGGGCGGCAGTGAAGAATCCAAAATCCAAATGCTGGGACCTTGGATTAAAACTCATTGTTTAAAATGAAAAGCAAAATTTTAGCTTTACATGTAGGAAACGTAAAGTAGAACTCAAGCCATAAGTCAAGAACACAGTGCACACCTACCCTAGTGCCCACCGAGAGATGCAAGGCCTAACCTCTGCACATGGCAACCTTGCACCAGAAAATGTAGGGAACTGTCATACCAAAACACATGACTGAGAACATACTCAGCATTGAAGCATGACAGCAACATTTGCCATATCCTGCAGCTGAATAAAGCTTATTGATTTATCTGGCTTTGCAGAGACCAAGGTTATCCTGATTATGAAACTCAGAATATCATTCTGTGAATGGAGTGTACTATATCATTTACCAATATAGTAAATTTACTATACTGGATTTAC
Organism: Cyanoderma ruficeps; assembly: GCA_008694505.1. Classification (NCBI taxonomy): domain Eukaryota; kingdom Metazoa; phylum Chordata; class Aves; order Passeriformes; family Timaliidae; genus Cyanoderma; species Cyanoderma ruficeps. Next base: position 9,944,498 of record VZDJ01006028.1, on the reverse strand, counting down.
TGCCACAGTCTTACCCCTTTTCAGTGATTTCTGCACCACACTTCATTTTGCCACATTGATTTGTTCTCAGAATGCATAAAACAGCAGAGATCTGTTTTGAGTTGAGGCAGTTATGCAGATTTGTACCATCTGAAAATCTGGACTATGGTATCCTCACATTCCTTTCCTGCATGCAACATAATACTGCTAGGCTGCAAACAGCTGTTGGAACTGACATGTGGCAGCAAAGGGGGACCAAATTTCCTCTGATGAAACAAAATCTCATCACATACAATGGGCAGTTACGTGAGATTTTACCCTGTCTCCTCTGGAAAAACAGATAACATTCATATAAGGAAGCTGGGCTGCACAAGAAAAATTGATTTTAAAACAATAATTCTCTGCTGGTAATTGATTCATTGTCATATCAAACAAAGAGCCAGTATCTGGAAAAATGGACATACTTGTTGGTTTTATAATTAGAAAAACCCACTCATAAAGAGTGCATTGATAGAAATGCAAGTAGGAGCCATCATGTTCTCCCATGCAAAGCAAATGTTGCAGCCAATCTTCTTTTCTACACAAAGTTATTAGGTAATAAGAGCTCATATATGTGAGGAGACCTTGTATCAAAATTCACTTTCAATTCAGAATATTCCTAGTCTGGAGTAGGTAAAATAGCTGAACCTCTGTTCATCACTATTGCTGTAATTCTTTTGTTTGATGAGCTGTTTTTTAAGCAGTAAAAGCCTTTCAGCCTGTGCAGCTCAGATGCTCAAGGTTCTCAGAAGCAGGACACCTTAGTTCATGTGAAAGATTTCTTTGTTCAGGCTAGAAAGCAGGAAAGTCTGCATTAAATAATCTGAGTGAAATAATTGCAATCTTGATAATTCTCCATGACTCCCACATTGAAAACCTCTCTTTCATGGAAAGGTGGTTGGGTGAAGTAGATATGTATCTATTCTTAACTTGCAATGATCCAACTTTACCGAATTTCTATATTGACCTGATCCAAAGCCATGAAGTTAGAAAATTTAAGGTGGGAAATGTAGCCTAACAACAAATGACAAAAAAATCGTTTGAAGCAGGAAAGCTGCTTGTCTGCCTGAATGGCTACAGAGATCAGAACAAGGACAATTTACCTAGCTAGCTGAGACTTCCACCTTCAACACGTCAGAGTGAAATCTTGCAAATAATTTAGGAGTGTATTAGAAGTTTCCATGAGAGACAATGATGGTTAAATGCCATCACAGAGAGATTCAGCAGGCAGACTGAGAAGGAAGGTAAAGCTGTAAATCAAAAGCAACAGTTGTCATTTAGAGGTTTTAGAACCTTTCAGAGAAGGAGACTATAATTATATTCATCTGAGTGGTAAGTGATGCTAACAAGTTGCAAAGTGGAAGCTAAAGGTCAACAAGGCCAGACAGTCACCCTTTTTAATAAAGCTGCACTTAATGTCTGAGGTTTTCTTGGCAGTCCTCAAAAACACTTCTTAACAGGCCTCTTCTTTGGGTATCTCAGCATAAAGCAGAGTGGTTTGATAGATCAGGCTTAAGGAAGTGTTCTGGTGAAGACGGTCTGGCAGTAAAGGCAGCAGATAAATTGAGAATCTCAGGTTGGCTCTACTGGAAGAGAATGATGCAGTGTCTGTTCACTTATTATTGTGATCTGCAAAATACTTCATTTGAACACAAGAAATGTAAAAGTAGTCTTGGAGGCACCTAAATTCTCAGGAAGCAGGGCTGATAGCAAGCCTTAAGAAGCAGCCTTGCTTTAAAATCTCTACTAATTCACAAGGTAAGCAACCAAAGAGAAGCAATATCTCTGCAATCACAAGATACCTTGCAATCAGCACAAGAAGTTTCCCTTAATTCATTACAGCATTCTAGCAGAACTACAGTTGCAACAGATGTTAGCAAGAGATGATGTACACACCGTCTTTCCAAATCACAGGAATAATCCTGGCATGTAGAGTAAGATTTTGTTAGGAAAACAAGCTGAAGAATTAGTTTGGGTTATGTAAACTCTGGGAAAGAAACAAAAAGATTTTTTTTCATTGATTTTAATTTCTAATAAGAGCTATCAAGAATTGTAGTCGAAGATTCATTCTTCGATAATTGGCCATTTTTGATGGAGATATATGTATACACATCTATATGTAGATTTCCTGTACTCTGTTTGACAACTTGTTTCAGAATCAGATTTAGTGAGCACATCTAAAATAATCCCAGTTAAAGAACAGAATTTCAGAGGTTTTCTCTATCACCCTTACAGTGTTCCTTTTTATGAAGGTTTCAAGACCTATGTTACATATTTGAGACATTGCTCTTAGACCTGGTTTAAGATGCAGTATATGTTAGCATATGAACCAGTGAGGGAGTTTCAATTTTGTAATACTGCTCTCTGGAATAAAGCTCTGAGTACTTGCATACTGAAGTTTTCATGGAACACAAAAAATGCAAGAATTTTGTTCTACATCTGGAAAAATGGCTCCCTGGTAAGTTGAATTAGTTGAATTTAACTAAGGTGGGATAAAATTTCCAACAGTAACTAATTTAGGTTATGCCAGTTAAAGCATTTGAACACTGGAAGTACTACAGATCCAGTGTCAAATACCTTCTCTGACCTTGTTTCAGATTATTTTTTTCTCACAATGTGTCTGATTTCTGGATCTGCTTCACTGTATATAAATAGTTGACCCATTAGTTATCTTTTCCTGACCCAATACAGTGTCCAATAATTTTCTTTTTCTTTTTTTTTCTCTTGACCCAGAAGAAATCTTTTCCAGGGCTGCACGCTGCTTATTCAGGGAGGGAAGATGGACAAATCAAGTCTTGCCAAAGTGCTTAGATTTATCAAAATTGACATGGGTACTGAAAAATAAAATCAATTAATGTAGAATGCAAAAAGGAAAAGTTAAGCCATAGCTCAATATGAAGGTGTGAGACTGATTTCAGAGTGGTTTTTTGGGCAGGCAAATAATAGTCTTAAAGCATATCAACATCTACTGTGTATTTGTTCTAAAAACCAGAAGCTGAACTTAAAACTTATGCTATTTTAGTACGCAAGGGTCAATTCCACTTGACCATTTCTACTGAGTATGAATGGTTGGGAAGCAAAGGATATTACGTACATGGGATGGTATGCTACTCAGGCAGAGAGTTTATGAAACAACCCCTAATCAAGTCTTTCAAAGCACATTAAAGAAGGGTTGGAACAAGAACATAGCTCAGTTTGCAATAACCTTTGCAGAACATTTAGGACAAAATCCATTTTATTATTATGCTTTATTCTCACTATAACTTCCCATAAATTTCTTCAAGGACTGGAAGGCGAGATAATAGCAAAATATAGCACACTGAATATCCCACTAAGTCTTTGCTCCATTCACTCCAGTTCTAATGCTGCTGCTGTTACTGCAGTGTCCCCATGCCTTCTAGTAACGCACTAAACAACATGTCCAACATCTGTCAAATGTTTGTGCTCTCTGTTTCTCTCCTCGGGGAACATGTGTGTTCAGCAGAGTGTTTTCTTTTCAAATTTATTTTTAATAAAATCTAAATGGCTGTGCTATTTGTTTGTCAGAGAAGTTAAAGAAATATGACTTGCACTCAGGACAGTAGGTACACAGAATGCCATAGCCCAGGGGTACCTCTGGGAGAAGAAGAAGTGCAATTTATGCCCAGGGGTGGGAAAAAGCAGTAGGCAGGTCCTGAGGGTGAAAAGGTGGGGAGTGCTTAAAAGAAGCTGTGACAAGGGGTTACTCATCCAAACTGTGAATTCAGGAAGGAGAGGGTGAGAGTTTATTTTTTCATCTTTTACTGCTTGCATTCAAATTTTATGTTGCAAATGCAAATGGGGGAAAAAAACTTCAGCTAAATTCCCACCTTCCACCATTAAAGCCATTCATTACTCACTTTGCTGCTGCTGCTCCTGAGCATCCCAGATTTGAAATAAAAGGGCTATGACAGTGATGCCTGAGGAAGACTTGGGAGGGTATGTTTGCACATTTACTGTCTACACTATTTTAATGTCCAGCTCAGGACAACGTTAAGAAATTCAAATGTATCTCACACATGTATTTTAAAAGGAAAGTAAGAGAAAAGGGAGAAAACATTGGCAGGACAACATTGAAAAAACATTGCCAGCCAGTGAGGACAGGAGTGCAAAGTTCTGTGTACTGAGAATTTAACACTATGCAATTAGAAGGTAAACTTAGATGGCTTTCAACTCAGTGATGTGCATCTTTTCAGTCATTAAGAGGGATTCTAAGAGACTCTTATGAAAAGCCAGGAGGGGTCAGCTCCATCCTCCTCCCAGCAGTAACAGGTGAATTTACCTCTGACTAAAGTACACGTGTTAATGGCAAATAATGAATTGAGGTAATTTATGCAGTGGGTTCTTCTATTCTTCTGCAATAATGATTTTGTGTGACTGTTTCTCACTTAAGTGTTAAGAATAAATTCCTATACCAGGTTTTGTGTAAATACTGTATCTAATAAATTTTCCTTCCACTGTTGTAAAAAGACTTTAATGACAGGCCTGTAGCTAAACCAACCCAATTCTCAAGGAATATGCTTAAAATAAACAGTGCAGATAAAACATTAAGTTGTCTTCAGGTGATATTTTACTATCCTTTCTATCACAATCATCACTTTTGTTCATTCCATTGTTAGCTTTTTAACAGCTAAAACCAGCATGATTTAGAAAGTGAGACATCCCTTGAGCTAGAAAGAAGCAGCGTTACCAAACAAAGCTTTAAAAATATCATTGTTCTCTGGTTGCAGAGACACATGTGTATTTCCCTTGTTACAGGCAAATGTTGTCTATAAAGGAGGATTTATTTTTCACTGTTTCAAAACATAAATTTAGTCTCAGTGCTCTAGTCCCCAAAACTCCCACACATTTCATTGGAAAATATACCTGAACGAAGACAGCAAGTTCTGTCCTCGGGGAGGCCAAGAGTAGATTTTTGTCTCAGATTTATACCAGCAGCATGTGGACACAGAAAATACGCAATAAGTCAAAGAGATTTTACTTATCAGAGATTGAGACAACCATTTGTCAGTACTTAACTGTATTGCTGGATGACTCATTCCCATTTCTAATACCTAGGAATACAGGGCATGTGTGGGAACACAATGTCTGCATTGATTTTAATCTGGTCTCTTTTTGTACTGTCTACAAATAGCTCAAAACGAACCCAATCAGATAAGCAGAGCAGAAAATGATTGCAAAAACACATATAGTAAGCTGCTCACAGAGGCCTCAGAGAGGCCAAGGAACACACAAAACAGAAAACACCAAGGTAGCAAAGAACAGCTCATGAAAGGATACAGTTTCTCTATGCCATGGATGAATAATTTAGGTAGGGAAAGTGATCAGGCAGGGAAGAAAAAGATTTTCTTTTTAGGTACAGGACCAGCAGCTGCCCTACTCGAGACCTAGTGCAACACATCCTTTTTAAGCCCTTCAGTTTTGGATTCCAAGCTTCATGTCAAAGTAGGAATTCATTATTTACACTAGACAGGTTGGAGAAGGCAGGCTCTCCTGCCATTGCACTAAGAGCATTCAAAACATTCTGTGCACTCTGGTCCTCACTGAACTCCCTTTCACAGATGCCTGCTGTAATCCTTGGCTCCAGAAGAGTGGGTGTGGTAGACTTTTGGGAAAGAATCTTCCTGTTATGGAAGAATTTTTCAGTTCTTTTAAGTTATTTCTTATACAGAATGAAACTAAAAATTGAAATTTGTTATTGTTTTGCAAGCTGTTTCTCTGAAAATTACTAGAATCAGGGCAATTCAGAATTTTTTCAAAAACAAGCTCTTTGTTTTCAGTCTTGACATTGGCTTTTTTGCTCAACTTTTTAGTGAAGATCAATGTTTCAAGATTAAACACTCAAATAAAAGTATTTTAAAAATAAAACCAAACCAATAATTCAGTTTTAAAGTTTTCCAAATAGGTTCTGTCAATAAATTCAAAAGCCTCTGATATTGGAATATTCATCATAGAGACATGCCTTCAGAGTATTGTCAGAGCCTTGACAAGTCAAGGCTGTCCAACAAAATTTCCTTTCTGGTCTAGATCCTTGACACATTTTTTTATTCTGCCATCCTGAACCCTGGGTACCCTTCTGAGACCCAGAGTGGAAGGGGAGAAACAAATGTGGGTTGTGGGATAACAGGCTGACCCCTAATCCAGAAGGGATGATAAGAGGAAGCAGCAGCCATAGAAGCTTATACAAGGCAGAGATGAGAATCTATCCGATATTAAAATAGTCAGAGTCAGAGTAGCATTTTTGACTACTCACATACAACATAAATTCCTTTTTCCGCATCACGAGAAACTATAATCCCCCTAAGGGGACTGCAATTACACTGATTTTACATCACAATAAATCAGAGAACTGTCAAAATTGCTATAACAAGGGTCAGAACATATCTTGCCTTCTCCGTGTGGCCACGCATCTGCCGTTCATTCTTTCTGATAGGCATCTTTCCTTTGTGAACCATTTCTCTGAACACAATTATGTGGAAAAATGGAGAGGTTCACAGAAGTTCCGGAGGCAGTGCCAGCTGAAGGAGGCATACATTCCCATAGCTCAGAGGACTCCTTAGCTACAGCAGAGTGCCAGAGCTACTGCGCCCCCCTTTCCTGATCCTGGAGCAAGCTCTGCTTACAACAACCCAGGGCCCTCCCTGCCACATCCCAGGGCAGAGCACATGTCTGCAGTTTGCCATCCTGGGACAAGTCTCATGTGAGAGACCTATGTAGTTCCTGTGTAGTTCACATCAGCAGGAGCACAGTCTGCAGAGAACAGCCACGTGATTCGTGTTTGCAGCTGCCCCCTGAATACATTTTCTGAGATCATCCTAGCAGAGTGCTATGAGTTTCTTCCAATTTGCAGACCAGATATGCAGTGTGCTCAGAACTGGGAAGAACAGTGTTGTAGTGTTATATCACAAAGACCTTCCCAAAAAGAACACAGGAACAATAAAAAATATGAGGTCTTCAAAAGCAAGTGGGAGACCAATTACGTATTTGGAACTGTGGCAAGCCCAAGTAAAACTTGACTGCATTTTCCATCGAGGATGGAATCAGGTTTTTAAAAAGCTATTCTGAAGAGAGCGTAGGGTTTCACAGCCTGAAGGCTTCATGTCACCCTGTGTCCTGTGATGATGACTACCTCCCTGTTTACTTCTGAACTGAATGGAAAGTTGCTCATGTACCTCCTACACTTTTGCTAGCATCTTGATCCTTGTCTTCCAGCAGCCTCAGGGAAGGATTATGATAGATAAAGAATCCCCAAAAAGAGAGAAAGAGGGCTTCCTAATCCTGTTCCTTGGAATAACCTGTTCTACAAGGGCAATTTATTTCCTTGATGGCAGAAAGTTTTGTGGAATGTCTATGAGGAAATGGTTTCAAGACTCCGGTCCAAATTCATTGCAGATACCCCAAAGCTTTGTGTAGCACCAGGAAAGCTCAGGGATTTCCTAGAGCCTACTGGGTTTACTGGCAGTCTTGCATCTTCCTCTGCCAAGTGTGGATCTGTTGAAGCCACAGTGATGGAGAAACACCTCAATCTTCTCTGTACAGGATAGTCACTGAACAGAAACACTAATCCCACCTTGGATCACATTATATTCCTCTCATTAATTTATCCACTTTAGACAGATAACAGCAAGCATTCCCTTCCTGCAAAGCACAGGACAAGGAAGACAGTGAAAGCCATCAGGATCTCATCTACTGAACAGAGGGGGTCATTTGTGTCTGTGGAAACCCCATTGTACCCAGATCTCAGGGACAGGAAGGCCTAAGGGCCAGCAGGATGTCAGAGGAAGAAATTCAATAAGAAGCCACTTAAAACACAATAATTCAAGGGGATTATCACCTTAAAAATCAACTAAATGAAGCATATTGCTTGCCAAATAAAGGAAAAATGGGTTATTTATCATTTTAGCAAGATTTTTTTATTAAAGCAAGTACCAAGTTTATTGTATTCAAATAATAAAGATAAGCAACAAGGAAGCTTCTGAGATTAAATATTCATCTTCTCCGAGAACTAAACTGTTGTTTTACTAAATTTTTTCTTTTATTTTTAAAATACAAGTTTAGTTTTAATTAAACAACTGAATATTGAATCTCACATTTTTTGGAACAGGCTGCTAGAAGGGGTTTTTTTTGCCTTTAGCTGTCAGCTGGAATAAGTATCCTAAAAATACCAAAGACAAAGATATAAACGTCCCTGACTTCAATCTGTAAAATTTAAAATCAGGTTAGATAACTGCAAATGTGTGGCTTATATTCCCCAAACCTGCACACATACTCAAGTTTACTATAAATAAATATTTCCTCTGATTTACATCTGGTTTGGTTTTTTTTTCTGTTGAGCTAAGGGTTGATTCTCCACCCACACATGTAACAGCAGCTAACTCCCAATTAATTTTAAAAGAACTTTAGCAACAAAAGTATGCTGGTGAGGGAGTGAAGTTACTGGAAATTAGGCATCTGGACTTCTCTAAAGTATAAGGGTTTTTCCATCATGCTGGAACGTAATTTGACTTCAGGAAAAAATATACAATACTTGACTGGTTGATAGATTCTGGTGATTCATTTTGCATGTAGAAACAAGCCCATTTTCGCCATTTGAACCAAACATTAGTTTGTTTTGTTTCTTAAACAGTGTGAAATGGCAGGATTTATATATCTATAATAGTTGCCAAAACTAGATTAAGACCAACCTAGCACAGATGTAAAATCCATGGATGTAAGATCTCCAAATGACAGGAGACTTTCCTTTTAAGTGCTCAAATACCAGAAACTGAAAAATCAGGAAATGGGGCTGGGAATAGTTCTGTTATACAACACTACATGAAATCATGGAGAGACTAAACAAGCAGACTGGCCCCCTTTAAAGCCCCATACAGAGACATTGGTTCAGGGCATGTTGCTGGTGTCCCATCTGGCTTTCACAGCGCTTGCTCCAGCAGATGCATCCCTTTCTGCCAGTGCAGAGTGTACCCATCTCCTAGGGACTTTCCTCAGCTGTATAGCAATGAGAGGGACTTGAAGTAATTCTAAAAGGAAGTGGTAGTTAAACAAAGCAACCCTGAGGGAGAGATGTCATAAGCAGCATCAAAATTCAAAAAAGGTTTCAAGGAGATGATCCTGAAGCCTTCACACTGAGCTCAGCTTCAGCACAGAAGGAAAGCATTGCCTCAGGCCTTTGTGTCACACCTAAGCAACTGAGGTGAAGCATATCTTTAGCTTTAAGCATTCAAAAGTTAAGTGTCTACATTAAACCAGTAATGGTAAAGAGTGAGGCATAGCCCAGGGACCCCTTATCTCACTGGAACCAGGGTCCCAAATGCATGGATGGCTGCTCTGCGCTGCCCACAGCCTGGCTCCTTTCCTGGCACGTCACACACACAACATCGCTTGCCTCTGTGAGGTAAAGGCATGCAATCCTAATGCTCAGCTTTCATCTGCTTTGGCTGTGTATCAGAAAGAAATTATAGTTATATTCCATACACTTTTTTTTAAACCGTGTCACTTTTAACATACCAGGGCTAAATGGAGAGATCAAAATGATTTGTAGGGATGGTGTTCAGTCAAGACAGCATCCATGGTGCTGCAGCAGAACAAAGGGAAGCATGCAGGGAGACAGTGCAGAGAAAAGCCTCAGAAAACCTGCAGTGCAGCAGGATGAGTAAACTAGCTAACGAAACACTTGATATCTTTGTACAGCAAGCCACAGCAAATGAGGCATGAAAGAGTAATCTGGACATGCACTTAGTGAAAGGAACAGACTGAAAAAGAAAAAAAACCTAGTCATATAGCTTCAAGCTGTGATATTGAAAAAGAAATAATAAACAGTTCAGGGTTAAAGAAAAAATTAAGTGTATTTGGAAACCATGAAAAAAACTGAAGTATGATTTGCTGCTTCTTTATTTTGCAGAACTTAAAGACAGAAGAGACTTTTGGATCATCTATTTTGACTTCCTGAATAATACAGGATTTTATATTTCTCTCATCTTTTAATACTTAGGTTACTTTTTCAGGTACAATTAAACCAATGCAATGCTTAGATGCATGAAAACAGGTACCCCTGATTAACTGTGTCATTGAACTACACTGTTAGGCTAAAGGACAGAAGGATCATCTCTGTCCTTCAGGGAATAAATAGTTCCACTCCACAGGCAGAGGACAGGGAAGACAATTCAGCTCATAACTGAGGCCATGCCAAGAAGATAATAATCCACATCACTGACTGAAAACCAAAACCAAAAGCTATCAAAACAGCTGTTTTTTCCAGTTGCAAAATTTATATTTTCCCCAAAGCTGACTAGAGTTTAAGTGCACAAAGAAAGCTCATCAGTATATGTACCTCCACAGCAGGCTTCCCATTTTTATCCTAACCTCTGCTTGCTCTTTCCATTTCATTCTCAACAAATGGCCCTCCTCATCAGTTTTGGAGAAGTCAGGAGACAAGCTAAGCAAAAGCCTAAAATAAAAAATGGTCAATTGTTCTTACGGAAACAGAAGAGGGAGAAAAAAGAAAGAAAATATTCTTCTCCATTCTTACAGTCAAAAAAGCCCTGAAGCATAAGATTTGATTAAAACCATATCTTTATTTAGAGCTGCAAGTGCTGTGGGCATACCTAAGGCAACGCTTAACCCTCTGTTCCCTAGACTAGGCTCAGTGATTTCCACAGGGCTGCTTGAGTGCTGCAGCAGAGAACCCTCCAGCATGAAATATTACTGTGGAGAAACAACTGCAAATCCTGTAGTTACAAAGGGAGAAAACAGCAAAAAGGCGAAGTAAAGGTTTCAAAGTAAAAGAAGGAAAGAACAGGGGAACATAAGGCACCAAAATACATGAAAGGCTATCCAGTTTAATACTTAACATAAAAGATGATAGGATTTTACCTAAAGTTGAATTCAAAGCCAGAAATGTACGTAAATCTTGTTTTAATTATGTCAAACAGAGAACCCAACACTGTCTCAGATCCTCTATTTATTCACCCTCACCTGACATCTGGATTGAACACCAGTTCCCTGTGCCCAGTATTCCTTTGACACATACAAATTTCACCACAGACAAGGTCATTTTCCTCTTGCTTAATACGCTCTTGTCCACATATCCCAAGACAACATCAGTCTTTCATGATAAGCTTTTAACACAGTTCTGAGAGAGGTGGTTATCTATGAAGGCACTTTTCCTCCTTACTGACTAACAGGGGGAAAAAGAAGAAGAAGAAAAAGAGAAAAAGAATGTAAAGAACATCAATGTCTACCTGTGGATGCAGTCTGATTATATGATTCTCAGATCAACCAGCTGTACTATCCTGGCTGTCAGCCTACCAACTTCTAAGCTGGTACCTCACACCACTGTGTATCATGAGGCTGTTCTTGTGATTTACTACAATTTTTTATGTCTTCAGACTTGCTATTAATGATTTAAGTAACAGTTATAGTTCTTGTGAGATATATATATATAATAATTTTGTCCATTATGAGGTAGATGTATCTCACAATGGACATTTTTCCTGATACGTTTTTTTAGTGTCCTGTCATTGACTTCAAGTACGTCAGGGTTTTCATTCGTCTTTTAAGGGGCTTATTATTGAAGCAATCAGTTTTCTGGGTTTTAAGGAGTCATCACTTCTCACTTTCTTGAAAGGAAGGCTGTAAAATATCCAACCATCTTTTTTTAGTACTGCCTACATGAAGGTGATGATTTCACTACACCAACAATCATTTCAATTTTGAGCAAAATGGCAATTCTTAAAGCTCTAGATATATTCAAAGAAGTTTGTGCGATATTTTACTCACATAAATGAGCAGAGAACACATGAGAGAGAAAGGTGATTTGTACAAAAACAAACAATATGTGTTTAGGCCAGAGGCGCCTTTTTTGTCAATAAAAATAAAATCTCATCTTGTACAAAGTGGTGGGTTTGCTCCTGGTCACATTGAATCTGTGCAAATACAATCCAGGCTGGAGTTACCATGTGAAAGTATTGTGTCTAAATGCTTGTAGCTGCCATATGCAGACAAAGGCCACTTTTATGTTGATTTAAAGTTTGTATCATCTTACCTCACCATTATCTGCATTGTTCTGCCCTGGCACAGATTCACTTCCTCTACCTGAAACACTCCAAGTTTATTCAGGGGTGAACAGAGGAGAATCAGCTTTACCAAGTTGCTGAGGAAAGAATGTGATAACAGCACTTGCTACCGCTTAAAGAAACTGGAAAAAGAACTGACCTGAAATATTGCAGTAGATACAAGGGAAAAGAGAAGAGAAAAAGTCCATTGCAATGACTTGCAAACTAGCACAAAGACAAGAATTAAGCAGTGGTTTCCTAGGAAAAATAAGCAAGGGGCATAAACTGCTTAACCTAATCCCATGACATAAAAAGGAAACAAAGGCCAACTGACAGAGAACAAAAAAGGGAAAGAGAAAACAAGGGCTTCTTTCTTTTCTCTAGTGTCTGTGGTTTATCAAATACTACACACCTTGAAGAGCAGTTTAATTGGATGAAGAGCTCTCTGTTATTATCCAACCACATAATCACATTAAAGTTTGACTTACTCACTTCAACCAGAACAAGTAGGTAGCAAAGGGTCAGGGAATTATGTAAATTGGAGCATGCATTTCTCCATGAACCCTGAAAGACTAAGACAGACTTAAACTATAAGAAATACTTTTTATCTTCTTAAAACAGATTTTCCAAAAGTAAAACTCCAAAACAGATGTAATCAAACGTGTTGTTGACTTTCCTCTCTTAAACAAATCAGCAAGTGATGTATGTCACCACAAAGCATGTTAGCTATTTTCAGCAGCTTTTCATGTGTGTTATGAACTGATCTGTGGCTTATTTTAACTATATGTAACAGCAGCTGTGGGGTAAAGAATTTGAGATGTCAACACCCAACAGAAAATGGTCTCCTGTGGCTTTGGTCATGCAATGGCTGCTCTGGACTGTAACTCTTCCCGATAAACAACGGATTCCCTCTGGTGTGCAGGCACAGGAAGAGGATGAAGCCATGGTGGGAAGGGGAGATAAACTCTTCCCTGCAAAGTGGCAGTGAAGAGGAAGGAGGCAGGAGAAGAACTGAGAAGCAAGATGGACAGCAGAACTCCTAGTTCTCTCCACCAAATCTACTTGGGCACCAAATTATGATCTCTTCACATTCATAATTTAGTTTCTGTGGGTTTTTTTGGAACTGAACCCAAACTTTAGCCCAGATGCTATTTAATGAGCATAACATTAACACCTCATTTCATCTTTACTTATGTGGCCACCAATTGCATTATTCACAGCTGCTACATGCAGACCCATGATCCTGGCCAGGCATGCCTTTATCACCATTTTAACTTATTTCACGCAGCTTAGAAGATCCCAAACCATCCGAGTAGTGTGAGAACTTTTTTGTTGTTTCAGTGTGCAGTAACTGAAACTAGGTATGCAGTAGTGAAAAGTGGAACATAAATGCAGTTGAAAATTGTGATCCTTTCCCTGTATTACTAAACCACCAGACTTCTTCACTAAATTTGAAAGTTTTATTAGACACGAAGTTGTCTTTCTGCTATTGTTTTGGTGTTCGCTGCCAGAGTTATATATGAAGACTTTAACCGATTCAGTGAGATAGAGCTTTTTCATTTTATTTAAAACTTCCTGTAATTCACCTTTAAGATATATCCACTGTTTAATAGGAAATTATCAAAGGGTCTGGGAATTCTCTGTGTTCAGGACAAAGTGCTGAATTTTCATGCACGCTAGAGATACCAAGCAGCACTTCCACGGGAGCAGGGAAAGGACTGAAGTTAAGATGACTCACACTAAAGAGCTCTCACTGTCTCTCTCTACCCCCTTCCCTTCTCTCCTCCCCTCTCCCCGGTTTGGCAGAAAAGTAGGCAAGCTGGAAGCTTTCAGTTCTGCCTGATAGTCTAACAGAATGCCTAGTACCGATGTAGGGAGCCAGCATAAAAGCATGGAGTCTGATTAGATGAGATACCAAGAGCCAAAAAAAAGATTGCAGTGCCTGCTGAGTTGAAACGGAAGTCAGGTTGAAAGGAGGTGTTCCTCGCTCAGGCAGGCAGCACAGGCACTGGGGAAGAGTAGGAAGTGAAAGAGGAAAAAATGTAGGGAATGTTAATGTTTTAGAAGAAAACCTGAGCACATAGCAATTAAAAAGAAGAAAAAAAAACCCCACACCATCAATCATATACTCTAATCTTATCACTAGGGGTATCAGTATCACTAAAAGACACTTCAGGATGTGTGGAAGTAGCAAGCTCCATTGAAGGCCAAAGAGGAATTTCAGATACTTACTGCCATGGACAAGGTTGTACACATGGTTTAAAATATATGCGTCTATGCTTGAATAAAGATTCTTGAACAAAGCTATTGCATTGCCAAGCTCAACTTTCCTGTCATCTGTAGAACAGAACAGAAAAAGACCAGAAAGAATAGTTCAGTTGGAAGGGACCTACAACAACCATGTAGTCTGACTACACGGTACATCAGCTTTTTCATGGATTATAAAATATGACAAAGGTATTAATAAGTCTAGAATTTTACCCAGCTTACTGTAGTATCTTCCTTCCTCCCTGACACACAAAAATAGGTGGGGATACTAAAACCAGAAAATGGGTGAGCAAGAATGGTAGGACTGAAAGTGTCACTGAGGTCAGCAGAGAGGGTGAATCCTTTAAATAAAATAAGGTAGACACAGTCAAGGAGGAGCACTTAATCAAAAAAGAACTAAGCAGACTACCCCCACTGAACGGATTTGTCTTTGTTCCTCAATGTTATTGCTCACACTGACTGTTCCATTTAATTATGATTAGCACTTGTGCGAGCCAGAAGTGGGTGATGGGCAGGAAGACACAGGAGTGCCTGTAATGCAGCAAGTGACTGATCATTTCAGGATCCTCCATGACCTCCTTTGTGCCTCTTAAGTGGGAGTGTGAAAGCAAGCAAAAAAAGGACAAGCCATTTTTCCTCTTTTTTTTATTATGCATTCCACATTTCTAGACTTCCTTTAACTCCCACTAGACATTCAAAAAAAAATCACAATCTTAAATAACAGGCTTTAAGAAATTTTAATTTAATTTTCTTTAAAAATAAATATTTGAAAAATAATTTTAAAATGTTTGCAATCATGCAGATGAATCTTGATCAAATCACTGTTCAATTCCTAGTCCCTGTGTAATTACTTGCGTAAAACACCTCTTGTGAATAGCAACTAAATCATTAGTGATTAGATTTTTTTGGATTGTTTTGAAGAGACCCAGCTGCTGTCTTTATGTCAAAGAACATCCATAAGGCACCAGTGATTAAACAGCATGGTATTTTTGCATGTCAGACATCACATGCTTGGATATTAATCACGCTTAGTGCTTTTCAGATGTGAATTGTGAAGCATCTCAGTGAAAAACAGTCATAGTCCCTCTTTACAGACTGGGAAGCTGAGGCACAGGCCAAGTGACTTGCTCATCTCATACAGCAGATCTGAGGTCACAGCCCAGATTCCAGCAGGAGAAAATTTCCCTTTGTTTCTTGACTTTTCATCCACCTTTCATTTTCCAATTCAAATGCCGAGACAAAGAAAAAATCTGGATTATTTCATGATAAAGAAGACAAAAATCTCAAATGACAACACAACCCCCTCCCCCCCCCCAAAACCCTAAGAACAGGATAAGCATATTGCCAAGATTAGAACTGAATTTAAACTAGGAAAAAAACTACTAACCTTGTGTATTTTTTTTTCTTTTTCTAAAAGGAAATATAGCAAAGCTTTTTCCAGAATAAACAGTTCTTCATTTGCCCTAAATCAACAACTGAAAAATAGCTGTCCTGTCCAAAAGTTGTCATATTGAATCATAGTTGTATCCTCATTACTGAGATATATATGTAGAAAGAGAAAGGGAAGCATGAAGGTTTCTCGGCTTAATTGTGATCACAGCAAGAATTGTTTAGTATATCTGCAAAACATGTTTTCTGCATAAAATATGGTGGCTTTGCAAGTGACTCTCAAAAGTAATTTTTCACTGTTTATATATAAAAATATACACATGAAACATTCATTGAAGCATATATATAATGTTTCATAAGCCAAATGGAACAACAGCTGTAAATCATTACCGAAGTGAGAAATTAAAACCTTCTTTTGTGTCAGCTGTGTAGAGGGCAGAGTTATTTATAAGATACCCTAAATATATAGTTGAGTTTCCTACTGAACTCAAAAAAACATACAGAAGCTACTCATAAAGCTGAGTCAGTGACTGTAAAAAGATGAGTTTGTGGAGCAGTGCTGAGCTGGACCAGAGAGATCATGGTGACATTTAGTGGTTACAATACCACTGGAACAGCAACCAACTCCTCCAGAGGAAGTGGTAATGTGCTTACTCAAATTTTCTGCCCTGCCTCAGGTTCCTGAATTCACAATCTGAAAGTCTTCAGCAGGCTTAAATCCGGAGACAATAATGCTCCTCCACTTCCTTGCACAGGAAGCTTTAAATTACAAGGATGGATTATTTTAATTGCTACTCTTTGGCTTCTCTGCTGGAGTTATTGGTAAACATCTATGGCAAAACATATGGATGTTGAAGTAATAGCTGTATCAGACCATGGTGTTTTGCAGCCACTGCATCATAAACTTTGCACCCAGCACATTCAATAAAAAATATAAGTGGAAATATTCATAAAAAACTTGTAGGCAATAGTAGTTTTATGTCCTAATATCAGTAAACTGCCCACTAAATCAACCAGCATGTGTCATCAGTAAGCAAGTCTTGAAGATATGGGGCAAACTCTGAATTGCTGCAAATGGAAGTCAGGGACCTCATAGTGCTAAAAACCTGTTTCAATGATTTCTATTTCTGCATCCTTCTGATAATAAAATCCTAATGTGAGTGCTTCTATAAATGATTAAATAGAGAAAAGTTCAAACTCAAATTCTGGATCCAAATGTGTTTGGATTATGATTTTTTCAGGCTCCTTAAATGAGAATTTGGGTCAACACTGCTGTGACCCAATTATCAAGAAATATTTAGTAGAATTCAAAGACACCATTCCTTATTATGGGGATCACAAATCATGCCCACCAGTGCAGAATGAGAGCTGAATAATAGGGAATAAAATGTCCTCCAGTCTCTGAGTCTTGTAGAGATTAGTCTTTGCTAATGGCAACCCTTTTCAAGGCTACTGACTGTCCCACACCACAGAAGGGAACAGGGCATTTACTCTGTCCTCGTCTTCACCAGCAACTAGCATGGCTGCCTGTTGGCATTCTTCAAATATCAAAATACTTGGTGCTACCACATCAGATGCCATACAGTATGTGTTCCCTTTTTAATCTTAAACTACCACAGCATCTCTGGGTAAGCCTGAGAAGAGACAAAGGACAGGAGGGGAAAGAGAAGGAGGTGAGAGCTCCTGGGGCCCAAGAAAAGTCAGAATCAGTAAAAGTTTTCCCATTTTCAGCAGAGGATGCAGCTGATTCTTCTTTGCCTCCCTTTTCTGAGAGATTGCACCTCACTTCCTCAAGCCCTCAGCATCCAACTCCCCTTCAGACCTAGGCTCCCTAGCCCTTCTTTCCTTTGCGGGTAAGGAGTCAGCCCTACCTTGAAGTGCATGTGCCCAAGCCATATCTTGTAATAGTAAACAGCACCAAGCTCCTCCATAAAACTTTTTACTCCCTTAGGAATGGAAAGAAGGGCAGGTTTCAGTGTTTCTGTTTTATAGAGGGAAAAATTTAGGTTCTAAAAAAGTCATCCAGTGAACAGGAAGACAGACATTCTTGGGGTCTTACTGACCACAGCTGAGGTGTCTTAGGGTCCTATTTCACTTTCAGTTTGCCTTTATAGTGAGGCATGTATGCAGCATATAGCTACATATCTGAGTCAACAGTTATTTGTTCCACACCATGATTTTATGTCAGCTAAATTTCAAACAATGTGCTGCATACAGGGATGCTGATCAAGGGTTGTAAAAATTGCAGTGCTCTTCCACCCACCTTAACATGCAAACCGCTGTGTGAAGGCAAGAGGATTGCAATGCACACGTGCACAAGTCCCAGTAGACGACCGAGTGCAAAGACAGCAGATGGTGACAAGGCAGTAGCAGCAAAGAGGTAAAACCGTCAAATTTAAAGATAAGCCTAAAGGCATCTCTACCATGCTTTTATTATCAGTGGTGCTGAATTCCCCAGAGCTCTAATAGACAGCTATAAAGAAGGTAAAGAAGGGAATACTGGCTCTTTGGTATGCTGGGGTGTTCAGAGTTTGGTCTAGCTGGGCAGCAGCTGTCCCCCCTGAGCCAGCCAGGGTGAGTGTGCCAGGACCACAGGCTCAGGGGAGGAAGGGTTTAGCTGTGCTTCCTCCCCCTCAGTCACTCCTCAGGCCAGAAGTTGGACAGACCCAGCACTTTATAATGGAGGGGGCACACTCAGGGTAGGTGTAAAACACACCTGACACCCCCATCCCCCAGAACAGTGGGCAAACAGCTACTTGGTTAGTGGCTTATGCAGCTATGAAAAACCACATGGAAAATCAGGGTGCTCCAAACTGTCCTGTGCTAAATAAAATACAAACCCAGATAAAAGAAAGAAGGCAATGTATATAATTTCACTTATCTTCATCCATTTTCCAGCTGACCACTTAATCACAAAACTAAATAGTCGATTTGTATGGATTAATTGTGGGGGGAGGCAGTCACAGACAAATTGTCTTCAGCCTCATTACCAAATATTCTGGAAAAGACAGGAAGCAAGGTCCTAATCTAATTCTGCTGCTGCATGATGACAATAATTATGTACCCAACATGAGAGCTAAATTACTGGAATTTATCTATCTTATCAAAAAAATATTAGATTACCTTGTGTTTTCAGCTGAGCAACATTGTTTTTAATTTTTGTAGTCTTGTTCAATCTCTTTGGTAATTTTGCAAAGGATTAAACACTTTGGTTGGCTAAACTAGTTCTGGTTGCATTACTATCCCAAATGAGCAGATTTCCCTCTTATTCTAGTCCAGTTATTGCTTCCAGGGTAAGAGAGCTTGCTCATGGGAACTCCTGGGTAAAGAGCCAATATGACCAACCCTCAGATCCCTTCCCCACGCACTACATGTGTGAGCTTTAACAGCTTTTTCCATTCCTTTCTTCTTTGCAAGGCCTGACAGTGAGCTTGGGTTGGAGCAGCTCATAACCCCAACTGCACCCATATTGCCTGTAAGGACTGAGTTTGATTTTACACCAAAAGTTTTCCCAATCTGTGCCTAAATATATCAGTTACCTCAACCCAATGCTCAGCCAGGGTGGAAGGCAGCACAGAGGCTGTGGAGACACAAAGGAGCTAACATAACAGCATAGGTATTCCACTGATAATGGCAATATGCTTCCTTCCTTCCTTCTTTTTAACAGAGGATTGAGATCATGAGCCAGCCCCTTTTCCTCCTAATCTCCTCCCCTTAAAGCAATGATTGTGTCTTAAAAGGTGTAAATTACATACATATGCACACACACACATGTATATATACGCACACAAACTTTTGAAAAATAGAGTTGTTGTCTTCCTAATCTACTACCTTTTAGGACTATTAAGCTTTTCCATATGTTTTCTTGACTAAAAGGGGTCTATGTCTCTTTGGAAAAAAAAAAAATCAGCATTTTTGCATAACTACCTGAATCCAGGAAGTGGAGGAAGCTAATAATTTGAGAAAAATGAATATGCTACAATAAAAAAAAAAACCACCTACATATGGGTTTATGTGCTATATTGGACTGTGTTCAGGCTGGTATGAATGTAAACCATCAGTGTCATACCTTCAAAAATAGGGAAGACACAGGAACCCATCCTGCAGAATAAAGATATTAAAGGAATTTGTTGCACCACAAGCTGGAGTTAAAACAAATTCCAAGGAAGAAATCCTGGCCACTAGAAGTCAGTGAGAAATCTGCCATCACCTGTCCAGACAGAACTTCACTTTTGCTGTTAACTGTAGTCAGTTTGCTGTATTTTATTGTCATTTATCATTTAAAAACTTTAAAGACTGAAGCACTGGTACTTCATTCATCTAAGAAGAGAATAAAGTTAAGGGAAGTAAAAACATTAGCACTATTTCAAATCACTATAGAAAAACAATGAAAAGCATTTTTAAAAGCATATTAAAGCATATAGTTTAAATTAAAATTAAGAGCTTATAGATGCTAAAATTGCCTTACTAGGAGCCAGAAATGAATGATGCTATCCTTCCTGCTTATCTATATCTATTCATTTTCTTAGCACAAATCCCTTTGTAACACATTTTTCCCTCTAGTGGCCCAACTACTTTAGAGTCTTTAGTAGTCATTATTTTCTAAAAACACTGCAGCAATTTTAATCCTCTAGACATGCAAGACTTCACATAAAAGAGTAGAAATCTCCTACAAAATGCAAACAAGACACTTTTTATATAAAAGCAGCCCTGAGTAGATTAAATCTCTGGCACAAGAAGCTGAGTCCATAACTATACAAGTAAACATCCATTTCGGTTATATATTAAGCCTTTTTATCACTTGCTGTATTATAAGAAACAATAAACTATTATAGCACGATTGCTATAGTCCTGTTCTCTGGGAAGTAGTTTAAGGCCTCTTTCCTCCCCACTGCTATTTTTAACCAAGTGATCCACTCATTTCCTCAATGGCAGGCTTCTTGTATAAAACTCAATAGCAATTTTAAAATCATTCTTAGGCATATGATTCAAAGTAAATTTGCAAGTAGAGCACATGTGTGGAATATTTAAAAATATTTATTTTGATAACCACCAGGAACTTCTCTTTGACTTTTTACTTAATGTACAACGAAGACCCTTCATAATCTCTGCAATTTTTTAAACTGGAATTCTCTATTTTATATAATCTTGAAGTTTCAAGGACAGAATTCTGGAGATTTTTTTTTTTTTCACCTATCAGAGTCTAGACACTCACATTGACTGGTAGTGTCATCCCAGCATTGGAAAGGTTGTAATTTTGTCTATCATACAGACCTACTGATCTTTCTGGAACCACTCAGTCTCTGAAAAAATGCACAGAACTCTTTGTCTGAAATTCCAGACTTCGAAAAACCCACGTTTGATGTGTTGCTTTAGTACTTGTTTTAATGAAGTTAAGGATGACAACATGCATAAGCATTCACAGCAGCAAACTCTTTAAGATCAAAAGCAAATAAAGTTTGACCTTACTGGAGACAATAAAGACTTGTGCTATCTTGAGGGAGAAAAAAAAGATGCAAAAAAAAAAAAAATGCACAACAAATGACATCTTTTGTCAATGCTTAAGCTTGCCACAATCCACACTGAGAACTGGGGCAATTTTTATAGACCAGCACTGTTAATCATTGCTAAGATCTTTCTGAACCAACTGGTGTCTTCACTCACAAAGTTACTCCAGTTTTAAGTTTAAAGTTATAAATGGGCCCCAAGTTTCTCTCTTTGCATTGTCATGGCTTTCCAAGAAGAATGATTCCCAGTGCTTAAAGAATACCCAGATGGAAGTGTTGTCACAGGAAATGCTAGGATGGCTCAACACTTTCTCTGTGAATTTAACAAATAAAACATACAATGACCTGCTTCCCAAAGAGCCCAACGGGCATGAAGTGAGCTCCTGCCATACAATTTGCATGCCCAGAGCATCATGTGCTCTGAACCAAAAGCCAAACCTCTTAATTTTTCTTACCAGGTCGAGAGAATTAATTGTTTCTTTCACAGACCATTCTCCTTAAGGGGCATATAATGGACTTCCATAACAGCCCTATCAGCTTGTCTGTGTGACATGAACTTTTGGGTCCAAAGGACAAACTCTGAAGGAACAAAGAAGAAGGACATTTAGCTCCTGAAGAAAGAGCTAAATGTCCCTCAGAGTCTCTAACCTTCTGCTATAATGACTGTTTCCAGGCCACAAATCATGTTAACAGCCATTGGGGGTGATGTAGGACTGAATTCCTGGCACAAGTCAGGGACTGTGAGTATCTGCAGGGAGACACCATGTTTTGATGGTGTCTCTTCCCCTGGATCAGTTTTAATTACTTCAGACACTTGATCAAGGCAACGAGGTATTTTGGTTGAGTTTTCCTCTGGAGTCAACAGAGAGAAATAGGGAGCTTTCCAAGGCAAATCAAAACTTTTCAGCTCCTAAGCCCCTTCACCCCTTCCAAAAGGGTATGATATTCAGGTGTACCAAGGCATTACTGGGTAAAATGGCCTCTACAAGTGCTATTGGATGTGGTGCACATTTCTGGCAGCCCCTCCTTTCTGCACTAAGAGGGATCCATCTCAAAATGCTTCTGATTTGCACTTCCTTTTTGACACACTGTAAATCAAAATCTTTTCAGGGAGCGCTCCTTAGAATGCATATTTATTTATGCAGCTGATTTTTAATGCTTAATTGTAGTATTTTGCCCACATCCCTCTTGAGTCACACCTTCTCTATTACAGACTATCTTTGTTTTTTGCAAGATGACAAAAGAGAGACTGCAAGTCAATGATGAGACAGCATTGCTTATTTTACTCTCATTGTGGCTTATTCCATAATGTGAAGGTGGAGCAGGTGATGCACCTATTTTAAGCAAAAGAGAATTCTGTGCTGGCTCCTGCCCTGCTGCATTACAGATTCCCCATGAGGAAACAGCTCAGAGGAACAGAAGAGACACTGGAGAATTAATCACACTGCTCCTTCCTGATGAGAACACCAAGCTATTAGCTGACTTCAGGTAGAAAACCCTGGGATTTGCTGCAGAAGAGGCTGGGGGTGAAGAGAATAGCTCGGGGATAGAAAGATTCGAGTTAAAGAAAGAAAATTATACTGCTTGAAAGCCTTGGTAGGGGCGAGGAAAAAAACCCTGCAGCAAAGACTGAGACAGTTACTGGTATCTCAGGCAACATTTTAATAAGCTCAAATCTCAGAAAACTGAACTCTGCAAATAATTTGAGGTTCATTTCACTACTGAGAGAACCTGAAGGAAAATTTAGCAGGGAATCTCCATGGGAACGTTCTTTCCAAAACTATACACTTTCCCCAGAGTAGTATGACCCTCCTCACACTCTTGCCACAGAGACTTCTCTCAGGAAGTCTTTTTCCTGGTAAGCAGAACGGTGCTGACTCAGATCAGACAGGAGGAAGATGCAATGGGCATGGTGAGTAATAGGGTAGAAGAATGGCAGATTTGAGCCCTTTGGTGAGGGAAGGCAATGGGTGTCTTTCCATGAGAAGATTCTGAGCCACAGTTTCACACCCTGTGACTGTAGACAGGCTGAAGTGGTTGCATCACATTATAGATCAGGGAGACCAGCTGGGCCACCACAGAGGATCAGAGACCAGCAGAGAGGTCTTGGCCACTAAAGGCTTGCTGGGTGGTAGGGGAACATGAGAAGGGAGAAAACTGTGCGAGCAGAAGACTGAAAAGAGTTGACAGGTCTGGCTGGTGGGAACCAAGGGACAGTGTCTTCTTTTATATAGGCTTTTCAAGACTATTGCAACAATGGTGTTAGATACAATGTCCCAGTTGCTCAAAGAAGCTGAACCCAGCCCGATTTCCCAGCTCTTAGTGATTCCTGAATACATACCTGCGTGCTCACCTTCTGCAGGGCTCTTCCAACAGCTGAAACCCTCCAGAGGGTTAGGTCACTGGGTGCTGGGGATCCCATGAGCCCATCAAACCAGATTGCAATCTGTGCCAGATGAGACCTTGTGTTTAAAACTTTTCTAAATTCCAACCTCTCTAACTGCCTCCTGCTCCCTATAACTGCATGTATTCAGGTTTGTAAATTAGCAAGTGTAACTAAAAAGAAAACTAGGTTTTGGGAGTTGTTTTATCACTCTGCGCTTATCACCTGACAGCACCTTCTCCTTAATTCTGTTCATTGCTCCTTCAAAGAGGTCCCTTGCCCATGTTATCCCCTTATGAAAGCAAATTCACCTCTCACATGAGGATGTAAACACATGGCTGTATCCCTAGAAAAAGCATAGGCAGATGGGAAGCAAGGTATTTTAGGAAACCCAAAAGGTGATGAACATTTCACAACTTAAATTAGATATAAAGGTTACTTGTATGTATCCCAGAAGGAAAAAAACAGCGCAGTTGCAAAGGGACTGACCCCTTCCTTGCTCTCATTCTGACACCATGACAAAAAA
The DNA here is from genome assembly GCA_008694505.1 of Cyanoderma ruficeps. Lineage (NCBI taxonomy): Eukaryota > Metazoa > Chordata > Aves > Passeriformes > Timaliidae > Cyanoderma > Cyanoderma ruficeps. The sequence continues at coordinate 9,920,336 of VZDJ01006028.1, read as the reverse complement.
AAAATCAGAATCATATGGATCCACTGAGAACACAAGGACATGACCTGCAGTCCTGCAGTTCCAAACAGCCATGACTCAACTTCCTGTACTTGAAGGAGAGTCAGAACAAAAGTATCTTGGAGTCATGTTTCTGAAGTCAAAGAGAAATGATTATATGTTCACTGCAAGTCTCTGAGGTGAATGCAGTGTGTATGGTTCCAGGTCCGATGTGATCATGTGTATTCTCAGGAATCTGAGAGCCCCAAGTGCCAGTGAAGAGGCAGCAAATGCTCTGAGCTCATGAAGGCAGGAAGCTCTGAACATACCCTGATGTGTGCATGCACTTTGTCCTCTTACAAAACAAAGCCACTGTACTAGGATAGCGTGTCTTAATGGGACACAAAGGAAAAATGAGAATTTTTGACCTGACATCACATTAAAAGAAATGTTTAGCAAATCTGATGCAAAAATTATTTGGGAAATTTGCCATAGAACAGAATTCAGCCCAACCTCTCTTTACTCTCCCCCCCAACCCTCTAAGCAAATGTCTCTTTTCTTTGCCCCTTTTTTTTTAAATTTGCTTTGTATTTGTAATTTAAAACAGGAAACAATTGCTTGACAAAGGATTTCTTGGTGCACTATGAAGAATACTATTACAAGTTCTAGTCAGGAAAATGCTCCTTTCAGTAACTGTCTTATTGAAAAGAGGGCAATGGGAAAGGAAATATTTACCCCACACATTCTTGCCTCTCACCCAGAAGAGAAAAATATCATGGCTAGAAACTTCCTGCAGTCCCGGAAGAAAATTATGTTATGTACTGCATGGAAAACAAAACTGAGATTGCTAATCTCATATTCTGAGACAGATCAATTCTTCAGGAGATGAGCAGCACCCTTTGATGGGGGGAAAAAAAATAAAGAAGAATTACAGAAGAGTGAGCAGTCTGCAGATATGGAGAAACTTTGATCCATCATCCAATTAAGTCAATTGATCTACTATATACGATGAATGAACACTAGATCATTCATGAGCTGGCTCAAAATCTCTCAGAGACTGTTAACTTCAGCTGGCTTTCAGGCCCACAGATGCTGTGCATTGAGATACACTATGCAGCTCAGTAAGCACACACTTAACTTGCTCCAAGATAATAGTTCCATTGAGCTCCCAGGATTGCCCTCACTGCTTACACACTTGCTTAAGTGCTTTGCTTTGGTCATTGACCAGAATTTCAATAGTATTGCTCCAAAAATTAATTTGGCTCAATTTTTAATGAAATACTGCAGATATTTGATGACATTTGAACAAAATTTAGCAGCAGTTTCACTGCAACGGTAGACAGAGAATAGCAAGCAGTAATTATTTCTCTTATTTTTTTTTTTTTGTTGAAGAAGGCTAGGAAAAGGTCTCTACCCAAAGCGTCACACTGCATCACTATAATCATGTCTGACATAATGGGAATTTCAAAGTAGGACTTACAAGAGGCAAGCACAGATCTCGTGCTTGCTAACTGCCTCCTGTAAATCTTACCTGCAAGTGTTTCATTAAATGTGGGGGGAAATTTGCAGTGGAATTGTCTTTTCTTTCCTTTTTTCTTCTTCTTTTTAATAATTCCCAAAGAATTACTTCTTTAGGATGACTGTTATTTTTTCATGAATAGGATTGTAAATATGTAATGGAACATAAATATTTTGCATTTAGAGTAATAAAAAATTTAGTTCTATAAAAGATTTATCCCCACTAAAAATAATTTGGCCTAAAATAGGAATCAGTGGCAGTAACATATGAGGCAAATGCTCCTTCTGTAAGAAAAACAGAGAATCTAAGCAAATACTCCCAAATATATTTGGCAGGGATTTGCACAAGTGTAAAAATGAGTTTGTGTTAGATGCACCTACACCTTAAAATCCTAAAACCCTACCTTAAGGGCAGGTAAACTCAGATGATAAGATAGTGTCCTACAAAAGTGTCAGTTAGGAAGAATTAGACCTCCCACACAAAAATAAGTATTTTATGGAAACAGAGCTACAGAAAAAATGCATTTACCCTCTGCTTGTAGCCAAGAGTCTGGTCCTGTCTTCATTTTACACTAGTTAAAGCCCACATCTTTGAGACAGCCTGTACAGACCCCTTCCACCCTAAACCATTCTCTGGTTTTACTATTCGTACAGACCAAAGATTTTTTAGAAATTAAAATGATTCCATGTATGGAGCTCATCAGCCCATCCCAGACAGACTTCATCCCAAGGCAATCTTTTCCTGTTCTTAACTACTTTCACTTCTGTTGTGCTCCTGCCATCTCACGTAACTACCTGTGAGCCACCACAACTGACTAACACAGCTCAGATTTTCAGTTCAAGTACTTGAAGCAAATTCTGTGTGATACCTCCTAAGCATAAAAATAAATTTTCAGGAGAATGCCAGGCAAACTAAAGTCATAAATAAATGTCTGGAAATTAGAACCAACCTGCAGACTTCTCATGAACAGAGAAACAGACTAGTTTTGGCAGGTCCATCTTTCATAGTGAATTATTCACCCTGCTCTTAACCTCTCTACTTTAATTATTTTTAATTTCATTGTTGGGCAGAGTGTGAAACCACAATAGTAAAATGAAAGTTGCCTGGGGAATTTCTCTATATGAGCCAAACTGAAGGAAAATGCCTTAAGGAGTACTGACCTAAATGTTTTCAGTATTTTGTCTTTGCTGAACTGAAGAAGGGTGCTTCACCCAGACATGCATGCCTGGTCTGTGTGCACTGGCAGCAATTGTATGGTAAAAAGCCTGGACAGGCAAGTCAGGAACTAGGAAAGGTATCAGGGCTCCAGCCACTGCTGGAACACAGCACATTCCTGCAATCCTTGCTGGGCAATCCTCCCCTAACCATGAGCAGCTGATGTACATTACAGAGCTGCTTCATATCCTTAAGGAGTGATGAACTCCAGAGGAGGTTTGTAGCTACAGCACCTCACTCTCTGGAAGCAGCTGGGATTTTAGCCCTGGGTTAACTTCAAGACTTCCTCAGACGACTGACTGGCTAATTTACAAGTATATTCTGCTGCAAATGAACTGGCAGACCCTGAGTGAATTGCTTGGGTCAAGCTCCTCAAAATCATATGGGCTCAAAGTGCTTGATAGGCATCCAGCACCCACTGGCAAAATGAGGGTGATAATCCAAGTAGGTATTGCCCCCCACAGCAGACCATGAGAATCAGAACAATGCTACTCCCTTAAAGCTCTGTAACACTCCTGTGCCCACAGGAATTTGTTTGACAAGGGCTGAAGTTCCATGTCTCAGAAGCAACTAATTGAAATGGCAAGTCCTGTTTAAAAGAGAATGCTCCTAACATGGCCTGTCTTCAGATTTTTCTCACTCCTGCTTTGATCTCCTGTAAGGAAACACATCATATTTGGAAAGAGCAAGACAGACTTTCAGCTTTAGAGTAACCAAAACACATTTTTTCAAAAAACCAAAATTTTTTAATTCTAGTATATTTTTTGTGACACATAAAAATTGAGGAAGCATTAGAGTGGAACCTATGGAAACTGCTAGACATTAATCAAATCCTTACATGAACTAATTCGTATACTCCCACATTGGATTTTCACATGTTGTTCAGGCTGCAATGCGGTGTGACATGAGAGGTTTCTGATAAGGACAAAAAAACACTTCCCACAGATTTCTTCTTCATTATATTTACAAATGGAAGTGATATTTTCCTCTGGAAGATCATAAGAATATTTATAATAGGTGCCTTTTAGCACTAAAGCTAAAAGTAAAATGTAGTTTTCCATTGAAAATCCCATCCATCCTGCCCAAAATCCCATAAAGTATAATCCTAAGTAATAAAAATGTCTATAGCACTGTAATTAATAAAAAAAAAATCTGAAGAAATTATAGATTCTTAAAGCTACTGACTTTGTTGAAAAAAATTGCTGAAATTAGGACTTAATTGCTGCATTTTAATGAGGCATCTAAAAAAAAAAAGATAAAATAATTATTTCATGTTGATATCCTACATATTTGAAGCCTAAAGCAGAATACTGATATTCCAGTCACAAGCTACATCAGTTCTGAATAACAACCCCTTAATATTCACAGTTTTTACTTGGCCATATCTACTTACATAAATCCAAGATTTTTTTTAATATCTACAGCTCATCAGTGCCATATGCAAACTTATCAGACTGAGCACAACATCTGTCTAGCACATGCTTTTGGGTCTGTAAAGAATCAACTTGGAAGTGCAAGCTGCAAAACTATTCTAGCTATGCTTTTGCATTCTGAGTCAAGGTTTTGACAGAAAGTTTAAGAGATGCTGCCTGGTTTTACTGGTTTTGTGAGGGGCTCCTGGCTCATGAGGGTATGATGTTCTCACCATGGTGTCATTTTAGTGAGCTGCTCTTCTCAGAGATAATTCCTGTGTCCCAGGTGCTCTGGCCTACAACTTTACAACAGAATTAATAGATTTCATTTAATGCCCGGTAGTCTTGAGAGTGGGCAGCCAGGAAAGCAAGGAACTTCACTGTCATGCCTTGCATAAGCACTAGGTAAAATACATATGTCCCTGAAAGCAGCACGCACAGAGGAAGGCACCTGATTGCTCAGTGAGTATTGAAACACTGGCTGTACTTAGCTAGAACTGCATTTGCCCAAATTAATGCTTCTCCTGCTAATGGCATTTCATACTTTTTTCAGTGACTGTCAACTCCAACATGTTCTATTTCCTTCAAGTCTACATGTCCCTAAAAATGTACAAGACTAAGAAGGGGGAAATGGGGTAGACAAAAGATAGATTCAGCATTTCTAAATTTGTTTGCAATAAGGTCAAAATTACTGGCATTAATCAGGTGTTAGTACTGCAAAGGCTCAGGCCATTGCTGAAGAAAACATACCATCTTGGTTTCTATGAAACAGGCAAGTTTCTGTCCAGAACAATGTTTTATTGTAAATAAGGAGATGCAAAATGCATACAAAATTCTCTGTGGATACAGGAAGGACTTGGAAAAGGACATTGAGGACACAACCCCTTTGAAAATGTGCACATTCTTTTTTTCAGATGATGTAAGTTGTCTTTTCTAGAAGAATACTGCAGTTTTTCACACTTAATCAGAATCAGATCTGTGAAAGTTAAGGTGTGGCTTCTGTTGTTCTCAAAGGAAGGAGGAGGTTGTAGCCCAAATCTAGCCACTTACTGGTCATGGATGGAATGCAGCTTTTCCAAAGAGATATGTGACAGAAAGAGTTATCTGTCTCTGCTTTGTTAGGCGGTGCAGTTTATTTTTGAGACACAGACAAAACTCTCCAGCTTTCTGTTACCTATTAAGGTTCAAGGTTATATTGCTACTGAAAGCAGACACTAGGTCACTCACACAGTTTTATCAGTGTGTTTCTGTAGTGCATTACAATACCCTCTCTGTGCTTCTAGCAGTCTTTTTATGAAATGGGACTGTTCTGCAACTTGTACAAACAACTACAGCCAGTTTTGTTTCATTCACGATTTAATCCAGACATGATATCAAGCCAGTGCAAAAAATTTCTATTTTGATATTTTTTCCTTTAGTTTACATTTGCAAAATAACTATGCAAATGCCCTGAAGCTCCCCTAAATTTCAGTGAGCACGTCAAGGGATCATATGTTCCCATGTCTATTACCTCAGTTACACAATTTCCTTCTTTTCATAAATACTTTTTATAACTCTGCACATGGTCCTCTGGGTCAAAACTACCCTTGGAACCGAGCAGAGCAGATCCCAAGGGATCTGAGCCAGTTTGGTTATGAGCATCGAGTAACCTGGTCAGATGGAATCACCTGACTGTTCCCGACCTCCCATGACAAATGCAATCACAAGTCTCTCTTCTGCCAAGAACGGAAGTTGCAGAAAGTTGTTATTCCTCGTTTGCAAAAGAACTTCTAACCTTCAGTATTTTTATCACATGGTTTATTAGTATTCCAGTGTAGGTTTTATTTTACTTTTGGGATTTCACCACCCCATTTCTGATTACTTTGTTTTTCCTGACATGTTAGCTGCTAAGCTATGTGTTTAAGTCCTGAGGAAAATATTAGCTCCTACCCTCTGTGATATGAAAGGGCAAAATAAGCCCCCAGTAAAAACATTGTCATCTCCAGAGCACTGCCTAGGCATCCATGGTATCACTGAAAAATGAATGTGCAATATTAGAAAGCTCCATGTGGTCTTTGCACATGACAGTAGCCTCTTAATTTATGTAAACTAATGATAATAATTGCTTTTGAAAAACTTTCCAGTTGTAACTTATATTTACCACCAGTATCTATAATTGCCCTACTTAGTGTACTGTTAAATTCAGCCAACTGAGCAGACTGTTAAAGTTTACAGAGGCTGATAGTGACAGAGATATTTTACAAGGGATGTACAATTTCAAAAATGAGACTTGTCTCCCAGCTGGTGACCATCTGGCATCCATGCCTGTATGTTTGAATATTAGTCTAAGTCATTATTGTGTCAGTCTCACACACAGACCACCCAGCACCTTACTGGCCCTTCTGCTCATGCCATAACAGCACCTTTGTTTCTCCCTCAGGAGTGTCATTTGTGCACTGCAGACTACCTAAGAGCTGTTTCCTGCCCATGTGTTCTTTGGCCTTCTGCAAAAACACAGTCCCTCCAGGGAAAAGAGTGAGGTTTAATATTGCTGGGAAAAAAACCACTTTAGGAAATATATTCAGAGCTATAATTAATTACATCAATATATATTTCCAGTCCCTTTTGGAATCTAATTATATTCTTACCCTTGACTCTCTGTAGCTGTGACTTCCACAAGCTAATTACAGGTTGGCTGAAAAAGCATTTCCTCCTATCTCTATCTCAGTTGTTGCTTTGCACATTTTTTCACATCAATCTCCTGCTATGAGTGGTCTGTTTCCAAGTTTCTTGAGTACTTTCAATTTGTTTTGAAAAGCTCCTCAAAATACGTTATTCAGAAGACAATATTTTTACTTCACATAAATTACAGATGAAGACATTTCTGATTTATGGAAGAGTACATTAGTGATCTCCATTTGGATTGTACAAAAAAATTAGCTAACTGTGTTTCTGATCTTGATTTCAATTTGAGATAAAATATCATGGCTGAACTATCTGTGAAGTGGTCCAGTTTATTCTCTTGAGTCATATTGATTCAGCATCACTCCTAGATGACATGTTTTTATGTTATAGCAATTTCAGTTGTACCTAATTAGAACAAAGTTCGGCATAAGTATTAGAGATATACATTTTAGTTCACACAGAGGCAGTCCTTGGCCACTGGTAGGACACCTCTAAATTGAAGGAATCTTCTCAGGCTGATTACATAGCTACTAAAAGTCAAGGCCAAAATGCCTAACCTTTATCTTGTGCATGTCTGTGTAGCTACAGCTCTATCCTTCCAAGAGCAGACTCTCTCCATTCTGGTGTAAATTCCTTTATTACTCAAGCTGACAGATAAAACATTTATTTAAAATGTATTCCCATATGCAGGCACATTAAAGATACAATTGCTCTCCACATTCACACGTTTTTTCCATTCAGACTTAGAAGATTTGGCATCACCCATATCTTTACATATTTGATTTATTTTGATAACTTATTCATTTCTCCCTAGTCCTCATCACCAAATAATATAGGAGAGTTCAGTGAACAGAAAAAAATCAGAAGCTAAAATCAGGGAAAGAGGAGCTTAGTTCTTGCCTATAAAATAAAGAAAAAGGTTTAATTAGGAGTACATTTAAAATACATTGACAAAATTAGAACTATATATTAGAGACAGATATGTATATGTATACTATGTATACTAAACTTGTACCTTGTTTATATCTTCTCATTTACCATGCATGAAACTGATGACATTTGAATTTCTAGCATCAAAGGTAGAATTGCTACAGATTTAAACACCATGCTGAACAAAATTACTTTTGGCTGAGACATCCATAAAGTGGGAGGCCTACCAGTGCTGACCAACATACCAGGAAATTTCCTTGAAAGCACATGGAAGTCAGTGAGGAACTGCCAAGGGGCTGACAGAATGTCCCCAATTTGTGTGATAGGATCTGCTCTGTAGGATTTGTACAAGAATCCATGATCATCATCCAAATCTCAAATGGAAAAGAAACAAACAATGGCATCTGTTTCACATGAGGTGTTGAAATGATTTATAACAAAATAAACCACTATTCAATGGGAGGAATAAAAAAGGATTTGAACCTGGCCACAAAGGCCTTGGGCAAGCACTGTGCAAATAGCAAAACTTGCAAATAAACATATCTTTGAGAGCCACTTAGATATCTAATGGCGTGTTGGGACCTTATTTATCCAGCAGCATGTGTGGTCATCGTCTTCCTCTTTTTGGAGAAAGATCAATCACACTCTGCCACATCTCTTTTTCCCTGTCCCAAGTAAATAATCACACCAAGTTGTCTGGAGCAGAAAACCAGGCTAAAGAGCCTTGGGTCTCAGGAATACTATCTGTCATACAGTAAGGGTAAAACCACAAGCAGATATCACTTCAGACTTTTCCTCTCTCCTGTTTTCTGTCATGAAACTACAACCTCCCTGTCTTCCCTAGTTCCTCCATAATCCCATCAAGACTGCTTCATTTGTGGGAAACAACAGCAGAACTACCACCTGCAGAACCCCAAGATCTTCCTGAGTCTTATGATGGTCCCCTCCATCCCAAACTAACTGTACACCACACCCCTCACCCTACCTAAAAAACCACCCCTCCCCTTCTGCCCTCCACCCATGCTAAAGCGCACGCAACAGAGATTTGAGAGATGAGAGAGCCTGGGGCCAGTCAGTTCCATGTACTTATAAGGGTCAGCTGTTGTTTACTGAAATATTAGAAATGGGATTGCAAAAGAGAAACAAGCTCATAACACAGACCCTGAAGTAGAGGGATCTGAGGGAGCTTTCATAATAAATAGCAGCATTTCATCTGAGCGCCTCCCTAATTTTCATGAATCAAAAAAAATCCCTTTGAAGGAGATGTGATAACAGGTGCTCCTGGCACTGGATAAATAATCCGATTGCTCCAAAGGTAGGAGGGACTGCCCTTTGTTCAGTGAGAGTAATGATGAATCCTTGGTTCCAGATGAGAGGGAAGGGATTCACCTGGACCTGACCGCTTTAGACAGGACATTCTGTGACAACCTGGTCAATGTTTTATCTGCTCTGGTCCCCGTTTTTAAGTAACATGTACGTTCTTAATTTCTGCAAACTTACAGGGTGGCAGTTTGGAACCTTATTCCTCTCTACTGTGTGATTTTTATTGTTTTTTCCTACACAGGAACTTCACACACTCTCTATCTTCTAGCTTTCTCACTCCTCTGAAGTAGATAATTGGTCATTTTTGAGCATCTTTGGCTCCTCTTTTCCTCAGAGTCCACTGCTGTGTGAAGTGACATCAGAATAGAAAAAAAACACTGGTGTATCTGTGTGAGAAACCAAGAAAGAGTGCTCCCAACTGCTCACTCCTCTTATTATACACTTCCATAATCCTCCAAAAGGTCAGAGACTGTGTCAGTAAACTGAAGAATTTCTGATGACTCCCTGGTACTCTCTGCACGAGGTGGGGAAGGCAAGCACAATGACGGGATTTTCTTACAATATTTTTTAAATCCAAGGAAGGATGTAGCCTTTTCCTGTTGGGGTAATTTCCAAGACCAGGACTCAAAGCCTCATTTCTGGTGTGTATAATTTCTTGAGTCAGTAATATCTTACCAAAGCAGTTAGAAAATTGGTTTTGTTTTTTCTCTGGCTGTGTTTAAGCTCTCTTAGTTTCCCTTTGTTAGCATATTCAGTGGGCATTTCCCACAGCTTCCAGGCATTTCAAAACAGGTTAATACACTTTGGGACTGACCTGAAAACAGGACCTGAGAGGTCCTTTAAATCACTCTTAATGGATCAAATTTAGTAGGTCAAGTTACTCACTATGCACAAACACTTGGGTTCAGTATGTTTATTAAGATACTCATTTTTTGCACCATGATTTTGCCAGAAATGCATGGATATTACATGGCAAACAGCACACACAGGATTCTGTGGTGAAGGGCATATTGCAGAAGCAAAATAAGGTTGCCTAAAATTACACCCTCTCATTTTTTCCCAGCAGAAATGGAGAATTAGTAGTCTTAGCATATTAAACGGAAAAGTGGTGGCCTGCAGGACTTAGCAAATCAGACTAATTCAGCTCAAAGATGAATTTGGGTTTTGTATTGTAATAAAAAATTAATCCTCCTTTTATATGAAAATTTTGGGTTGGTTATCTAATATAAGCAAAGTAGCAGCTCTCATCTCAGGTGCTATAATTACAGAGCTGAGCTAATCCACAGCCACTGAGATCTTTTTCAGCCTTCTATTCCAGGACCAAGAGGCATAACAGCTTGAATATAGCTACAAATAGCTATAGGCTTTGTCCTGTTTTCATGCATTTATGATTTCATCTTAAAGTCAATGCTGTTATAACATTATTTATTGACTGTTTAATTTGCTGAACACACAGAATTCCAGCTGAAGCTAATGTGAATTGCAGATGCTCAAACTGCTGTAAACTGCCCCTTTTGTATTTAAATATATGTTAATAAAGATCCATCAGGTTGCTGTACTTCCACAGTGATTAAAACATCAAAGAAGTCAATAAATACATTGATAAATAAATAATTATTTGGGAAAAAAAACTCGCCTAACATTATATTGTACTTCCTGTCCTTCATCCCAGCTCATCCTAAAGGATTTGAACACAACTTCCTGAAGTCAGTTAACATCTTTCTTTTGCATTTAGCAGATTTTGAGCCAGGCTCTGTATGCCAGAGAAGAGACATGAGCCTGTATGACCTGAACAATGCCAGTCTGGGCCACCACGCTCCAGGGCAGGGGTGGGATGTGGCACATGAAGTGTGGCTTTCTCAGCCCAGTGTTACAGCAGCAAACACAGGGATCTTGGCACACAGGAAAGGCTGTTGTACACGGCAAACCAGGACAGGGCTGCAAAAACACATTTGTAGGCAGGGTCTTGTTCACCCTGCCAGCTCTGCAAGGCAGAGTTCTTGGGCTAAGCACGAGGCTATGTTAACAGGATGTCAGTGGAGATTATGTATCATTTCTACCATTCATTTCCTTTCCTGGACTTCAGCCTAACTCTTCAAGTTCTTTTCAGGACATTTCTGAAAAGCATTACATAAAGTGAAAACCTCAGGCTTGCATCTAAAATCCAAAATTAAGCTGTTATTCATATCTCCTGGTCACCTTCAGATAAAGAACAAACAATGCCACTGGCCAATACATTTGCCAACTTTTGGGGGTCATCTGGCCTTGGCTATGTGACTGAGAAACTGCTCAGGCATTAGGACCACAAGCAAGGGAGGACTTAGAGAAAAAAATCTCCCCTACCTATCACTATTTAGTGTAGCTATGGAGTAAATTTGTAGTTTACAAAGTAGATTTACAGCCTTGTCTCTGGCAATACATCCTTCTGCCATCCCCTTTGGCTCACTCCCCTCACCATACATCACGGAGAGAGCTACAGGACACAAGGGTAGAGAGGTGGCTGCTTTGAGGCAGGTTGGTTGTTTAAAGATTTAAAGCTGTGGGAATAGGATCAGCTATTGCCCTTTCATATTTTTTTAAAGCAGTTATTTCTATATTTGTGAAGGAAACAGAAAATTAATGTAAGTTGTGGCCTTTCTTGAGAACTTTCCAACATGTTCATTTCTTTGCCTTTCTAAGCATGCAGTCTGAGCTGCTGTGCTGTGTACATCCTAGCACCAAGTGTTCATTATGACTCTCTACCAAAGCAAAATTGCAGGCTTCTGAGAGGAAATTTTATTTATTGAACAGGCAAGAATGTATTGAGTAACTGTGTTTTTCTGCTGTCTGCATTAAGCTGGAGTGGAATTGAAATCATACTTCAGTCCTTATTTAAATGCCTTTTCTTGGCAGGAAGAAGGAAAGTTTGGCCTCCACACTCTGATTGGCAGCATGCTGCTTGGTTGGTAGCTAACACTCAGCCTTACTGGGTCCTCCCTGTTGTCAACAGGACGGATCTTTTCCAACAAAAGCAACATTCTGTCAGCTACTCCTTCTTCCAGGAACCTGCCTTTCCCTCCCCTGCAACTGCTCTCTTGCTCCAGGTTCAGGCAAGAAAACAGTACTGCACGAAAGTGAGAGCTACAGAAGGAATAGCCATCAGGCTTTAAATTCATGCTTTCTGTGGGCTGTGTAATATTCTTCCCCATTCATAAGGTCATAAAGAGTGAACAAAATGCAGCTTTGTCTTTAGCTGTTAAGGAGAATCAGTTAAAGGGGAAAAATAGTTTTAATGTGAGGAAGTCATAAGGAAAGAAGGGGTTATATTCATAGGAATCTCTCCAAATACCTTACGAATATTGGCTTGGGACTGCAGCTACAGAAAGGAAAAGTGAGTTATTTGGGACAAAGAGAACAACCAGGCAGGTAGTACAAAGACAATGCTTGGCTTCTTGCCAGCATCCTGCCACTGAGACAAAATCCCACACTTAGAGGCTCTTCTTAACAGCATACGATATATTTCCAGATGTTAAAAAACAGCTGTGTAAAAGTGGAGCATTCTGGGAAGAATGAGAAAAGGGGAAGGGAACAAAGATGGCTGCAGATGATGTGTCAGTTTCCCATTGCAGGCTGGACAGGCAAGAGTCCTTTCTTTGATGATATCTTCTCTGGGATTCTACATTCCTCTGTGTTTAGCCCAGATTTGGAAAGACATCAGAGACAGTTCTTCAAAAAGAGGGGGAAACAGAGCTGCTCACGGGATGAGAGAACTATTAGAGCAACACCACAGTCTTCCATTAACTCCAGGAGACTCAGGACCTCGGGCCGAAAGGGAGAGGGAGAAGACCAGGTGTTGCCAGCCAGGAAACATGCATATGTCTCTTCATAAATGGAAGAGAAATTGCTTTCTTTCACAAGGGGAAAGGAAAAGGCTGAAAAGCTGACCTAGAAACAGGGAATAAGACACACAATGGGGAACATGCAAGAGAGCTGATGACAGCCTTAGGCAGGACTTCAATATAGCCTAATAATTTAAAGGAATGGATTAGCTGAGAACATCCCATAAAGAGTGCACAGTGTTTTCAATTAATACTTATGTATATTCCATAATTATAAAATACCTTTGGGCTATCCATTTTTCAATGATGTGTCTATATTAATCCTGTAAGGGTTTTTTTTGCTAAATGATGGCTGCTACTGACTGCTAAGAATGTTCTGCTTCAGTAAACTTTGATTTCCCTTGCAGTTGTGCATTTATTAGGCAAGATTATCATCATCCAAGTTTCCAGGGTTGGGAATTCATTTGAAAAATATGGTCTATTTGCATTTAATTATCACATATTTACTGAGGAAAAATATAAACACGCCTGTTTTAGGCAAGGAATGGAGCCAGTAATGTACGGCAGACTTGGGATTGTGCTTTTTAATATAATCAAACTACTGTTATAAATAATTCACAGTTTCCACTGTGGAAAAAAACTGAATATGGATTTCCTGATAGGTTGTTGTGGACTTTTTTAATGTTAAAAAAAAAGGACATTTTACAAAATACTAAAATTACTAAGATTGTTTGTAGCACATGAGATATTAAAATTCACCTTGAAAGAGGATGTAAAGAAAAAAGAATCTCCTTTATGAGAAGTAGCTACCAGCTCCAGCTGCTAGGAGAAGAAAAAGAAGAAATATATTTTATTTTTGTAAGACACCAAACAATACAACCAGACAAGAAGAGGAAATGTCACATTAACTTTTGGGAAACAAATCATCTGTTCAAAGTTCACATAATTCCAGTCACTGCACAGACACTTCATGTTGTCACCAGTATTACTGACTCACAAAATGCAGATGAGGGATTTTGACTTTACAACAGAAAGGCAGAATTATTGAACAGGTATTAGAGAAGAGAAACACATCTCTTGGCATTTCAGGATTCCTGCTGTGGTGTCCTCTGTACAGATTTTGGTGGACTCTATCAGAAAGAACAATCAGCTTCCTTTCAGCAGATGATTCTCATCCTTTCCCAATGAGCTAGAGGACTGTCACTGATGCTTGCCAAACTATTAGTCAACACCAGCACTCTAGGGCTGGAACAGACAGACCCTGCAGGTACTGGAGGGCTGATGGGTGAGTGCTTGCTGCTGAGCTAAGGAGCAGGTAACATGAGGGTAAGGCTGGGGGGTTGAGGTGAGGGGCTATAAACTGCAGAGATGTAAAGCTGAAGATGTCAGCAGGGTTTGTGGGGCATGTCAGGGGCCACATGGAGGTGATTAGAACAAGATGAGCAGCTTTTTGGACTTCACTGTTAGCCCAGATACCAAGGTCACATGTCAGAGACCTAAGCAAATATCTTAATAATACATGAGATGCACAAGACATGCTGGTGTGACAGAGCTTACACCAACCTTAAGGATCACCTGCATTGTCTCAACCAGCAGCTGAAGGCTGGGCAGGCCAGCCCAAGGTGTCCCAAGCAGTGCCAGACATCTGTGTTCAAGTAACTGAATCCCACCTTAGGTGAGGAACACAGGTGTTGCCTGGTGGCCCCAGAAAAGGACCCTGCAGCCAAAAAGAACTCATATTAGGTGAGGAGAAAGGAAACATGATGCATATTAAACAAGGTAGGGAAGCATCCCATGTAATGACAGCTGTGGGAGTGGCAGAAGAGCTTCATGATAGTAAATTCAGAAGTCTGCACATGAGACTTCCTCAGATACGACATTTCAACTTGATGGTTCCCCTGATATGGTCTTGTTGAATTACAATAAATAATTATTTCCTGAAACTTCCACTTCCAAGCAAGTTCAAAGTGGGTTTCTCCCTTTTTAGCTTGGTTTTGAGACTCTCTGAATGTTTGCCTGAAACGTATTGTAAATTTCTACGGGTTTCATCTTTTATTATTGAACAAACTAATATTAATTCCTGTTCCTGCTACTGCAAGAAGTATAATGTTCTCTTTCATTATATTGCTCTCTAATAACTAGTTTTTACTTTTTAGCTTGCTTCCTGCTCTTTAGATGGTGTCATTGTCAAATTTGTCATGTCTGTCTTCCACCATCTTGAACTTTGGTTATATCAAGACAGCAATCTCTCTGTACTAATATCTTCTTTCAGAGAAATCAATACTCAATGAGATTCTAATAGCATGAGACAGATCCAATTTCATATTTTTACTGAACATACCAAGAGCCTTTATCTTTGCCCTAAACACATTATCCCTTGCTTTTGAAATTACTTGCAAAACAATTTGTTACTTATGAATTTGATTTCTTCTATCTGCCTTTTTAAAAAAATAAAAATTGTATAGGGGTATATATGTTGCCAAAAGCAAGTAAATTTATGCCATCAGCTAAAGATTTGTGACAACTAGAACTTCAATCCTCGATTTAAAAGACGTTGCACAACCTTGTTTTTTTTCCCACCTTCAATTCACCACTACTGCTAATAGTCCTACTTAGGTGTGCAAGACTCATTTGTGTGAATAAGGACTTGTAGTTATGTCCCATGAAGAAAACAAAAAGACTCCAGGCAACTGGCCAGCTGATTGTTGATTACTTGACATTTAGGCAACTCATTCTCTCCATGAACAATAACATTTATTGTATTGAGAGTTCAGGAACTGGGTATAACAGGAACCAGCAAAAGATGACTAAAATTAAAGCTAAGCAGAAAGGAAGACCATAATGTAGAGCCATGGCCATTATTTAATTTCCCTTCAGAAATGAGAGGAAAAAACAAGATCATACTTTTATTCATTTTCTCATTTTCTTTTCTAAAAAGAAAGAAAACCAAAACAACAAAACAACAACAAAAACAAAAACCCGAACAAGCAAAGCAAACAAACAACAACAAAACAAAAGAAAATAACACAAAACAAAAAGGAAAAACAAAAGAAAACCCCACCAAAACCAACAAAAAAGCCAACAACAAAAAAAACACCGAAAAACAAAAAAACCCCACAAAAACAAAAAAACCCCACTGTTACAGACCACAGAAACTCCAAACCCAAGGTACTGGTTCATAGAGATTTGGCTTTTGACAAATGGACATAATTAAGAATGTGGGATGACTTCAAATGAAAGCAAAATTGAAGCTGAAAATGAAATAGCTCATTCCAATATCCACTAAAGAGAATGGTTTGCTGAGGACTGAAACACCACCCCCATCTTCATGCATATCCCAGGATTCAAAGGGAATTAGACACAGCATCCAGGGAGGAAGACAGCAAGTGAACAGACAAACAAAAAAAATCGACCTTTTTTTTTTTCCTGAAAAAGTACCTAAAAGGTTAATTCCTATCATCTTGCTCAATGAGGAGCCAAATCCTGAGAGAGCAAATGGTCATTACTTTTGCACTTACTGTATGCATTACCATGTACATTACTGATGTACATAACTGTGTAAGCATTTTTAAAGTTTTTTAAATATTTAGATTTTCATTTAGAAATTAGAAAGAAAAAGAATTCAGTGGCCCTATGGAACATCTAAAATGAAAATCTGGTCCCAGTGAGGTCAGTGCATGGGCTTTGATTCTCTTTAGCTGGTCCAAAATTTCTACCACAGAGCTTTTAAAAAAATCCATGTAGAACCTAAGCCTAGCTTTTCTCAATATTAATGAATGTTTGAATAATTTGCTTATGATATTCAACCAAAACAGTTCTCAGAAAATAACTAAGTGATTAGAATTGACAAGGAGTAAGAATCAGAGCATGTACCTCTAGCTTATGTTATCAAATTAACTGTTCTGATTGCAATAGTACTGTAAGTGAACCCCAAAATGCTAAGCCATGGGCAATAGTCTTAAAAATAGAGGAATCAGTTTTATTTTAATCTGGAATAGCTGGGATATCTTAATGCTGGTTTAAGAAGGAGCTTTGTGCCAAAGACAGTTTCTCCTTCAGCTCCTCACAGCTCTGGTCTGCAATATAGTAAAGAGAAAAAAGACTGAGAAAATCAATATACAAAAGGTTAAAGTTAGAAAACCTGTTCTTCCACCTGAAAGCATCTTGGATATGTATGGTTTCATATTTAATCCCTTTCCTGATGGTGATTAGTAATTAGCAACATCCTATTCTGTTAACCACATAGAGAAGTTAGTGCATAATTATGCTGTCCAGAAAACATAAAAAGAACCCTTCTTGTGGGCTTTCTGTCTCACTCTTAGCTAGAAAAATGGTGTAAGAATTCTCTGTCCTACAACATTTCACAGTCCTGTTTTCAGATGTTCTTGGGGGAAAAGAAGCCCAGAACAAACAATTAAATACCCGTGAAAAAATAAGCTACAAAAAACCTACCCCAAACAAATAACCTAAAATTACCTGATGTCTTTTGATCTCATTATATTGAGGTTGAATAGTTTGGGTCAATTCTTCTTTTATCAGCATGGTTCACAGGTTGCTACCAAACAGGATTTAATACAGTGTATTTACAAATTCTCTCTCTCTAAAACAGAAAAGAAAAGAGAATCTGTTAGAATGAGCTTATTCTTACTGCATGCACACCAGTCCCACTTCAGCAAAGAAGAGCCCTATTGTTTAACAGATTGAGACATGCTAAAGGAAAATCAAGTGACTCGCTGTCTGTTGGACAAACTATTGACTGGAACATTATAATTTATGCTGATTTTGAAAGGTCAAGCCTTATAAAATCTAGATGAAATTCTGCTACAGTGTATTCAAGTGTGATTGAATGTGATAAGAGCGGAGGATAGTGGTTGTGCTACAGCTTTAAGCCTTGACTGTTTTGTGGCAATTACGAAAATCAAGAATTTCCCACTCTTTTCAGTTTCTGTATGACCCTCCAAACATTTGGGGAATGGAAGAGGGGATATTTCCCTTTCAGACTGTGGATTTTGAAGGGGAGGAACTGTACAATAGAGTTTTTTCTCTAACAATAATTTATTTCATGAGATCATTGCCCTCCTCAGTACATGATTCAGGAGCCTCAGCACCATTCACAGGACAGGTGGAAGTCCCAAGGGAGCAAATGTGAGGAAGGGAAGGGAAGGGAAGGGAAGGGCAAAATTAAGATTCAGATCAGGAAGACACTGGATGACTATGGAGATTTGAATTCTTTGAATCAGTTTGCTGTATTCCTTCCACCTAATTTTTTCCTATTTCCGGTAGGCATTGGTATCATCAGCCACCTGAGTCATTCTGCCCTAGAAGTTCCTCAGAGTGAAAGCAACATCTGTGCAATGAGGCATCTGCAACCTGCTCCTTTGTCACCAGTGGTTCTGCTTAGCCCTGTTTATATGAAAGGAATGACAGAGCAGCCTGCTGAAACAGCCCTTTGTAATATAGCATGAGGACTTGTTCCTTACCTAGCTGAACAGAAGAGACCACAGAATGGTTTTGTCTATATATAAACACATAGATCTAAATATGTAAGTATTTTCAAATTACACTCATATAGAAATATATTTTATTACACTATATAATAATTTTAATATATTATATTTATCATATGGTATTATTTATAGGCAATATTTACATAGATATAATATATTTTAAAGTACCTAATTAACAAAAATAAACAATGATACAAAATACTTTTTGTATATTGAAACTCAGCTTCAGTTATTTCTGAACACAGGTCTGAAACATGTAAGTTACCTCCAACATGTCATGGGCCAGAAATGGGATCAAAACAGCATTACTCCTGAAATGGCCAGCTAAGTGCTTTTCAGGGTGCCTTAATTTTGTTATCTTTTTTTTCTGGCATTTGAGATATTTTGCAGAGGAATACTGTTTTTCAAAACAATGATGTATGTTATAAAAACCACTAAACCACAAAACTTTCAAAATTCACTGCTCTTAAAGAATATAATTTCTGAGAAGTCTAGAAATTACATAGAACTTCAGTTTCCTCGTCTCTCCTGTGTGTTACCTGGGATGATCAGTGAAAGTTGACTCTGAAGGTAGGTGCACAAAAACGTCGTGATGGCATGGAACAAATTAATGTTTTTTCCCTGGAAAAGTACTCAGTCAGGACTGCATTCCTTTCAGTGGCCATATAAGCCCTCAGCAGCTGAATGAAATAAGATTACAACACAGTAGTTAGAGCGGTGCTTACAACATTTCTTGGCCTTTGTAGTTCAGTTCAACTTCAGCACCAAAAATAACAAACAACTCAGGCCTCCAAAACACACACAGGTTGTTTAAAAACTCTGAACTTTAAAAAAAACAACAAACCCACATCTGAAAATACTTTATTGCATTTCTGTCATTTTAGTTTCACTGTGCAATCATAAGAGACATAAATACAAGGTTTTAAATCATGGGCAGAAGAAAATACTCCAGAAGATGAGATCTTAAAAAAAACCCCTAAAGCTACAAACCTTTTGTTAAAATATGACAGGAGAAAGCATTACAGTTCAAGCTGGAAAGATGTCATGTGTGAATGTATGAAATTCCTGAATGCATTGACTGGGAATTATGCATTGCAATGGGAGGTGGGATGAGTGACAGAATAGCAACAAAAAAAGGAACCATGGAATGTATTGAGCTGTGAAAAGGGATGAGAGAGTGCTCTGTATTCTTCTCTCTTTATCTAATTTCACTTTTTTTGAAGATAAATTAATCTTTGTCTTTCCCTGTTTCACAATCTTCCCATCATGGCTGTTCATTCCAAGTAATGAAGGGGGATTTGTTATAATTAACCTACTATAATTAGCAGATCTGTAAATGTGTGTTGCAATAACCTCCAGCAAACACTAAGAACACAACAATATTCCTTTACAAGAGCATTTCCTATTGCAAGAAACACGATACTGGGTTATAAACAAGAGGGCATCATACCTCCACCTCATGAAGGTACTGAGTTTGCCCTTGCAACACTTCTTTTTGTGTGAAACCATCTAAAGGCTGGGTTGGGGGTGTGTAGCAAAACCAATCTTCAGCACCTCCTCCTAGGACTCTCCTAAACTCTGCAGTCCTTCACAGAGTGGTGCCCACCTGGGTCTGCCAGAGCTGGCTTCAGCTAAGAAGACACTGTGGAACCCCAAGCAGAGGCTTTGAAGACTGACTGCAGCCTGAGGATCCTCGGAAAGAGAATTCTGGCTCTGGAGTACTTGAAATCGGGTCCAGACATTGGAGATGGATCAGTGTGGGCAGGTCACTAGAATGGCACAGGCACCTTCCTAAGAGAAGTTCAAGGCTTTGACTATCAATACAAAAACCTTATTCCAGGCAATATTTCCACTACTTGGCAGGACTGAGCATAAATAAATAAACAAATAAATATATTCACAAAATTAACAACAGCAACAAACCAAACAGGACTGTACAAAACATCAGTGTAGATCAGAAAGGATCACTGTTGACCCTGTCTCACTCAGTTTGGTTTTATAAACCAGTAAACTATGCTTATCAAACCATTAAATTTAAATTTAAAAAAATTTCCATCTCTTTTTTATCTCATAAACTTGATATGATTGCTTACTCTGAAGTGTAGTTATAGTGTGTAATGTAACGCAGTGTTTGATGTAACTAAAAACATTATGGCTTTAAAGAAAGCCTTCAGAAAATATACTGTACGTTTTTTCTTGAACTGATCTTCCAAGGTAAACAGGGAGCATCTAAAATGACAAAGAGTTTACAAGATTTTTGTGACCTTTTATCAGAGAAAGACAGTGGAAGGAAAATGATTTGTTTTCATTTACCCTAATAGATTGTTTTCTGAGTCCAGTTGCTGAAGTAGATTATTAAATTTTGTTTTCCTTTCAAAAGCTGGGTTAAAACCTGCTTAGGTTCTGTGAGAAATGGGTTTTGCAATATTAGGTCAGTTGCAGCTAAAGTTCATAGATAAAATTTGTACAAAAAATCCACAAAGAATTCAATTAGAAAAGAGCAGAGGCCTTGTCTGAAGAATAGCAGGAGGCTGCTGATCCCATAAAATAGGACATATTGTACTGGATCCTAAAACTATTCAACCATTCTAATATATTAATTTTACTTTAGTAGTCAGAGGGACACCCAGTCCTAGGCATATCCAGACTTTATTATGCTGCTATACACAAATGTAGAGAAAACACCTCCTGTCCTCGTCCCAAAGAACTTGCAACCCAAGTTTACATTTTAATAAGATTAGCATATGAATAGATATATTCTACCTTATTATCTTTAAATGCATGCTTTTGAATGTATAAAATATCTGTTTGCACACATGCTTCTATTTCTTGTGTTTAATGTCCTTGTTCAAGGCCCATGGAAACCAGTGGGAATGTAAATGATTACATTTATCTTCTTAGCCTTTGCATCACGCTAAAAGCAGGATACAGCTCGATTTCTGGTGACTACAACTTTGCCTTCTATATTTGAGCTACGTGTTTTGGTCACTGTTTTAAAAACAAAATATTTTTCAGGCAATGGGTCTATAGCACCACTAATCTGATCAAATATCAGTCTCTGCTTTGAGATGACATAAATCACTCTCTGGGCTCCACAGGCAGGGCAGATTGGCTCTCCATGAACTGTCAGGAACTGAGACATCCTTCCTGCAGAAACTTAAAGCTCTGTGTGCTGAAATCCACCTGAGGGTATTTAAAGAATCTAAGAACTGAACTGGTTGCCTTCCCTGTTATTTTTCTATATATGCACAAGAAATACAAATTCTCAATTACAAAACCTGTATATTTGCATGGGCAAGGATTTCCTGAAAAGGTGAAGGCCAGGATGCTGCCACCTCCCATCAGCTCCCTCCCTTTCCAGCTTCCAGCGCTGCTTGTTGGATATCTCTCCAGCCTACAGAAACACCAAACCTTTCCCAGGTCTTCTTGCTAGAGAAATAGCTATGTTGCTCTGAAGCAGCTGAGGACCATGTCATAGTTTCCTGTTTCAGCTTCTAACCCAGCTTGGTGCACAGCAGCAGAATGGTGCATGCCCACCACCACTCTCCTTTGGGACTGTTCATGCACACGGGTGAACACACAGCCTCACACTCACATGCCAGCACACAAACCTGTCCATTTCCTTCCTGCCTAAGATCCTGTTCACTGAAGAAAGACAGGGATAAAGTTCCAAGCCTTTATTTATTCAGAATACAATTTTGCAAGACCTGCATGTGTAATTCATCGTGGGTGATGGGGTTGCAACACCAGGCATGAACCAGTCAACCTATAGAGAGCCAGCTTGAAGGAATTCATGTACTGCTGCACTGCCAGCTACAGAGGAACGGGCTGCAGGGATTTTGAGGCTATTTTTGTGGGATGAGAGAGTGAAATATATAATTTCTATATATATTCTATATATTCTAAGGCTGAGACTTACAGATGTAGTCTTTGATATTCTGCTGGTAACAATTAGCTATGCCAGAGTAACAGAGGCAGGCATACCCCAAACACTTGAGCTGCACTGCTACTAAATGGATTTTTTCACATGTCATTTTAAACCCACCATTACACTGCTTTTCATTGCTTATAATGATGCTTCTCCACAACCACCCTGTAAAAAAAAAAAGACGGTCTCAAACCCTACACACTCTTGAGATAGGTATGTGATGGCTCAAGCTGAAAACCCAGCTCTGGTCTTCAGCTGGAAGCCAAATATCATTAGTTGTGTCCACAGGTTTAAACCCCAGGAAGCAAACACATGTCAAGCTACTGTCATGACACTGTTTTCATCTTTGCTTTGCATATGAAAGAAATTAGTGTTAGATCCTTAGCAAAACTATGACACCAAATAAATATTGTGTAAGGGCAGTACATAAATAGGTTATAGAAGGGCAGGATAACATCATAAAGGGAAAGTATTTGTGACTCATTTTTTCAAATTCTTTTAGGAGTTTTCCTAATGTGCAGTGCACAATTGAAATAAATGGAAACTTTAAGAAATATTCTACATAAGACAGAGTCCAAAAATGTAGAAGGTTATGCAAGGCTAACTGTAAAAATAAGCAGACGAGTCCTCTAAAATAATATTGCAACATTTTTTGGCTTCCATTTATTGGTTGCCATAGGATTTTTAGTCAGTGAGCAACTGCTAAACACAAGGCTGCCTCATACCATAGCTTGGCTTTTAAGAGAAGAAAAACATTAACATTGTTTAATGAACACCCTTGTCAGGAGTACTAGCAAATGCTAGGAACTCATTTTCCTACTGTCTAAAACCAGAGAGATTTGCAAGTGTTGTGTTTATGTTGTTGTGCCCAGTTTGAATCTTCCTCTCTGACAGCATGCAAATATCTCTCCCAAATAAAAACCAACTTGTTTTTGAGGGAAGTTGTTAGAGGAGAAAGTCCAAGAGCAAACAGGTTAAAATGCCATGTACACAACAGAAGGATCACAAGGCACTTTTAATGAGATATTTGAGTTATGCCAGCTGCTTCTGGGGCCAGAGAGAACATCCACTGGTGGACACTAAAGGGGAGAAATGGAAAATGCTTTTCAAAAGCATTTAATTTCTCTACTGAACAGGTGGTTAAGTCTGTTCCATGTAGCACATCCTACATGGAGAGGTATCAAGAGGAAAATAAAATAGTGACATGCTATAAAAAGTAAGCAAATGCATTTGCTCTTGATCTTTTATTCAGTCTCCCAGTACAGCTTGATGTATCAACATTCATCATAACTATTTTTTATGATGCTGATTTATGCTCTCTTTGAATTTGGGTTTATTTCTGTATTTTGTCCAGTGACTGCTGGATGTGGAAAGCTTAAAGCAGCCACGGGTATCCATGGCTGAGCATTTTCTCACATGTTATATAAGGGTCAGGCTCCTCTGGGCTGCAACCCCTCTGGGCCAGCAACATTTGCAAGCTTGTTTCAAAAGTGACCATTTCCAAAAAGGGAAGGAAAGCATTTTACCCAAAAAATTAAATGTTATTTACAGGGGGGTTTTATATACCCAAGGGCTGACGCCTAGGAAACCCTCAAGCTAACAAGAGGATCCTATTCTGAGACTTAGGTTTTATAAAAGTTAAAGTCTTCTGGACCGCCCTACATAGATGTTCATAGAGATATGTCCACTCACTGCCATTTCAGATGCTTGAGGCCACCCCACCACATCTCCATCTCTCTCTTCACAAGAGGTCCCTCGTCCTTTGTCTCTCATCTGCAAGTCTTGTGTAGATCTCTTGGATACCTGGTGTGTCTCAAAGGGAATGAGACTTTTCTATGTAAAAGTCAATTGGAAACAAATCAGGCTCTGACAAGCAGGGAGGATTACTCCCATTTAACTTGAGACATCTATGCCTGAGCTAGTCATGCTGAGCTCCTTTTATAGTCAGCAGAGAGAAATATAGTTGTCAACATTTAGCTGGACAAATCCTACCCCCAAATTCCAACTGCGTAAGCCCATTACTTCCAGCTTCAATAGCATTAGATAGACTGAATCTTGTCTTTGTCCTCCCTGTTACATGTAAAGCTGGCAGTGGGTTTTTCTGCCTCTCTGTGAGGAACTTGATTTAAGAGTGGAGGCAGAACAAAGCTTGGGCTTGACTACACTGACTTCAGAAGTGTGGTCAATCTCCCCTGCTGTGTTCTGACAGAGTAACCTTTTCTTGTGAAAACAGTCTTGGAACAAGCTTTAAAACTGCCCTAAACATCAGAGTTTTTGGTTTAGCTCTGCAGCAAGAAGAGCATGATGATTACACTCCAGATGATGAAGCCTATGGCCTATCTACTAACCTCCTGAAAGCAGGTCTTTCCCAGGTCTCTGGGGATTGTATCTGTTATTGATTCAGCTGACTGGAACTCACAGCAAATTGATGGTGTCAAGAAGTTGCAAAGAAGTTGCAAAGAGCTATAGAAAAATGCGGGTTAGACACTTCTTTCCACTTCTCTGAACAACTGGCATCCAACAGCTACGATGTTGGAAACATTACTTATGGATGGGAGCAGCAACATTCAGGGTCTCTTAATCCCATCTACTATTAGAAATAAGATAAGAAGCCTTCCACCTTTTAGAAAAGTCTGGTGTTTCTGAGATAGATAGCCTTTGGATATAACATGCAACACATACATTTCTCTTTTACTTTCTGTGGTGTGCTCACCATGGTGGTCTCCAAATGCACTCTGAGTGACCTGACAGCACAAACCTCGTTGGTAGCAAGTGTCACTTACAATTGCAGTTGTCCTAAATAAAAGCAAAGTGTATTGGCAGGGTGGAAAAAGTCAGAAGATAAAACTGTTAAAACAGAATGACCAAAGGATTTTCATTTTTGTTCTGCGGTTTTAGAAAACAGATTGCCAAAAGTCTATGATTGCTTGCATGAAATACCCTGTATTTGCTATGGATTTCATCTTTCAGACTTATTTATAGACAAGACTATCTGAAATCTAAAAATTAATTTCCCCAAAAATTACTAACTACAAAAAATGGTGATGATGCTGTTGAAAAAGAACTGTGGAAGAAGGAGCACACCTTGTTAAATCATGGTATTTTTCAAAATCAGTTGTACAATCCCAGCTTGCTTGATGGAAAAAATAAGGTACAACCCCTCCCCCCCACCCCTCTCAAACAGCAAATAAATAGAACTCAAAATACCACTTGTCCCTTGGTGTGAGTATTATTCTGGAACAGATCAGCAATATTTCTACTACAAAAGGGGCAAAGGGCAAATTTTCCCTACCTTTACCTATGCAGAAAGACCACTCATAAGTGGGGAAAAAAAGGAGGAAGGGCACAATCACTCTGCATTTTCTGTGCTCTGAGGATATAAATGCAACCTTGACCTTGTCCTTGCTTTCTACACAAAGCTAAATTAATCCAGGAAAAATGTCATCCTGCAGTAAAATGTGGGTTATCCTCATGGCCTGATCAATCAGCAGGGATGAAATCAGGCAACGTTGACTACTCCAGTTTTATCAGCCGCAGACAATAGCAAAATGTCACTGGATTTCTCTGAATCATGCACTTCATGTTGCTGATGTTCCTTTTTTAAATTAAAGACAGCACATTGTGAACTTTCTGACAAATCTCACTACTGTCCTGAGGTTACATGAGATCACTGGTTATTCATGTTAGCAGCTCCTCAGACAGGGCAAAGACTCGATAATCTACACAGTACCAAGAAAATGGATTTGTCAACATTTCTCATCAAGTTGAATAGAAACAAAAAAGGAAAAAAAAAAGATTTTTTTGTTCTCTGCCATAAATTCTTTGTTGCAATCGAGCTATTGCTGTTCCAAGATATGTTCCTTTGACTGAATTAGAGAGTTTTTAAAAAGTAACAACTGGTAAAATATGCATGTACTTACTCATCTTGAGCATCTTGATTTGATTGGCCTTGATTTGAGCTACCAAGGAGAGTAGGCATCTTATGTAATTTTTTAAGCAACGTTTATTCTAATAAAAAGTTGTATGTAGTAAAATCCTTTTACCCTAATGCAGCTGGAGCCCTGTCAGAAACTCAGTACTCAGAAGAGCTTCAATTTTTACTCACAGATATACTCAATCTTACAGCAGCTCTAAAGGCCATTTACATGGATCAGACATGTTTCTTGCTAATGTGAAAACTAAAATTAGCCATTAAAAACACTTAGAAATTACTGATAACCTGCTATTGCGGTGATCACACATAGGAGAAAGTAGAAATCAACACAATACGAAGCAATAAAATGCCCATTGATGACCAGTAAGCCAGAACTCTTCTCTTCTAGCAGGTGGGTACCAAGCTTTTAAAATTAAACCACAAGTGCATGGAATTTGACACTTTTTCAACCTGTGATATTCTAATTCTGACTAATTCTAATTCTGTCTAATTTTTTTCCTTATTTCCAGGGACTGAATTAGACCAAATTTTAACCGTACCCTGTTAGGAGAGAAACAATGAACCCAAGTGCAATTTAAAAAATAGTCAGGTCTACGCATGAGAAATCAGACACTTAGCCTGCTCTGCCCTGTGGAGTCCCTTGTGCCATTAAAGGAATTTCCAACTGCCTTGCCCTGGAAAAGTGAAGATTACCCCTCCCAGGTGTAACAAAAGGCTTCACCCCCATGGCTCCTTGCAAACATTGTGCAATCATCTCTTTGGGTTTCACAAGTCCATCACCCCTGCCATGGTATCCTCTTTCCCTGTTTCCCCACTGGCTGTGGGGCCTGGTGTCCAGTTTACTGTCTTCCCTATGGCCACTTGCCCTCTGCCCTGCCCCTTGTACCACCCACGAACCCGAGACCCTATATAACTGAGAAAAACCACACAGTCTCCCTATTTGGCTCCGGATTTCATCTTTGGCACATGGAATAAACGCCTGCTGGAATTGATCTGGGGCTGGGAGCCTTCTGCCTCTCTGCTGAGCTAGCCTTGTAACACTTGTAGATGTGTGAGCTTGATTTGAAATCTTCTCAAGCAGTTTCTCTACTGGAGAGGCTGACTGGGATCTAGAAAGGCCGTAGCTGCATTGCTGTTACACACTGTTACACTGCCTTGAAGAACTTGGCTTGATCCATACACCACACTATTGCTAGGTGTCCTCTTGGTCTGTTCAGCCTGGAGGAGACTGAGGGAAGGCCTCACTGCAGTAACAACTTCCTTGTAAGGAGAAGACGAGGAGCAGACACTGATTTCTGCTCTGTGGTGACAGGGACAGGACCTGAGGGAATCGCCTGAACTTGTGTCAGGGCAATTTTAGGCTGGATATTAGGAAAAGGTTCTTCCCCCAAAGGGTGGTTGGGCACTGGAACAGACTCCCCAGGGCAGTGGTCACAGCACCAGCCTGACAGAGCTCAAGGAGCATTTGGACAATGCTCTCAGGCATGTGGTACGCCTCTTGGGGACAGTGCTTTGCAGGGCCAGGCGTTAGACTCAATGATCCTTTTGGGTCCCTTCCAACTCAGTTTATTCTGTGATTTGTGGTTACAGTGGAAGTCTCTGTTTATAAGGTCACAGTTGGTCACAGAAAAAGGAAGATATTTGCTTTCTGCTGCTTTACTCCACATCCCCAGCACATTTCTGCAGATGGGGGAAGCAGAGGCCATGTGGCTTGGTCCCCCATGGCAGCAGCTGGTACTATCTGCATGTTCAGCAGGGTCAGCAGACGAGGCTGCAGTTGGGGCAGAGGCTGCAGGCAGGACAACAGGCAGAGCCAGCAGCTTCCACCAGCCAGCCAGAGGCAATTCTCTACTGACCAATGACCCACACTTAGGTGAGCAGGCAGAAGAGCAGTTTGCACTGTGTCATAGCATCCCTTCTTATTTTGTCACTTTGAGAAGGCCAGAAGTTCAGATCTGGACCCCCCTGCAAGGAGGGGCTGCCCAACACACACTTGCAATAAATTGTGTGCTCAACACTGACTCTTAGTGATTTAGATGGGAAAAAGTCCAGCCCAATGGTAGCACAGATTTTCACAGAAGCCTTATCAACATGTTTCAGTCTTTCCAGGACTGACTCCAGTGTCAGGGCGAGTGGGAAGCATGGACAAACAGAGTTTCCTTCTTTGTGTGCTGCTTTCCCAGTACAGGTTTTGCCAGCCTAATCAGATGGAGATAAACACCTTGCCATAGACTGGGCAAGTGACGTCAGCTTTTTGTGTGCTTGGAATGATGTCAACACCAGCTCTGCAATGCTTTAACCTCCTGAGCAGAAATAAGCACAGCAGGAACTAACCTACTACTTTGCACAAGCTGCCATGCCAAGATTATTTCCTTTTTGCCCTGCTGGCTACAGATGCTGGGTGAAGGAGGCAGGAGAATCAGAACAATGTGATCCACTCCTGTACTGAGCCAGTTTTTAAGAGGAGTCTAAACAAAATTAAACTGAATTATATAAAGAATAAATGACACCTCTCAGCAAAGTAGTGAGGCCCTTAAGAAATGGATTCAACTAGATTACATCGGTGCATATAATATAAAATTAATTTCTCAGAATTTACACTACCATCACTGTAAATGTAATTTTCCACGTATTTGCTACACTCACCAATATACATAACATTTTACAAGTTAAATACAGCCTAAAGTTTCAAACTTGTATAGAGTCTGGTGAGGCATTTCTAGAAGATCAAAATTTCACGCTAATAGACTATATTCACTTAATTCAGATGTCAAAAAAGCCAAAATGAAGGCAAAGAAATTGGTACCAAGAACGTAAGTGTCAAGAATACCAGGAAAAACAAAAGTCGGTGGTAGAACAGGAACTGATTTAAGGGTTTTTTTCGTTTCTTGTTTGGGTTTTCTTAAGTAATTTTCCTCAGCAGTTTCTCCTGTTCCAGGGGAATTACACCATATTACAGGTCATTTATACCCCACTTTACTTACACTTTGATTTCAATTTGTCTCATTGTGTTACCAATTTTCAACATTTGCTTCTACTGAAAGAATAGGAAAGTTATAAGCTAGTTAAGTTGTTAGCTGGACTGTCTCTTATTAAATTAGCAAGTTTTTCATAGAAATCTTAGGCAAAACCTAAAGAATAAAGAACTGATTATTACAAATTCTTTTGGTATTCATTATGCTATTAGTCACAGAGCTCACTCATACATTTCCAAATTTCAACACAATCATTTCAGGATGAAGAGTATTATTTTTTCCCTTCTTAATAATTTTTCCTTGGCATCAAATTCCATGCCCTTCCTCTCCAATTGCCAGGAAAGCATAGTTTGGGATTCAAGAGTCTTGGGCTGGGCTTTTTTAGTTTATTTTTTCTTGCCTGAAACACAAGTTTACCAAGGTTATTTCATCTACAAGAGAATGCATTTTTAATTGACTTATCTCCATAACACATGAACACCTCAGGAAGACTAAGGGATCAGGTTATATGACATCATGGTACCAAAGGAATAATTGTCTCTTGTTTGTGCAGTCCTGAAGAAAAGCCTGTAGCTTGAAATCGCACGCAGGGCTGCACTGACAGGATATATATATATATATAGTAGTAAAAAAAAAAAAAAAGCACAACTCTTTTTTTATTTTCAGTTGGGAGAGGAGAAGGAGGGGCTGGAGGGCTTCCAAAGTCTGCCATGGGGTCATGTCTGTGAAATGTTTTTGCTTGTAGATGCAGCTTTTCACCCTGCATAGTTGTGAGATGATCACCCTTCTGCCCAGGACTGCGGGGCAGCTAAAACGACTATGTGACATTCTGCTCAGCAAAATCCCAAATCCCACTGCAGTTGCTACCCAAACTGAGGGTGAAGCAGCACTAAGAAAGCTGTCTCAAGCATTTCTGCAGCAAGCAGTGCTGTACCTGTGTACTCAACTAGCAGTGTCCATGAAGCAGAAAAAACAAAAAGAGCCAAAAATCAGAATCATAAACCCCCCTCCTCCTGGGTTTAGCTTTAAGCACAAGGAAGCTTCAAAAACAAGACACCCCTTCACCATTTTTTAAAACTGACTTCAGCTGCCAAAGGATTCCTCTGCAGCTTTATCCTCAAATAAAAATTCACTGCAAACGAGCAATCATTAGTCAGCTGCATTTTTTGTATAATTGCTGGCAGTGAAAAAGCAAGCATGCAGGTTGCTGGAAAATAAGGTCTAACTACTTCCACCCAAACAGAACAGAAGTTGTTCACATAAGTTTTAGTGGGGGAGAAGGAAATCCTCAGTGCTCCCCTTCTCTCTATGACTGATTACAATCTGCTTTTTTTCTATAAAGCACATTTAATGTGGGAGTTTGATTTGAAAGAATTTCAAGCAATTTAAACTTTGGCTGCAGGAATACAGATCATTTAAAAACTGATCTTCAAGTGTTTCTACATATCAATAACATTTCTGGTTAGTGCTATAATCAAGTTTTAATTCTTCATCTACCAACTGGAACACATGCCAAAAATTACCTAGGAAGAAATTATGTAGTTCAAAGTTAGCCAGGCTGACAGTAAACCCTGTGCTGGCAGTTTTCGTGCAATAATATTTATTTTGCAATGGGGAGTTTTGAGGCTGGGGGGTTCCTTTAGGGGTGACTGTCAATCACCTATAGCTTTTGGAAACTACAGAGGTGCTGCAACAGCCTTCAGTGTGGTTCAAATTAAAGCCCAGTTCAAACTATCTTCTCTTAATAGACCAGGATTTATCTGTCCTGCCTCACGTACTCAAAGCATCTTACTACCCTACATGGTCTTATATATGTCACTGCCTGCATCTGTTAAATTATCAAGGTGAATGACAGAAACAGAATCTGGCCTTAAATAAAAGATGCTGAATTAGGAGCACCTGAATTAGGTGCTAATTCAGATCTATCCTTTCTGGAACTGAGGTGCATATATGCAAGATGCACATTGCTCTGGGATTTTGCAAAGTGCAAATAGCAGCTCAGTCCATTTTGGTATCTCTCTTCATCAGCCAAAGAGCCTCCCACCACCAAAGTTCTCAGCACATTTTGATACCATTCTTGAAAAAGGTAAATGGGCTTGGTAAGATGCAGGGACAAGCAAAAGGAAAAAATAAAAGCCAATTTTATTCATAGTAAATGGTAATATTTTTGATGAAAAGGCTTACAGTGTTACCTTGTAAATAAATGTAAGTGTTAAGTTTTCTCAGCTCACAGGACTAGGCGAGAGCTTGTCACCAACACAAAAAATACCAGCTGAATGATCCTAACAGAGAAAACTCCTGCAGTACCTCAGACATTCAGTAAGAACACTGCTCTCACCACTGAAGTTTAGTTAAATATGCACAATTTTATTTAT
The DNA here is from genome assembly GCA_008694505.1 of Cyanoderma ruficeps. NCBI lineage: Eukaryota > Metazoa > Chordata > Aves > Passeriformes > Timaliidae > Cyanoderma > Cyanoderma ruficeps. Next base: position 9,888,760 of record VZDJ01006028.1, on the reverse strand, counting down.
TGAAGAGATTAGGACAAAAACATTAAACCAAATACATGACAAAGCACCAGAGGCAGTAAAACCCCACCATGCACATCACCAATCTTTCCTCCTATAATGTACTTATAAAATAAAAAAAAGTCCTTCTTGACACAGCACCATCTTCAGAGTGTAAAAACATTACTCCTTTATATTCTTAGTTACCAAAATAGAACCAAGGCAGGTCAGCTGCAGCTAGCTTTGTCTCTTGATAAAGAACTGTGAAACATCCTCTTGAGAGTGGGACCATAACTTTCCTGCAAGGCAGGCAAATAGCATCCATACGTCAAATGCCAAGTAGCTGTACGCACATGCCACATACTATAATTAAGCACAAATTCAAGTAACATTTACATACTACAGAGTCCACATGTACCTACCCAAAAAACATGACCACTTCACAAAACGTATACAGGCAGTAATATCAGAACAACTGAGGTACTGGAAACACAAATATTTATGCCAAGAGATTTCAATATCATACAGCAATATAAAAGCAGTAATAAAAACATTTGCCAGTCTAAATCAAATAAAGCTATCTAGAAAAAAAAAAAAAGAAGCTAAATAAAAAGTTATTTAGGGACAGAAATACCTGAACAGAAAAGAAGTGTGTTAACTACAGCATGTAACATGTCATCCCAAGTCAACCCGTAATTGAAGTACTGGCTTAATACATCACTACTGTGACATTTTCTTCAATAAATAGAATAAGTCTTGACAATACAAAAGGTGCATATTACTGTGTATGTTTCAAGAGGAATATCTGTAATATAAATGTTCAGCTTATTAATACCCTCTTATTTCTTAGTCTGGACATAAGCAAAAATGAAAACCAAACAATTCTTTTCCCAAGTTTAAAGGAATTCAAAGAAAAAAACCCACAATACTCTTCCTCAATAATAAAGAGCCCTCTATTTACACATGGGCTAGTCAGTAAAGAAGAGATTGGTTCTCAGATGAAGACACTGTTAAGGGCTTTCTGCCCTCTCTAGTCATATACGTGCAGCATGGCAGACATGGAAGCCAGTATCTCATATCTTTAAAAAAAAATTATACAGTTTTCTTCTTTTCTTTTTTTTCCTCCCCTATTATAGCAGTAATGCATCTGGAAGTTCGAGTTATAATAGCTTCCTGCAACAAACCATTTGACACAAAACAGAACAGCCTGTTAAATGACAGTTACTTCCCCTTAAGGGAACAAAGCATTAAAATGTCATTTCCTGACAAGAATATTAAGTAGTTTATTTAGAAGAAATGACTTGAAAATAGCTATCAAGAGACATGAACTGAAATTTTGCTTGTTTTTAGCACCCACTTTTCATGTCCATCTTTGTGCACCTAATTTTTTTCTTGTATTAATCCCATTAATTATTAGACATCTGATTAAAAAAGTTAGCCAATTGTATTTTCCCTGAATAATGGCTGAAGTTAAATATCTAACAGTGCGATGCCAAGATGTGAGCTGAGGCAAAAAGTTTCTATTTGTTGTGAGTTACCACTATTTTTAATGGAACAGAAACAGGAGTGATACAGCTGCACCGGAATTGGCATGTGCAGTCTCCTTGGCTCCAAAAAGGTGAGAAGCTACAATTGCTCCATGCTGCCTTTTCTCCTCCAAATCAATCTAACCTGATAGCAAGCTCCCCCCACCCCCCAATCTGTCCCCATGCTACATTTGTTATATTAGCTCCTTGTGGAGGTTCCTTCTCAATCCGAGGACCTCTGAGTGTCTTTTGCTACCAAGCTAGGCTGATGCAGGATGTGATTCAACGCGGTCAGGAAGGGCTCCTTCATATGTCCATCTCCAGGTTGTGTACCTTCTGAACACCAGTCTTTGTGCTCAGTTAAAGAATGGGTCCAAGTCTTCTTCCATGTTGACATCAGGCACCAGCTGATCTGATACTTCCTTAGCACCATATCCTGAATTCGATACATTAAAATCTGTAGAAAACCATGGATGGTCCAGAATTTCCTGTGAAGTCAGCCTTTCTGATGGCTCTCGACGCAGTATGCTACGTATGAGGCATTTTGCCTTAGGGGATAGAGTTTCTGGAATGTTAAACTGCCCTCGACGGATCTTGCTGAAGAGGGAACTAGGCTCAATGTCATGGAAAGGATAGCGTCCAACTAGCATGGTATAAAGCATGACGCCTAGACTCCATACGTCCGCTGCTTTGCCAGAGTAGCTGCCATTTGTGTTCAAGATCTCTGGACTCACATAGGCTGGGCATCCATGCTTATCAGAAAGAGAGTCATCATTTCCTCTTAAAATATAAGCATCTTCTAGGCTTTCCAATTTCACTCTAGTCCTGTGGGGAGGGAAAAAAAAACAAAACACTATCAAGGTAAGCAAGCATCAAACACAAATTCTGGCTGTTGCAATTACATGGTTATAATAGTCATAGTCTATGAAATTTGACAACTGCACAAGTGCATCAGTTTAAAAACCCACTCACAGCAGTTGTTACAGATAAACTGATATTGTCTCTTCCATACTGGTTACAGATATTAGAGATATATAGGGAATATTGTCACACATACAGCTACAAGATTTTAAATACAGTCATGTCCAGTAAACTCATTAATAAGTTTATCTCTTAAAAAGAGAAAAGGAACTGCCATATTAATGCTTTTGGTTAATTTTAAATAGACATGATTTCCAAAAGGGGACATAAACCTCAGAATCTTTTCTGAGCTGGATGCTCTCTAACCTACTTGTGTAGGATTCATGCCCAAATACAAACCCAGTCCTGACTACACAAGGTTATTTTGACACCTTCATGCTGGCAAAACCACTCTGTACACCTGCAATTCCACAAGGTTTAACAGTAATAAAATGGTCACTCTGACCCTAAATGATCCCTCTGACCAACCAACATTTTCCTTTACCCCAGAAATTCTAGGAGAAATTGAGCAAGAACACGTTTAACAGATTTCAGTCTTCCCAAATAGACTTTTGGGCAAAGGGAGATCAGGTGAGCTGAAGGCCAAGATTAACAGCAAGCTTATCTATCCAGCTGAGCCAGAGGAGCTCCTTGCACTGGAATGAACAGAGAAGCAGGCAAAGGACTTGCAGAGATGACAGGGATGCCTTATCTAGATTGGAAACTCCCGCTGCCTGCAAAGCACTGTGAACTTGTCTTTGTGCTGCAGTAATTATCTCTGCAAGAGAATTTTCTTCCCTTATGGATATCACACAGGAGCAGAAAAAATGATGCAGAGCTGCTTGTCATAGCACTAGATGAACATAACCTTTCTTTCCTTTCTCACTACTAGGCTTTGTATCTGTGTTTAAAAATCTGTCCCTGTTGGAGGCATCCAAAGGATTACCAAGTACCCTTTAGACTATTTCCCAGCAAAGGATGGTTTTGAGAACAGAGTCACTACAATGCACAGGGCTTGTCCAGTGCCTTGGGATGGCAGAGTGACCTAGCAGTAGTGCAGATTTTCCTTTCAACAATTTGGTGTCATAACTGAACTCTGGGTATCACTACCCTCTCATCCCTCAGCCCCACAGGTCTGTTACAATCACTCTTAGCCCTGTGTCATGGCCCTGTTTCCATACCACACACACACACACAGGGACTGAACTTCATCCCAGAAAGCAGAACTTTCATCTCTTGACTAAAGCACATAATTTAACAGGCAATAGAATAGACAAAGAGAGCCCTGTTAAATGTTTACTGAAGACAACACGGATAGAGCTTGAGCTGCGAAAGACATCTGGGCCAGCTTTGGCTTAGACTTAGCTCCAGGGCAGCTCAGCCCTATCTTTTTAGAACCAACAGAAGAGCATTTTACTCCATGGAGTACTCCAGAGGCAACTGTGCCATAAACTTTCATGACACTTGGACCTTTTCAACAGCTAAATACATTTACTAGCAGAGGTGAAAGCCCCTCTGGCAACATGCCCCAAATGAGGAAGTCATAAATACAGAATTCCGAATACCTGGCTCCCAAGCACAGTGTGTCAGGGCAGCTCCTTCTCTCCTGAAACAGGCCAGTGGTTGCTCCTCCAGTTTGGTGCTGATGGGCTTTACTCAACACACCTGCTTCCCCATTAATTACCACTGCCATCCTAACATTACTTCTGGCCATGGACAACCCCCTCATTAGTGCTCAAACAATACAGCAGCAATGCGCCACACAGGAAGTGGGTTGCAAGGAGAAACCTAACTACAATTACCAAGACCACAGAAATTTCCCTCTGTACACAAAACAGAGGGTCCAGAACAGGAGAGTGACTTGAGGAGAGTCCTTTTGCAGTGCTCAACTTTGGCACATTCCCACACCTGCACAGCGTAGGAAGAGAAGCAAGAGAAACGCCCAGAGGAAAAAAAACATGCCAAAGAGGGCGGAGAACAGAGAAGAGGAAATGAAAGGGAAGGCAGGGACATGAGTTGTGGTTCCATTTGCATTGCCCACCTCAGTTTTTCCACAGAAAAGCAAGTGTAGCAATAAAACAGTGGGGCCAGATACTCAAACATGCATTAAGTCACTGAACTGCCAGACAGGAAAGCATCGACTCACTCCTGCTAACTAACAGAAGCAGAACACACACACAGGGAATGGGGCAGAGCAGGCTATTTATAAACAGCTTCCAGGAGGGAGTTCACCCCCCCACACACACACACACGCCTGCCATCCCAGTGTCAACAACACAGGGAAATGTTGTTTACTTTCCTATCCTATTTTACATTTCTGGGACTTGTCAAAGACTTCAGAAAAACAGTTCAATAATAAGCTTTTATATTACATAAAATTATTGGAATTCCCTAATCTCTCATTTCCTACAACAGATACAGTACAAAACCGCAGAGAACAGACTGAAAGGTGTGTCAAAAATTTGTATTTTTTTTCCAAGAGAAGAAATAATTTCTTGATAATAAAACAGAAGCAGCACACAAAAGCCATATCCCCATCTTGCTTTCCTTGCAAGGTGCTGCAGCCTCCACACGAAAGAGCAGTTTTGTTTAAGCAAGCAAATAGAACAACAGCTGGCCCTTATCTGCCTGCTCCTCTGTAAGCTGCGGGCAAATGAAAACAGTCAATCCAGGTTTTTCACCCTGTTGAGCTGACAAGCTTTGAGGAAACAAAAAGTCCCAAATTAAACAAAAACACAACCTTCAGTCCTCTTCCTCCTGGTCAGCCCCCAAACCCTCCCCAGAAACTCCCTTGTGTGCAAGGTGCAAGTGGTGAAATGGCTCCTCTGCAAACAGGCAGTGCTCCTGCAGCACTGGGCATGCATTTCCCTGGCAGACTGCAGGGTCTGCATCCCCTGAGCACACGCTGCCACCTGCACAGCCTCAGTATGGCTCTCCCCTCTCCCAGTTACACCCAGGCACAACTCGGGTGTTCCCGGTTTCATTTGTAAAGTCTTTGCAGTAGATGACAACACAGGTTTTCCATCCGTACAGGAGGATGGGAAGGGCTGTCTGACTTGACACAGCTGGCAATAGAAGGAGCTCAGAGGGTGGTTCTGCCAGCACCCCTCACCACCAGCCAGGACTGGGCAGACCCACTGCAGCCCATTGTCAGTGACAGATGATTTCACCCACCTCAGCCTCACAGAGGGAACGCCGTCTGTGCAGAGCTATCACTGGGCACTGCGCAGGTGTACGCAGCAACCCTCACTCCCCTTTTAACAGTCATTTCACGTCTTTCCAGGCAATCAGAAAGGAGCAGCCTGGCTCAGAAGCTGCTATTTCCCAGTGCACAGCACCCCAGCTCAGTGAGACACAGCTTCCAGTTCTGCTGGTCTTCCCTCACTCTGCATTTCAAGCATTGGCTAAAAGAGCTGTTTTCTTCAATCCATTGAGATTTTTGGGCTTGTTTTTTGGGTTTGTTTTTTATGGGGGGAGGAGACAGCAGGCAGGTAGTGTGGAGGGGAATGGGTAAAAAGGGAATCAAAGTCTAAATACAGAGAATGCAGAGACATGCTGAATGAGAAGCAATCTCTCCCCCACACTCCTCTCTCAGAAAGCACTGAAAGCAAATACCCAGGAAAAGGAATAAAAGCCAACAACAAACAGACCCTGAAAACCACAAGTTGATTCTGAGAATACAGAACTTCCACAGAAAAGTTTGCGGAGTGTATACAACTGCAGGTTAACTGGACAACCCAAAACCTGACATTTGTTACGGCAAAGGACAGAAAAAACATCGAACATGAAAGTGTGAAATCACAATCAACTTTGAAGTGCCTCCCTTCACAGGGAAGAAAAAGGACAAAAAAACCCAGTTCTATAAAAACCTCTCATTCTCTAAATAATAACTCACATCAGTCAACTAAAGGATCCCCACAAGAGAAAAAAGTTCTCCAAAAGCATCAGCATTTCAGCTTGACAAACAGTTGCAACAAAATTAATCCCCAAAGTTCAAATGTAAGCTACCGCCACAGCCAGATGAGAATCACTTTGTACACACACTGTAGGGTAACAAAGACTTTTGCCAACGCTTATGTAATTACAATACATAATTTCAAGTTTTAATGCAGACCCCAAATAAGCACTTGGAAAAAGAGCGTTATGCATCTATCAGATCATTGATAAAACACTGCATTAGTTTAATGCATTAAAAAAAATACAACCCTGAATCATGGCTATTTAAAAAGGGGAAGCTATTCTGCCTATGAATGCTTTCCCATTACTGGTGAATGAAACCACAGAAGTGCAATCAGAGGGCAGCAGCAGCACTCGGACAGGAAATGCGTCTTTGTCCCCATAGAAACCGTCAGGGAAACCCATGAAAAACAATACCACTCTGAGTTTCTTATCAATATGCCATTCATTACTTGACTGCATTCAGACTTTGCTCCAGTAATATAGCAAAACATAATCAATTAAACGTCTTCCAGAAGATTCTCAAATGCAACCTTCTGAGTTAGCACTCACCTCTGCCTTTGTTGCACATTCCATTTTTCTTCCAACAGATTCACATTATTCTTCCCTGTAGAGCTTTGGGACTACCAGCAAATTGCTATCCTGCCTTTTGACACTCAAACCAGGCTGTAGGAATCCAACATTCACACTTGCTCTCCAAAAGCAAACAATTTCCATACCAAAACCAGTGGAATTATTTAGAGGGCTCTAAACTCATACGGTAGGGGAAAAAAAATCTTAAACATTTAAAGCAGAGATAACAACTGATAGTTTGAGTGTTTCAGAAGAAAATATCTTCACCGCAGTGAATAAGCAGTCAGTAGTAAAGGAGTCTGCACCTGAATCAATGAAATCAGCTGCCTCTAGTCTGTCCCCAAAGCCATCTGTATGAGAAATAATACCTGAACAACAGCTGAGCCAACCTTCCCATTTTGGGTAGACCAGACCCACAATTTTTGCACAGCAACACTCTCCATATGACAGCCAAATCGTATTTGCTGCTTTGGGAAGAGACTGAAGGAACCATCCAGCCACAGACATTCCAATTACACCATCCAATCGTTACTTAGGCTGGGTCAAATTAGAGGGTTCAGATTTACAGATTCTATGCAGCAGACTCCAGAGATTAGGAAGCAAACATCATTGCCATCTGAATTGCCATTTTTTTTTTTAATACAATTGCAGGTAAATATAAAATGGCAATTTCTAAAGGTGCTTCGCAATATTCCTCCAACAGTAAAAACTAAAAGCACCCAACCAATGTCTCATATTTCAATATTACTCTAACTGAGGCCAGGAAAGCCTTGCCCTAGGTAGAGGCATTCAAGCCATTGACTGCCCAGTGGACCAGGGATTGCTCCTAGGTGGCCAGTAACTTACAAGTCATTTAATCGCCATCAAGGAGTTGGTGAGAGAGGGAAGGCATTAACCAAACCCTGGGCAGATGATTTGCAGCTTTGGTGCAAAGACTCGTTCTGAACTCACAACCAGGCAATCTCCTTGGGGGCAGAGCGGCACTCAGGAGCAGGGGGAAATGTTATGCCATCAATTTAAATCCTGCTCCTTTCACCGACAGATCCCTGTCCAGTTTGTAACAGCACAGAGCATGTGTGTTCACCACACAATATCCTACACAACTTCAGGGAAGAAAGAAACAAACTGCACAAAGGCTGTTAGATAGCCTCTTGCATAATGAAACAGGCTCAAGGATATGTTTCAGAAGACAACTGGGACTTGCAGGCAGCACAGGTTTACAGGATGAACCTTGTTCCTAAGGGAAGATTCCTTCACTGGTACTTCCGCACAATAAGGAAGCCTCTAAAAATTGCATCTCCTCCACCCTTCCTCTGCAGGGATGCTAACAGCACAGTCAGCCCTGCCTGCACCCCCTGGATGTGCAGTACCAGGCAACTTAGAGCTTTTAACTTGTTTTAAGCTGGTCTGGGTTTTTTTCCAAGAGAATTCAACTTAAAAATGCTCTGACTCACATCCAGAAAGGGCTGGTGTCCCAAAGACCTCAGCTTTATAACACTCATATAGGATTGCTGGGAACAGCCTGTCCTGTATGCCACATATTTAGTTTCTTCCATGCCCTTATTGCCTAAGAACAAAACATGTTCCCCAGAGAGTTGGTAGGTAGTGATGCATGTGTTGGGGTGCAGGCTGTGAAGTCCAGTGCTGACCCTTCCACAGAGGAGCTTGGTTACAATAACCTGAGTAATCAATTTTTTGATAAGAATCTGGCTCAGGGCAGCTACTTCACCACCTCACTGTTATCTTCTTACATCACATGGAAGATCAGAGTTTTAAAAGGCTGTGCTGTCAACTATGTGCTACCTTCCCCATCTTTTCTAGGTCTTCTGATACAATGCATGATGAAGCGCCACAGGGAAAGAAAACCCCACAATTTAATTTTTTTAACATAATTGCATGTTGTGAAAACAGCTCTTCACTTTCTGAGCCTACGATGAGTGCTCAACATCTCCAAGGCAAAGCCATGAAATTATTTCACAACCTTACTGAAAACCTTTTGCTCACATGTCTGGAATCCTGTCTCCATGCAAGACACATCTACTAGAAAAGCAGGTGCTCAAGACTAAATATGCCCCAGGTTGGCTCCTGTTTATAATCTCCACCTTTCCTCTCCCTCCCAAGCCTGAAGTAATCTCCCAGTGTGATAACAAGGGCAATTAGAAGAGAAGGTGGCAGATTTTCACTCTGACAATCCACTGCAGCTGTGGCTAGTTGGGCTCCTGCCTCCCTTTCTCACTCCCAGCACAGATATCCACAGATACCCACAGTCTTCACTCATAATTCAACATGGACCATTTTGCAGCAAGTCTATGGATGGAGGTTTTCAAGTCCCTGAAAGGACCAGCTGTTGAGCTGAATTTGAGATGTCCTAAGACACATCTACTCCCAGGGACTACAAAGCACCTTTTGTCAGAGAGATCAATGCCATGATGGGCATCTCAGGAGAGGCACCACCCATGACTGGCATGACAGCAAACACATACCACAGCATCCTGCCTGAACAGGGAGAGTGGAGACAACGAGGTCCCACTATGAACCACAGATGGTCCAGGGGTAAAAATTCCTGCAAACCCCAGAGCTGGGTACAACAGCAAAGGTTCTTGACAGTCATGGTCTCACTGAAAGGCCTTGAGGTGACTCAAGGTCCATTTGAGTTCCCAAATGGAGGACCAGACAGCCGCCAAATCTTCCCCGGCTTTTGCACTCATTTATAACCTTTGGCACAACAATTAGCCCTTTTGACTATCTATGCCCTCAGGGGGAAGATTTAGATTTATGTACTTGACGGGGAGGGTGTGCTGTTCACCACCTGCAGACAGCCTCCCTCTTCTCTTCTGCTGGGAAGGGCACCAAACACCAAACAAATTCAGTGTTGCTCCCAGGAACATGGTGAGAGAACAGAGACTTAGTAACCAAACCACATGCAGGCAAGGGCAGAAACCCTTTTGTGAGAAACAGTTTTGCAACCACTTCATCTTCCGCCCTAAGCCTCACAGCAGATTTGCTGTCCATTAAGAAATTTGCCTTCCTTCCATATTCTAAGAACAATAATTTCTGGTTTGAAATCTGATCTGTGATTCTCCACTATTGAAGAACTTCTGCTCTTTGATCCTGTGGCCCCATTCAGGGTTAGTGCAAAGTGCTTAAATGACAAAATAGATGAAGACTGGTTTTATTTCTAAATCTTCGAGTATTTTAAGAGCACTCCCACTTTGTTTGATTGTCTTCCACTTTAGGACTCTTCCTAGGACTTCGGGAAAATTAATGTACATGTTGTCTATGGAATTGTAATGGTAACAGCAAATTCTAACACATTGATAAAAAAGCTGCCGACCACATTATAATCTGACAAATGCTGGGGAGAGAATCTTACTGCTAACTACACGAAAATGAAAGGTCTGCGTGCAAGAAGGCTGTTATATGCACTTATATTTTTTGTGGGATCAGGTTTGTATCATGAGGATTGCAAACAACATAACTAGGTCATGTTAAAGCATCATCCACTAAAAGCTGAGAAATTAAAGTGGAAAAAATATTCTAAGAGCACCAAGTAAATGTTATGCTAACAGAGGCTTTCTAAATTAGTGTATTGTACTGGCTGCATTCCCCTGGCATAAAGCAAAAAGTGTCAAATCCTGTTTATTTTTATTGAATCCCACCTGCCTCATATTTACTCAAAGAATAGAGGAAAATTACAATATCTAAATACCAAAATTATTTTAATTTTCCCTTCAACAAGTATGATGAATGTACAAGGTCTTTAAGCTTCAAATATTACGACAGCTAATATTTTAATATAATTAAAGGCTTAAAAACACACTAAAGAAATTTATAATTCCCTGACAGCAGAAATGTTCTTGTATTAAGCAAACCATTGAAACAACCAACACAGAAATGCTTCATTTAATTCTGAGATCTTTCAGATGGCTCTTTCTCAAAGCATCTGCTATGTATCAGACTGATGAACTGCTTTATTAGCTATACACTGTGTATATACTGTGTATAGCACTATTTTTAGCACAACCCAAAGAAGCCTCCTTGTTCTACAACATCATTATGGGACACCAGCTAGGAGAAGGGCACGGCTGTTCTGCCCAAGGGCCTACTGTGAGGACAGGCTGTACATAAAAAACAGTAAATAGCATGCCATGAACACAGATAAAATACTGAAAAGCAAGAGCCTCACTACATCAACACCAACCTGGCTTAATACTCAGGACAAAAAACATTTAACAACAGGGATGGAAGCAGAAAACATATAAAGTTTTCTTGTAGGTCATCCACTGTTTTGGATTCAAGTTTCATTCTGAAGTGTAAGGACACAGTTTTTGAAGTGTTTAAGTACCTTAGAAAGACAGTCTGTTGAGATTCATCATGGTAAGTCAGTGTTGTTTTCCATATTTTCAGTATTCTGGACGCCACTGCACTCATTTAATAGATGTGCTGCTGCAGTCTTACAAAACGTTTCCAGCCATGCTGTAATGTCTTAGAACTTCTGCTTCATCAAAATCAGCTGCAGGTTCATGGAGTTTAACTCTGAGATTTAGATACTACAAGACTGGCTATTTCACCTATAGTTTACAAAGGGATCCACAGACACACTTCCCCCTAAAAACCACAACTGCACTACCTTTCATGCAAAACAAAAAACCCATGTAGCAACACCACACATAATTTTTATGGAATGCAATTTACTCTACCTTCAAACTTCCTACAGTTCAGGATATAAAGAAACCATAAATTACCTTGAAACACAGACAAATTTGTCTCTGTTTCCACAGCGGAATTCTGAGTTTCATTTTAAGTGCTGATGTACTTACACACATTCTATAGTGTCAGACACGATCAGAGTCTGTCATGGATTTAGTACATTAAGAGAACACATCTAGTACGACTAGGACCCCTACAAAATTCTCTCAGTGCTATCAGCCTACAACAATACTTTATTCCACCTTCTTATCTCTCAGTTCATTAGAAACATCCCAAGGCACTGTGATTTGCACCATCCAAATAACACACATTTTTAGTGGGGACATCAAGTTGAAGCAAAGAGCACTCGTGGTGCTGCTAGATCAGGAGCCCAAATTGTTGCAAATTCCAGCTGTAATTTAGATAATGGGAATGGGGTAGAAAAGAGTTTCAACATTGTATGCACCCACTTGGAAAACTTCAGGAGGTCTGTTTTTCTATTGAACTACCAGGATCTTATGAACAATGAAAGAAGATGTACTAAGAAATGCTTTAAAATTGATTTTCTTTTTTAAACAAATGGAACTACTTCCATATAACCTCCATACTCCCTCTGGCTCCTCCATTCTGGCAGCTGTCAGCTAACAGCACACAGGCATCTTACTAAAAAAAAATTAAAAGCACCAAGTTTTCCATTCATATGTTGCCTGGATTTTCCATCTTTTCTTCTACCAAAATAAAAGCCATGAGAGTCTTCAAGAAGAGGAAGTTCCAAAGTGGAAGGTACTTAAAATGAACTGCAGAAAAACAGCCTTGAAGAAATAGGAAAAGAACTACTAAGAAAGAGCTCCACTGAAGAGCGGGTGACACACACCAGCAGAGCTCACACACACTTCTCAGAACATCAGTTTTATCTCTTCTCTCCCTCTTTGGTTCATTATGAGCACCAGAGAGCAAGGGATGGTGCAGCACTCATCTGCCAGTCACTGCTGCTGACAGCAGGTCCTCCAGGACTGCTCAGCACACAGGCATCCCCAGCAGCAGCCTCAGACACACAGGAGCTTGGAGGGGTGCAAGCAGCACACCAACACCTCTGTGAACTCAGGAGGACCAGGAAGATTTTTCATTTCTAAATATAGCAGCAGACTGAAAGTGATGACTGATTACAGTACGATGATCAGAGGATGTGAAAAAAGACAGTCACTGCTGTTTGCTTCTATTTCTATCTCACATTTTTTCATTTCTGTTTATTTAGCAGAGAAAGGATTACAATACCTTCCTACTTACAAACCAACATTACATCCAGAAGAAAACCGCATTATGATTATCTTAAAAATAACCAGCAAGTCCTATTTGACCTTTAAAGTGAATTATTGTATAATTAGAAGACAATGCTTAAAACTGAGTAACAGTGTCATTTTGCAGACAACAGCTAAGTTAAAAACATTCATAAAAGCCAACACTGCTATTACAGTACACACCACTTTTCTTGGGTGGCTGAAGCATTTGGCCCTGTGCCTCTTATGTTGCATTCAGTTCCTAGTAAGCAGCAGGGTAGGAGTTCAACAGCATTCAGCACAGGCCTACATCTGCTCCCACTGCACTGCTCTGAGCTCATGCTGCCTTCCCTTGGAGGAGCTCTTCCAAGCTCTGCTCTTCATGCAAAACCACATATGTTTACATATATCCCCAGGGAAAAAAAAAGAAATCCACTTTAACATTAGGACGTTATCAGCTACAACAGAGAACAATCCCTCTCACAACTATTTTGCACAAGTTTCCTTCTTATCTGGATCCGTGGTGCTTAATTATTAAACTAGGAGTAAAAGTTGTGGAAGTGCAGTTTATATCTACCTGCTCTGCTTTTCTTTATGAATGGACATTAAGGACATTTAATTTTAGGCTTTTTTATTTGAAAAATATGAGGAGGCAATCAGACCTTTGGGCTGCAACAGAAAATTGCTTTGCAGACAATCGTCTGAACTGAATTAAGAAGTGAAAATATATATTATTTTTCAGCCTGTAAATAGATTAAAAGGAGAAGCCTATTTTGCAAAACTCAGCTTGCATTTAAAATTTAAGTAGAGAATATTTAAATGGGATCAATGGTCATCTTTATGATGTCATTTTTATTTTAAGATCAGGAACTTCTCTTTCCTGAATGGTGTATTAGTTTTGGTTTTTTTTTAATTTTTAGATCACCAACTTCCCGAGTCTGTGGAGAACTTAGAGAATTTGACTGTTGCTTGTAATTCTCCCAAACAGAATTGATATGCACTGGTTATTTTTAACAAAGCTCTCCAGAATATCCATTTCACTCTGCAGCAGTTTGAACAAGTTTTTAGACAATTTTTAGCATTTAATTAAAAGGCAAGACATCTCCCCATTCCTACTAAGACAGGAAGAAGCACTAAGGCAGGCTCTCCTCCCATTTAGATGTTTGGGGGTTTTGTTAATGGTCATCTTCCAATTTAACCACTCTGTGAAAGCCTGACATTATTCTGACAGTATTTATTGCTCACTGCACATTTACCTTATGTGGAAGTTGCAAATAAACTCATCATTCAAGACAAAGAAGATGGGTAAACACAAGGAAAGAGGAGATTTCTACAGGTACAACAGTCAGCTATTGCTCCACATCAGAAAGAGCACTTCAACAATATACCCAGAGCATCCAGTGCTATTTCTTTCCATCTTCCCATACTCTTTCCCCAAATCATTTACACAGGAGTGTGTATAGGGAGGAGGTATTATTTAAAAAAACCAAGAACAGTAGCTCCCCAAGTACAACAGCTGATACTACAAACAAGCACTCCCAGAGCAAGGCAGTTGTAGTTTTAGTACAATTAGTGACCATTTAATACTCTTGCATGCAGCCTCCAGACCCTCCCAGCATAGAAAACAAGATGTCTTCAGAACAGTCCTACAGAAAACACTTGACTGTTCTCTCTCTTTACACCTCCTCACTGGAATGAGCTATTTCAGTCCTCAGTCCTCTTTAACATATACTGGATCCTCTTTTAACGCCAGGACTTTATGATAGTGCAGCTCTTACACCAGACACGCTTTCAGAGCTTTCCTGCAGGAGATGTCTCCCCATTAGGAATGAGGAAACTCCTCTAGGTGGAGAGGCAGAGGCCATGCACTGATACAAACAGCACTCTGTTTTACTTCAAAAGCTTTACTTGCTTTACTTCAAAAGCTAAACCAGAAGGTAAAATGCCACATCCATCCTACACTCAGGCTGCAAAGGAAAATAAAGTGTACTACAAAGAGTACAATGTCCTGCAACTCCAACTACCTGACCTCAGGCACTCCCAGCCGTAAAGTGAGGGAGACTCTTACCTTTCTTCATCCTTGAAAATAAACTTTCGCAGCTTGAGATCTCGCAGTACCAGTCCACCATCATGGCAGTGTGCAACAGCGGAAGCTATTTGATAGAAGAGTTTGGCTGCCTCCTCTTCTTTAAGCTTCTTGCAGGTACGAACAAATGAGTGCATGTCCCCATAGCTCCTTTCAAAGAACACATATGCTTTTGTCTCCCCAAGAATTATTTCAGTAATTTGGTTGATATTTTTATGCGCAGGCAGACAAAAACATGGTGCTAATAACTCCTGGTAGCAGCCAATATCAAACACCTGCAGGAACAATGAGAGTAAAGCCAGGGTTAGCGACATGAAGGACAGTGAAGTCATGGTACATCTGATTCTGCTAACAAAACCATCTCTAAGTACAATTTATGTCGCTGTTGAAAGCTGCACCAGTGTAAACAGGATGTCACAAACTCATGGCACTGAGGACAAGACAAAGCAGACTGTACAAACCCACACGGAGACACACGTAACCTTGACAGGAAAGGCTAGTCTTCAAAACTGGTAGCAAGCATAGTTACATTAGCTAACACCTGATCAAACCCAGAATGCAATCTAAATTAAGCTATGAAGACCAGTGATGTATAAGGGCAGTACTCAGAAAGGAGAGTGTTTCTTTTCTATTTTCCATCCAAATAAACTCATAAAAAATATAGCCAGTAGCTTTGTATTGAGAGAAGCTGTCATGTTAAATCCACCCTGATACACATGCCTGCCTCTTTTGATTTTATTAACCCATTAAGGCCTTAAAGATTTTCAAGCTTAAAGTATCATCTATTGCTATTCCTATTTACTTCCTGCCTTTCTTTCATCTCTGAAAAACCAGCAAAGTCACTTTCACTTTCCAAGTCTCAGTTCCACAATGGCTGTTTGTAAGATCAGAAGGACAACCCGGGAAATAGCTCTGCCTGTTGGAGCACAGACAAACACTCTTCAAAAAGGCAAAGACAAAACCACCCTGAACTCTGCATTTCAATCAAGCCCTCCATTAAAAGCAAAGTGTCCCTTTACTACTAAGTATGTTATCACTGATCTTATGAATGAGCTGCAAGAATTAAAAAGCTGCTGGGAAACCCAAATATAAAAAGTTACTATAATCTAGTGATGACGAATGAATCAGTATTTGAGTCAATTGAGAAAAGACCACATTACAAGAAAATGAAAGACTTCATTGAGAATAACAGAAGTCAGTGTGCTAAAAGAGACAATGAGCAAAGTACTGAGAGGAGGGATTTTTATTTTTAATTATACCTGCTGTAGAGGACTGCAAAGCAAGTATTCACATTTCCACCAGCATAAAAACTTGATTAATATGTAACCTACTTGTGAGTGCTTTCTTACTTTGGTAAAAAAGAATTTAAGGTAGTCATGTCCTTTGAATGAAATATAAATATGAAGAACTGATCTAGTTCTCTAACCTCTGTTTTAAACTGCAATTGGTTTTTTCCTTTCTGTATTTGTGTTCCAATAGTGGGTATATTTGTACCCTCTCTCAGAAGCAAATATTTCCCTGCTTTCTCTAAAGCTTTAAAAATTGAGTGAGAAAGATACACTTTGATTCAATCAAAATTTACCTGAGGCTTCAAAACCTGCATCATTTAATGCTTCAGAGCACAATCCTAATAAACCCCTTCCACAGAAGAGGACTCAAATCCCAAGAAACTGGGACACCCCATCCTCACAGACCTCCTTTTCCCCTCACCCCATACCTGCACTGCCCTACTCTGGCACAGGGAAAAACAACCTTAAAGGCAGACTGCCAAACAGACCCAGCACATTTTACGGGGGGCGGGGGGGAGGAGGATTAGCACCGAGGCATTCTGGTGACATGGAGCACCAGGGAAGCAGAACCAGGGCGGGGAGGGGGTGTTGCTAAAATCCCTGGTGTGCAATTCATTCCAGAGGAGAATTCATTGACATTTGGATCTCAAAACTCATAAGGACTACATGGTAAGTTAATGGCTCTTGTACAAAGCAGCTGCTATAAAATAAAATTTAAGCAGGAATATTCATGTAGCTCAAACCCTCATGTTAAAAAACATCTTTCCAGAATTCTCTCCTAAACTAGATTATCATAATGTAAATTAGTTACATTTTATGGTTCTCAGACTATGTTAAATAAGTAGTTCTGGATGTGTACCAGTACTGCGTTTGAAAGGGGGTAGATAGGAAGCACTATCATACTGCTAGAGTATCAAATACCTTCTATAAAGGGCTTCTTTGTATCCCAGCTTTTAAGATCCCTGGCCTCAATTCAGCAAATGTCCAATAAGCTGCAGCTTGATTTAGGTCTCACTGGGAATTGGAAGTGAGAAGTTACCATTGTTTGGATGCCACAGAGCCTTGAAGCAAATAACGGCATCTGTACAGTCAGTGGGTGCAGCCAAATGAATCTCGAGAATCATCAGTATGTGTCTGTTATCCAACCCAATGTCTCTGCAAGCAATCTCTAAGAGCATCAGTAAGATACCAGAGAGCACCTCTCTCTGCCGGAAGGCTACTTGACGAATAGTTCTCGTGATACTGCAGGCATTTTAAAGCACACATTAAATTAAGCCGAGTTCAGGACTGACAACTGCATAGTCACAAACTAGCAATCCAGGCTAAGATCGTATTTTTGGAGCACAGTTAGTAGTGCCTCGCACATATGGAAAAACTGATACTATTCAAATGTCAGGATCAGCTCAAAAACACACAGCTTAAATGGAAGGGAAAAAAAAATAACACCCCAGTCTTTGTGAGCTGCAGTTATACTGCTCACACTGTTATCAAAACAGTGCCTTAATCCCACAAACCAAACAGGAAACAAAGACGCGTATAGCCCCCGCTTCACCACTTGCTATGCAAGTTCACCTAGAATTTCATGCGGAGCAGCAGCTTTGTGAGATCTGTTTATTCCATGAAAAGATGCCAATGTCCTAGAGTGCAGCACTGTACTACTGCATCGAGCTGGGCTTTCATTCTCGAAATTCTCATGTTCTGTTTCAGTTTACTAACAAAGCATCCAGTTCAGCATGCAATATTAGTTCTTTGCAAAGCCATGGGCCTTTTTTTCCCTAAATAATCACATGAAGTCCTACGCTGCCTTAACATCGGCTTTTATAACTCAATCAGTAAGCATATTTAAACTGCCCTCTGAACTCCAATCTTCACAAATAGCAAGGAGGAGCAATTATTTTCACTTCTCTGCTACAGCCTAGTCCATAACTTTTTATAACTTATCAAGTATGAGAAACTATTAAAGTCAGCAACACTACTATTAATCCCTGGAATACTAGTAAGCTATAATACATCTACTTTTCCATCTAGAAATTTGCCAAATGGCATTAATTCCGTGTCATAAGAATAATACAAACACTGCAGCATGTGCTGCGAGGTTGCAATTTGCTACGTAGTTATAAAAAATACTACTGGGTACTACTTCAGTTTGCTGAACATAAGTCTGTCTCACTACAGACAATAAGAATCACAAGTTGGGAACAAAGGATAACATTCCCTCAGCTCAAAAAGATAAAAACACCCCTCCACAGATGTGCACGCATGTGGATTTCTTTTTCCCACAGCCCACCTTTTAATAGTAGGAACAAACTGGGAGGAGACAGAGAACAGCCGGCAGGCTACAAAGAGTAGGATAGCTATTTTGTCTGCACTTCTAAAAACCGTAGGTGTGCAGGTTTTATTCTTGCTCAGTTGGGCAGTGGGGGAGGATGCTGTTTGCAAACAACCTCCACCGTGAGGGAGCTCAGGCTGATTAATTAGATGTGGTTCTTCTGGTTTTTTTAAATCACTTTTAAGACAAAGCTGATGGCAATCTGTTTTGCCAACCCCCCGCTTCTCCATCCTCTTCCATACCCCAACGCACAGAATTGAGGGCAGTAAAAATCGAGGAAGTCGGAAGGTCCCAACACCTTAAAATTAGCTGGGGATTCCCTACTCCATTTTGAAAAGTGAGTGCGGGGAAGATGAGGCTTTCTCCTGGTCTGAACTCACGTTAAAACCTACTTCAAGAACGGCTCTTTCCAGAACAATATCCCTCTGCCAATAGAAGGCAGACCTGGCTCCGGGCCACCGCTATAACGTGGCCATTGTCTGGAGAGAGGGAAAAGTTACAGGATTCGCCTATAACCCTATGTCCCTGCCTTTTGTTTTTCCACTGTTCAATAAATGAGGTACACAGCCGTGCTCACCCTCCTGCAAGACACAGAAAACCCAGGCGCGACAGGGGAGAACCCGGGGAGGGGGAGAACAAGGAGAAGCATTACCTTGCAAACCAGCTCCTCGCCGCTGTGCAGATGTACGGCTCGGAAAACGTGGTCTCCCTCGAGAGGCTCCAACAATAAGTATTTCCCGATGCAAGAAACGCAATGCGACAAGTTCGGGGTCTCCGGCGGGCTCGGCGAGCCTAGATTCGGGCTAAAACTCTGGCTTGGCTCGATGGACCGTATGGACGAGAGCTCTTCAAAATCCTGGGTTTTATTCCGCGGTCTCCCATATCGTGCTATCGTGATAGGGGTTGACCTTTGTATGTTCATGAGTATGGAGAAGACCAGCCGAGACGCTGCACCGGAGCCCTGGCGTGGAGAGCGGTCCCTCGCCCGTCCAGCTGCGGCTGCCTTTGTGTGGCGGGGGGGGCGGGAGCGGGAGCGCGGCGGCGGCGGGCGACCAGCCTCAGCGCCGCGTCCTGGGCACAGGGAGAGAGCGCTCAGCCCGCGGCCCTTTGTTCCCGCCGCCGGCCGGGCGCGGAGCGGCGCGGAGCAGCGCGGTGGCGGGGCAGCGGCGCCCGGTGCCGGGGAGCCGAGGGGCGGGCGGCGGCGCGGCCGGGGCTGGGCGGCCGCCGCTCCCGCGGGGCGCGCAGCGCGGACGGCAACAAAAGATCGGTAACGCGGTGTGCGCAGCGGGACCGTCCTTCCGCTCCCCTACGGCCCGGCAGCGCCGCGCTGCCGCGGCTCGGCTGTAGATGGCGCGGGAGCCTCGCCGCTAGCGCCCGGGGCGCTCCGAGAATGCCCCGCGAAACAGCGAGGGAGCATTTAACTTGGGCCGACAAAGCAGCAGGACCGCGGCGGGAGGCTTGGGGGAGCCGCACCGGTACCGCGGGAGCGCGGCGGAGCGCGGGGCAGCGTGCACAGCTCCGCGCTGGCGGAAAGGAACGCGCTGTCGTTGTCGCGACAGAACAAAAAGTGCAACCAGAGAATAGAGAGCGCTCCCACGCTCCCCCTGCACAGCGGATGTGTGAGCGGGGGCTCGCTGCCTTCGCTGCGTTTAATGGAGTTAACGCACAAAGAAAAGAAAAACCGGCGCGGCGAAAAGAGGCCGAGTTCTTACTGCAGGGGCTGGGAGGGCGATAAGCGAAAGGCCGTAAAGGGCAATCAACTGGAATCGCTTAAAAAAAATAAATGCAGAGAGCAAATTTTGTTTGACGATTTTTTTTTTCTCTTGGGGATAGGACATGGGGAGGAGAGGGGTAGCCGCGCCGCTCCCTTCCACCGAGGCACCGTCTCCCCCCCGCGTATCAGTAACTACTTACGTGGCGGGGACGCTGGCTGCCTCCCTGCTCGCTGCCGGCCGCCGCACGCCCGCACGGTGCCCAGCGCGCAGCCCGACTGCCCCGCCGCCGCCGCCCGCCCCGGCCCGGCCCGGCCCGGCCCCGCCCCGGCCGCCCCGCCCCGGCCCGCCCCGCAGCCTCCCCCCGCGCCGGCCGCGCTCGGGGTAAACAAGGTGAGACGACCTTCCGCAGCCGTGCCGAGCCCAGCCGGGGGCTCGGGGGCGGCCCGCCGGCTCGGGGCCCCGGGGATGTTCAGGTGTGTCCACCAGTGTGAGCAACCCTGTGCAGCGGTGGGATACTGACCGCGGCTCTCCCCTGACAGAGCTCCAGCAGGTCCAGCCTCCCCGGGGATTGCCCTTGCGGCTGGGGGCGAGATGTTGGTATTAATTTTAATATCAAATAAAATAATAACAATAATGATGATAGTGGCTTAAGCGCCCCCAAAAGCAGAGTCCGCCCCGCTGCCGGGCGCGGGGGCTGATGCGGTATCGCATGTGCTGGCCGGTTTTTTTTCCTCAATGAAGCAATCGGGTTTTTCCGGGCAGCGCAGGGCCCCGCACACTTAGGGGAGCCCAGGCGGTTGTAGCCTGGTGCTGTCGGGTGGGAGGAGTTCTCCCGACTCCAGGCTTGTCTTAATCCGTCCCAAAATTAAAACGGAGTGGAGGAGGGAGTGCGGGGGAAGGGAGGACAGGGAGAAAACGTAAACCTTTTCACGGAGAAAGCCATGAATGAGGTCGGTCTGTCTCCGCCCAGCACCACTGCGGGCTGTCGGTTTGGTGGGGTTTTTTTGGGCTGCCTTTTTTTTTTTTTTTTTTTNTTTTTTTTAAATCAGTCCCCTTTTGCTTAAGTAACGGGAGTTTAGCTATATACTGAAATTTGATGAGTGGTTCCCTGAACTCCTAATGAGCCTAACATGTACTCCCTAGTTTTTGTCTGGATGTTGGTGGTGAACTTCTTTAAAACAACAACGAAAAAAGCCCAAACCAAACCAAATACTCACACCTCTTCTTCCCCCATTCCCCTCCTGCCCCCCAAAAAGGGGAAAAAAGTGTACAAGCCGACAAGAGAACAGGTCTGTTAGGAGAGCACATCTCTGTCTCGGAGTTGCAGCCTTTGCAGGGCAGTGCCAAGGGACTGTCTGTGTCTCGAGTGTCCTTACCCCACATCAGCACAGGGGAGGATCAGAAATGGGAGAAGAGTTGTTTTGGGGTGAACGCCCATGAGTTTGGCTGATGCCTGTTTTCAAGGCGTAGAAAGAAGTGAGTATGACAATAATGAAATGATCAATGGTGGAGTCAGTCCCAGAGGTGTCTGCTTTGAGGCAAAGAGAAATCACCTCTGGAAAGGGCTCCAAAGAGGCTAGGGATGTTGCAGTCAGGGTCTAGTCTTGACAGGGGAGGCTTTGGAAATGGCTCTCCACAGCATTGCACCTGCCTCATGTCTTCTCCTTCATACTAGGAGCTGTAACTTCCCTGTTTTAAGATAAAGGGGATATAAATTATAGGATTGTAAGATAAATACCATGAGAAAAGGGTTGCCATGATTTTAAATCTGGCAGAAGACGAGAAGACGGAGAAGACGAGCTTCTGGCAACAGAGATCTGACCTGGTGAATGTCACTTGGGTAGTGAGGAAGGACACAGACACAGTGAACTGCAACAACAGTGGGACGACCTGCAGACTCAGTGTTTGCTATTGGCTGTAAAATGAAAAGGTGTTTTTCCTGCCTTTCCTCACTTATTCCTATCACCTCTGAGTACTTTGTAACTTTTCAATACCATTTTTAGAAATGAGATGAGCAGTGCCGGATACTGAATCATTGCAAATAAGGACAAGCCATAAAGTTATGCAATACATTCTCCAGTATCACATCCTGTGATCCAAATCAAACATTCTTTTCTTAGTAGACGGCTTTTTACACAATTTCTCCCTTCCTCTCCCCCTGCATACTCCTTCTGCGTATGACAAAGACCTAGGCTCTCGCATCAACCTTTGTTCTGTAAATAAATGTTTTCTGTTTAACTTTCTTAGTTACCCAGCATCAGCTGGAGCCACAGTCCCTAGCAACTCTGGAAAGGCTACCCAGAGCCTCCAAGTCCAACACGAAGAAGGAGTGAAAGGAGAAAGGGATGAAAAGTCTAATTCATCCTAAGCCTCTGGTTGAAAATTCCTGATTTTTATCAGAATTGGGATCTAAATCTGCAGAAGTGATTCAATATTCAAGTTTGGAATGAAGAGATTACAAATTTTGGGTTCTGAATTAAATCTACATTGTAAGGTGTAGAAGGATACATACAGTGTGTAATGACACAGTTACCTATCCATCAGATGAGTTTTGCTCTTTCAGAATATTTTAATTATTTCTCTCCCTTTTCTATGGAATCCCTCCCCAAACCTAATACTTTGTAAACTTTGATTTTGTTCTCAGATATGTCAATGAAGATACTGCCATTTGAGTCTTGTGTTAAATAAGCTCTGAATGAGCACACCCCTTTATCTGCCTCATGGAGACATTAGGTGTACATAATTCTGTGCCAATTGTTTTAGTCTGTGTCAGCTGAAGTTGTAGAGGAAGATCAACATATAACATGTGCAATGAGAAAATGAATGAGATCATAAAAGTCACATCAAAATCTGAAAACCAAGAGGCCGTTGAAGCTTTGTCTAACTGTGTTCAGTATCCCATAGCTGTGGTGCTTAACCGGATGAGAGAGATGTGACCTAAAACGCATCAGCCAGAATGTCAGGGATAAAGGGATACCCTTGGCTGGTCCAAGTTTAAATGTTTCATGTTCACAACACTTAGAAAGTTCAGTTGGTAGTGGCAAATATTGTTTCATTGTATTTTCTCATTCAATTGAATGAGAGAAATTTTCTGAGTATGTATGATGAAACAGTTAGTGAATCAATGGTACCTACCAAAGAAGTAGCCAGCAAATTGGCATATGACAAAGCTATCATATCTCCCCATGACCTGTCTGAAGACACATCAGAATGAAGTGAATTAGGAAGGATTCCTTTTAAGACTGCTTACTGACCAACTTTTGCTCTTTGGACTTCATTGTGCTGATCTACCTTGCCTGGAAACTGTCACCAAAAGAGACAATCCAATTAGAAGTTTCTTTATCTTTTAAACAGATCCTACAATTATCTACTCCTTTGATGATGTTGTCCAGTAGTATGGTGCTGAGTTCCTTCTCTGGAATTGCTCTTTCTGCAGGAAATGCAGCTGCAGGAGGGGAAGGGAGGAGAGGGGGAGGCAAGGATGTGTGTGATGTTCGATGTTCTCCCTGAAGCATTTTTCCTATTCTTAAATATCCCAGAAGAGTCTATGGAGAAGGCCTTACATTTTCCTGCTATGGAAATCATCCACCAAACTCTCCCCTATTCTGTATCCAAGGTTTATCTGCAGGTAAACAGCAGAAACAGGTGTAGAAATTGGAGTTTCCTGTTTTAGGGACTGAGAAAAAAAATTTTAAAAGTGTGTCATAAATCTGACCTTGTGAAAAGAAAAGTATCTTTTTCTGTAACTCTGATTTTCAATCTGTTTTATCTTTTAACATCTGCTTTTGCAAATATGGACTCTGTGTGGACAGGAGCCAACCCTCCCCTCCAGGCCAATAGCAGTCTTTCTTCCATTGATGTCAATGAGCTTAGATCAGAGCACAAGTCTTGTGAGTGATCAAAGACAGTTCTACATTTAAAAGACTTCCTTTTCCAGGTCAGTCTGCTCCTTGTCCCTTTACAGAAAATATATTATCAGTGTACAAACACGAGCTAGAATAAAAAGGATAATAATTTTTGAAGTGGTAAAAGAAAGACCTTAATTTTATTTTTTTGCTGATTTACAAAGTGGAGAGCTGAGCCTACTGGGAACATTAAACAACTATTAAGTAGCGAGAACTGTCATAGTAAGAAGACAGTCTTATTTCAGCAAAATTAATCCAAGTAGCTAGCTCAAAATATGCTTGAAAGTACCTTTCCATCAGTTGTCAAGGCTGGATCTCCATGCCAATTTGAATATGTTCTTCTATTTTTGTGATTGTTTTTACTTATCGTTTTGTGCTGTAACTCTAGAATGTTAGTAAGGAAGGTGAAGGAAAGTGATAAATCATGGGACAGTAAAGGGACAAGTCTTTCCACCATACATCAAAAAGGCAATTCAAACTCACGGAGACAAGCATCTCTTCTTTAAAAAATCTCATGATTTTGACTTTTGGTATGTGCATCCTTTTTTTTTTTTTTTTTTTTAATGAGCTGCTGTCAAGAGGTAACTTGATAAGAAATGTACCCATTTGCATGAATGCATGTGTGGGGCTTACGTGTGTGTGAAGTAAGGATACAATAAAGTATGTAAGGATAAATACCCATGTGCCATATCTGCAATCAGAATCAAGCCTTAGGCTTCATTCTTTACTCAGGCAACAAAAAGAAAAGTTGTTATTGAATAACTCAGTGCAAGATTTACAACTAACTACAGTGCAATAAAAAATAAAAAACCCCACTCTAACATATAATTTATGTACAGAAGCCAGTTAAATGAGGTAGAGAGAAGCAAGTCCAACATTTCTGTGAACTGCCTTCTTGTTATATTGTATATTAATTGCAAAGAAAAAAGCAATTACCCAGAGTGCTTTGAGGTTTGCCGTTATATGTTTGTTAATCTAGGACACAAAAAGTGTCTTTGTTGTCCTCAGAAAAAAATTCTGTGTATGAAAGAATGTTCTGCCCAGGAAGCAAAGCAGTCTTCAGCTCAAGAGTCAATAACCTTTCTCTCTGGTTCTGGGTCTCAGTTAGATATTTCCAAGCAATCATATTACATCCCCAGGTCCTAGCTATGGCTACAACCACAGTATGTTCCCAGCCTAATCATTCCTGGTAGTTTGCAAGTCTCCATCTGCATGTTGAATGCGTTGCTGATGGGTTTCAGCATTAGCAAAAGCAAGTTGACCTTCTAAATCACAACACTGCCCTCCAAATCTGACTGTCAAGGCTGTGGGCTGTTGGCTCCCACAGTTAGACCTTACATTTCTCTGTTACCACTAACTCTCATTATTCACAGATGGCACCATTCCCAGAAATTAAAAAGTGGTTGTGTTATGTATATCCATATCAATGTTATCCCTTGCTAATTGAAATCAATCTTACATAGTGGAATTCTCTTCTGAACATCCCCCTCTTTTAGCTTTATGAAATAACATGAGGAAAAGCACTCCCTCATTGCTCACATATAAGTACCACTTCTTTTCTATTTTCCACATTTTAAGTTATATGATATTGCTAAGAGAAGAAAAAGGGGGGTGGGCCATATTTCTTTTTATTTCTTTTGTAATGAGCCAGGTGAGTAGAGCAAAGCCATGGGTGTAAAATCAGGAAGAAAAGTGCTATGTTTGCACATCCCAGGGAAACCCTTATAGGCAAGAGAAGATATGAAGTGTTGGGGCTAGTTATTCCTAACCTTTTAAGATTGAACACATTCTAAACAGTTGCCATTAAGGTCTCTTTTCTTTTAGGGATGTACAATACTCATTTTTCACTTGTGTTTTCCTTGGGGAGTTGTTTTACAGACAAGTGCATGACCTGAGCCAAATCCCTCTTAAGCAGGTTTTGCTTCCTCAACTGCACCCATCAGCATGATGCTGGTGGAGGCGAATGTGAGATGGAAACATGACAACTGGATGTGCTTCTAGGAGCTGTTCTCCAAAACCTCATTGTAATCCTTTGTGTTGCCAGCTTTTTGGGTAGCACTGAAAAATAAGCAGGCTCCCAAAGCAGAGCTAGAAAGAAACATCACCTCCATCATTCACAAAGCCCCTCTTGTGCACAAGAAGCTCCCATTTGGATCCCATTCTTCACTCAGAAACATCTTTTTTTCATTTACTTAAAAATGTATGTTACAGCTGCATTCACAGATGTAAAAGGTGTAAACCACCTTGAGACCATTTCCGACTCTTCAGCATGAGTCATGAGCTTACCTGGAATTGATTCCTGTTGAACAAGAGAAGGACTTGAAAAGGACTAGATAGAAAAGACATCCAGCTCCAGCATAGGAAATGGTACGTATTCGCAGTAGTTGCCTACACTTAATGTAATAGAAAGGATGTGTCTTCAACTTTCTATTGGACTTCCTTGTATATTTTTATACCACAGCAAAAACTCCCCTATTAGGCAGTGTCTGTTCCACATGAAAGCACTTACAAACCATAATCAAGTTACTCCTTAGCCTTTGCTTTGATATACTAAATCTAAATAGACTTACCCTGTGGAGTCATTCCATTTTACTGCCAATTTTTTCTTTATTCATATACTTGTGGTCCTTCTCTGAACTACCTCAAATTTACCAACATCCCTCCTGAGCTGCTGATATCAGGACCGACATTATTCCAATACTTTTATTGATGCCAGGGTCAACCCGCTACAATGTCTAATGCAGAAGTAACAGAAGCCTTTATTGCCCTGTGATGGATAGCATCTCTGCCGACTGAAAAAGATTGCACTGGCCTTATTGGCAACATGAATTCAGAGGGCTCTGGGGCTCAGCTGGGGGTCTATCAGGACCCACTATTTATTCTCCAGTCTCAGATTCCCAAAGAAGAACTCTTATGTGAGGTAAGGCCTGAGGTAGTTGTTCTTAAATAGGTCCTTTATGTTGGGTGAAATGGAAACAAACACCTGGTATTCGTTTTGCACCTGCTCCTCAAGCAATGCCAAATAGGCATTGCCCACTTCTGCCCACTTCCGAATTTTGGTTCCTTGAAAAGTAGCATTAGCAAAGGCACTGCTTCCTTCTGTACTGCTGGAATACTTGTTAATTAACACGGGGCTGATAAGCAGTGCCTGCAGAACCCACTCTGTGAGCCCCACTTCAGGTCAGGGTGTTGGATCCTATGCTAGCCACTTTAAAACAAGTTGGTTGTCTTGGAGAGTTCATCGTGTTAGTTCTGATTTCCATCAGAATTGGTCATAGTACTGTATGGTAAATGCATTCAAAGTCTAAGCATAAAATATTACCACAATTACTTTTATCCACCAAATTTGTAGTCTTATAAAAATAGCACATTAATTTGATAAGATCTTTCTTCCATTAATCTGTGTTGATTGCCATTAATTAAATTGTACTGTTTTAATACCTTATTAATTGACTTTTCTATCAGCATCTCCATCACTCTGCCTGGAATAGACGTCAAACTGACAGGCCTATAATTACCTGGTTGCCCTATTTTGTCTACAGAAATATTGGCAAAATATTAACTTTCTTCCAGTCCTTCCTCAGAGGATGGGTTTTAGCCAGTGTCTACATCTTTCTCAATTGTGGCTTTTTGAAGATCCAATGAAATTTTTCTGAGTTGCTGTAAATTATTATTCACATTTTTGTTGGTTTAAATTTTCTCCTCCAGGCTGGCTGATACATCTCTTAATTTTTTGAGCTTTGTAGAACAGGATCTTTCAGGGCAATTATATAAATTTTACTGGTTAGGACTTTATCCTGCTTGCGTGTAAAATATAAAATGCATTTTAAAAGCACAGAAAACAAAGTCATTGCAACAAAGTCATTATGACTTTCACCTAAACAAGCTCTAAATTTTGTGATTAATACTTCCCTGTCAGGATGAGGTCTAATGTAGAAGTTTCCCATGCCAGATACAGCTCTCTTTGAGTCAGGAAGTTGTTTTGTGTATTTTTTCTTGAAAATCCAAGAATGCCTTAGTACTTGCATCATGAGACATCCTTTTGCTCCCCCTTCAGATTTATCTTGCCAGGACTGAAAGTGCCATATATAGTGAAAGGCTTTTAAAAGGCTAATCGTGAAGGTCACCCTACACCCAGAGGTAGGGCTGGTTAGATGAGCCAGTTCTGTGTTGTTTGGAACAAAGCCTTGCCTCATGCTACACTTTCAGTGTAACCATGCTGCTGGCACTGAAGGCTGAAGTCCATGAGAGCGCTAAAATTGGGGAGTTTTCCTTGAATGCTGGCCTGGGTATCATCAGAACATTAGCCAGAAAGAGTTACTGTCATGATTCTGGCAGTTGTGTGCTGCTGCTGCCCAGGTGTGTCGCAGTCTTCAAATGATAAGCATCAGATCTGCTTCTACCTGGAGGGAAAAAAAAAAAAAATCATGTCATTGTGCTTCTGGCTGAATGTAGCAGAGGTCTCTTTCAGGTCTTGTGGAGCATGAACAGTAGTAGTAGCTCTGCAGGCACCAGCCTGTGCCTCTGTTTGCAAAGTGCTTCCTGTTTGGATTTCCATGAGCATTTTTTTACCCTCCATTTACTTAAGTGATGACATTGACCAGACAAAAAGATATATGATCTTACTTAAAATGAGTTTTTCTTCTCTTCAAGCATAGGAGTTTTGTAAGTACACTAAAACCATAAAATGACCTTACAAAATCAGAACAGTGATCCATCTCATGCAATGTCTTCTCTCACACATAGGGCAACAGCCAATGTACATGGCAGAGGACAAGAACAGTGCAAGGACATAATGGCACAGCCTCAGAGTGATGTCTCCCACTCCTCTCCCAGTGATTTGCAGACCATTTGCTTGCTGAACCAGCAGCCGTTCCTTTCTCTTTGATAACCATCAGTGGATTTCTCTACAGCAAATCCTTCTGATTTGCTTTTGAGCCTTCATGTACTCTCAGCAACTGCAGCATCCTGTGGGTAGGCATTCTATAACTTAATAGTATATATGGAGAAGTAACTCTTTGTTTGAACTTGTGTCATTCAAACCTCCTAATTTCATTTGATGCCCCTTGTTACTGTGTTAGAAGAAGCAGCAAACTTACTTCTGTACTTCTGTACTTCTGTACTTCTGTACTTCTGTACTT
>VZDJ01006028.1:9847026-9859376 GCA_008694505.1 Cyanoderma ruficeps | reverse complement strand
TACTTCTGTACTTCTGTACTTACTCTCTCCCTGTTGTTCATGATTTTACAGGCCCTGTAAAAAGCTCCCATTGCTTTTCCCAGCTGAAAAATCTCAGTCTATTTAATAATTCCTTTTATAAAAGAGCTCATTTCACTGTTCCTTTTCTGCTTCTGCTATACCCTTTGGGATGGGAAACCGGAAACCTACTCAATTTTCAGGGTACAGCAACTGTATGGATTTATAGTGACACGCTGTTTGTTCTGTATTTCTTTATAATAGTTGTTGATACTGACTTGCATTTCTGATCACTACTAATTGCTATGCTGAATGTGACGGTGTGTGCCCATGGCTGTATTAATGACTCCAATGTTTCTGTATTCCCTCCATGATCAGAGCCCATTGTTGGGTCATGCAGTTCAGGTTATTTTCCTTCTTGTGAACTGTTTTGCATTTATCAATGTTGGATTTCCACTGCTGTTTTATTACCCAGTCGTTCTGTAGCCTAAAGCCCCTGTGTAGCTCCTCAGAGTCAGTTTTCCTTTTTATTACCCCACATGAGCAAACATTGCAGACACATTATTTACTCCCATTTCCTGATCACTTTGAATATTGCCTGCAGGACAATGTATGTATTACGTGTTTGGTATTTGAGCAGCTGGCACCACAGAGTAATGCCTGAGCCCATCTCCAAGGGGATGCAGCCATGCTAGAATGGGTGAGCTCAGCCTTCCTGCAAACTTTTTGGAGGGACAGAGGTAGCCTTGTCTCCCTTTCCTTCTTGAAAATAAGGTATGTACCTGAAGAACCTAAGTGGAAATCAGGGTCACCCTGGGCTCTGTCAGTAGCCAGCAATGGCCCTCCTTAAGGATAACTTAAATTCTAGGTGAGCTAAAAGGAAGTTTTCTGTCTCTGCATCAACAATAGGTCAAAATTCTCTGTTATTAAGCACCTGTTTTGAGTATCTCCAATGGGATGGGAGGATAATTCCAGACTTCAGTTTGTAAGGGTTTTTTTGTAAATTGTAGACTGTGCAGTTTTGCAAACAGAGGGAAAGCAGAGTTAAATGGTATCACCTAGGCTGGAACACTGGCTATTTGAAGCATGTTAAAGCTGATCTATAATTCACATGCTTATTTTGACAGGCTGGCTCTTGTTAGTTTTCAATGGGTGTGGGAGGAAATAGCAGTGCATAAAACTTGCACATTACTAATACCATTGCCATATAAAACAAATATTTGAATAGGAAGTTTCAGAAATGATTCAGTGCTCTAACTACAGAATATCCTACAGGAATTTTTTTATAGTAACAGAATTAATGAAAAGCAAATCCTATTTCTCCACCATGGGCATAGGGTGGTCCCAATGCAGCAGAGCCAATGTGATACTCCATCTCAGGGATAGAAAAAGCAGCCTCTACAGATTGCTGGCCCCCTGGGTGACTGAATCTTGCTTTGAAAGGACTCCTTGAGCTGAGAGGTTGCTATATGCTTTTTAAGTGTCTGTAGCAGATCGTGTGTGGGTGCAGCAGACAGGGGCTAAAAGCCCTGAGCTGCAATACAGAAGCAATTGAAAGGCATTCTGTTGTTGCTGCTCTACCAACTGCAAAGGAAAACTCTCTTCCCACCCCTGCAGACTATTCTAACCACATCCTTTGAAGGTACTGAAGTTATTTCACTCACTTAGCCCACAGTTTTCTCAACATTAAGTCATAACTTGAAAGCCATGGGGTGAGGAGATAATTGTTACGTCAGTAACAACATTGCATTCAGACACTGTCATAAGCAAAGGATTTCTAGGTGCTGAAAATGTCATATGATCACCAAACAAAGAAGCCAAAATATAACTTTAAAAATAACCACCTTTGCACCATGGATTTGTAGTTCACTGAGAACAATTTGCACAAAGCTTAGTCTCAGATCACTTTTTATCTGCAGTATGGCTGTTCATCTGTAGTTAGAAACAGCCTGCAAAGTTTGACACAGATGCTGTGTCTTCTCATGTTTTCTGCTGACTTTATCACAAAATAACTTGGAGCTTTCTCAGTTTGTGTCTCAGATCTCTATTGGAAAATGAGGGAGAAGCACTTCGTTAACTCCTGGAGAACTGTGATTGTTTCAGATGCAACAGTAAAAAGGGGATACATGAATTTGTGAAGCTGAAACAAGTTTGATGCATCCCTGGCACCACTTTGGCAACCCTTACTATGTGCAGTGACAAAACATTGTCTGTGAACTTCAACAGCTTGGTCAAGAAAAAGTTCTGGTTTTTTTTCAATTTACAGTAACTTTTATAATGTTGATGAGTGTATGATAGGTTTTTGACTCCGGAAAATCCACCTCAGACTGGAGAATCCCCTTTATTTTTTTAAAAGAGGAAAAGCCTGCTAGTCATGTCTGCTTTGTTCCTAGAACCACTTTTAGATTGAAATGTGTACTACTATTTTTCACTTGTATCTATTTTAATGATCATATATATGATACTGCAACAGGTGGGGTTATTTATACACATGGAAAAAGATGTTAGATCTCTAAGTTGTTCAAGATCTTAAAATAACTTGTGTACTAAAGGAATCCTTTCTGTTAACCTTAGAAAAGGGTGGAGATGTGGGGAGAAAATGAACATAAAGTTGTTTTATTTGTA
Organism: Cyanoderma ruficeps; assembly: GCA_008694505.1. Classification (NCBI taxonomy): domain Eukaryota; kingdom Metazoa; phylum Chordata; class Aves; order Passeriformes; family Timaliidae; genus Cyanoderma; species Cyanoderma ruficeps. The sequence continues at coordinate 9,856,754 of VZDJ01006028.1, read as the reverse complement.
CCACAAGACCTGAATGAATAACTGTTGCAATCTAATCTTTCTATGTAGGTCTTCAGTCTGTTACTTCCTGGGATTTCATGTTGGTTTTTTTTTTTTTCTGACTTCCTCAGCTAAGATGGACAAATGGTTATTGAACAGAGAAGTTTTACATTTTCAAAGTGCAATAGACCTGAGAAGTGAATATTTTTTCCCAATCTTAGGTATGTGGAAATTATTGAAAACAATACTAGACTAAAGTAAAGAGCTGTCGCTTAAACTCAAAAGCTTGTAACATCCTGCAGCGGTGATGCAACAGTTCACAAGACTGAGTGAATAGCCAAGTGTAATTCTGATCCCTCTACTTTGCCAGGCTGTGACACTGGCAGACTTCCAGAATAAGCCAATTTCAGAAAAGTGGAGCCTCCAAATATGATCTTCTGTCAGTCACAAAGATTTCCGCTCCAGGAGAGGAAAGATTCATCTGGCAGACTATAATCACTACTGTAGGAGATGGTGAAAGAAGTGATCTTTCCCTGAGGGCGATGCCAGCCATCCAGGACCAGTCAACACCTTGAACTGTGCTGGGAAGTGGTGGTGACTTAGCTCAAGTATCACTATATCTCATCCCACTCTTGTGATGCAAACCACTGTTTTTTCTATAGATGCTACAATTGCAACTCCCAACCTGTGCTGAAACAATCAAAATGCTTCAGAGTTTCCAGAGCCATCCCCATTCTGGGCTTTCACAGAGAGAAATCAGCAGTGAGGCTGACAGTCACACCTGATTTTGGGGCTCTTACTGCAGGACAGAGCAGCCATCCCCAGACCGCTTCCTGAGGGATGCTCTGCTTTCTCCATCCCATTGTAGGGTAGCAGCTACAGATTTCCATGGCTCAGCCTGGACAGTGTGTTGCAGTACATGAAGGCTTCAGCTTGGAAAACCGTGGAAAGAGGGAAAGGTTATAACCAAGATATGCAGCAGCATCTCACAGCTCTCCTAGGTTTTTTATCTCCATAGGATCCAGTGCCAGCTGCAGAAGGAGGGGAGTTTGGGAAAAGGTTAGTTGTAAATTACCAAGGGGTGTTTCTCAACCTAAAGTGTGGGACCCAGAACCAGAATGTCTGCATGAAATCAAATAACTTGGATATACTGGCTAGCTGTGATAATAAATAGTCCTGAATGTATTTCAAAACAACTAAAAGACTGTTGTTATTTAGGTAGAGTGATCTTCATAACCTTTTTCTAACCTGACCAATCAACCCCCCAAGTTTTCTTTCTACAAAATCATATAAAGGAGTATACTGTATCTATGACAAACCTGAGTCATTTGGGTGGTCCTGATAATGGGATACTTCATTAGATATGAGCTTTAGTTTTGGTGCATTCTGTGGCTCCTGCCAACACCTTAAGAAGATTACCGTTTCTGGTAAGGGCTCAAAACATTAAAGGAAAACTAAAAAGAGAGCAAGTTCTTTCAAGAGAATAAAGCTGATGCTGTGGGCAATTGGAATGAACTACATCAGCTTTCAGAGATTAAAGACAAAAACTGCAAAGAAGATTTGCCAGTTGAGACTCTGTGTCATTAGAGATCCCTTTTTTTACCATCAAAATAAAAATAATTTAAAAAATGAAGCTGTATGTGCATTTGCTTAGGAGTAGGAACAAGCAACCCTTCCTCCACCTACCACTCAGCTGCTGCTTTATGTAATGAATGACTACTCATTTTTAACATTTTTGGTATCTTACCTAAATAAAAGAAATGAAAGGGCAATATTCATTCAAAGAAACAGCTGCCCATCTTGATACCTGTAATTATCTATAATAATTACTAATATAATTTAATAATATGGGCAAAAATGTAGTAGTCAGGCAGTCAGTAGTTCCTTTTTACAATTATGAGCAAAGTTAGTTGACTTTGTGATGTTAAGGTTGACTAACTGTGTTAGTCAAGGGAAACACTGTTTTTTGTTGTTTATAACCTTATCAGGCTCCAACAAACTGAATTGAAATACCCCTGCCAGACATCTGTCTCAACCTCATTTTATGTGTTTCCTTTTGGAAAAATTCAGTTTAAATGGTGCTTTGGGCAAAAAATCAAAAAAAAAGACAACAGAGTCTATGTTTGGCCTCATGTGTCATTCATGGTTCTTTAAGCCCTGTGCTTAAACAGAAAATAAAAAAAAATCAAAAAGAGAGAATTCTTTTTTTTCCCCTACCACTGGAGAAATATTTTTGATGGCCCCACCATGAAAGAAACCCACCTAGCCTACCCTAGTACTACCAAAATATGAGACCCAAGTTCACTTAAGAGGCCTCTTGCAGTGACCATAGTAGTAGTTCTGCCAAGAGCTACTAAGACTAAGCAGGATTTTCTGCACATTACAGGGGATGTTGTAGAAATGCCAGACAAGAACCATTTCCACTTCTGGACTCTCCTGTCATTCTACATTATCAGATAGGTATAAATTGACAGCAAATGTGCATATTTCTCTTGCTTTAATAAAGTGTTCAAGATCATTGATCTTGCTCTGCATTTTTCTCAATGTCTCTGGCATGATTATCTATTAAGAGATAACAAAAAAGAGGTCAAAATGACTTTAGTATAAATTCTATACAAAGAACAGATTTAAGGTAATTTGTTAATAAAACTGAAGTCCTTACTTTGGACAAAAGGGCTAAAAAAATAAACCCACACAGCTAGCACCCTGTTCAAAAAGGAATTACTAATGGAGGAAAAAAGCTAAAAACTAGTAGAATTAATATTAAAATTGTTAACACTTATATATGATATAACAGTATTCTTAAAAGATTTATCTCTTGAGAATTTTAGTGAGTAGCAAAGTTATCTGTGGGTGTGACTAGCTTGGCTCACTGTGAAGAGTGTTCAGCTTCATGCCCTTAAAGAAGAGGTCACTGTTTCAGTGACAAAGAAACTGTACCATGTACTAGAAGTTCAAAATATCTATTGTATTTACCAGTGGGTTGGAGGAAAATAGTACATGTAGCAGTTAGACACAAAATGTCCCCTTCAAATTTAATGACACATCTCTCTCAAATTAAAAGGTCGTATGGCAGAATACACACCAGAAAAAGTTTAGATAAAAGATCAAATCTAGAGTAGATTGATCAATAGTAGCAAGGAGCTTGCAGTGAAAGATTACAGTGTTTTAACAACTGGAAGGCTATTTGGGGAATAAGGTAAATAATCTGAAAGGGCTTTTTTTTTAGAAGGGAATAAAGGAGATTTCGAAAGTTAAATCTCTCAGCTTTCTTATTACATCATATTTACATAATCATATCCAGATGCTTTAGGCAATAGTTGCTTCCTGTGCTTACAATTTGCTGTTGTCTCGTCATTCCTTTATTAATCTTTGTGAGGATTAGCAAAACAAACAAGATAACTGTGAAGCTGAAAACAATTCCATGCTGCTTCCTATGAGAAATTCTTTCCAGTTGTTATCTTTACATAACCTGGATTTCCTCATGAAATGTGTTGGGAATTTTTTGCTATAGGTATACCTTTCAGTCTCAGAGGTAGCAAGGCCATCCTCTTTCCCCACTCTCAAAACATAGGTAGGATCCTGCATGCCCAGAGCTCACTGCAGGAACAGGGCATTGGCTTTTTAAAGTCTTCCATTCAGCCTTTGTATGCAGGACCATGCACTCCCACAGTGGCCTGTAAAGAACAGTACCTTTCACATTATTGTCTAGCTAAAAATAGCCCATACACTTACTATAACATGGCATTTACCAAGCAGCTATTTCCTCTGCCTGTCAGCAGAATAAAATATACATAAATAAAGTATCTTCTGCACACTGAAAATAGCACTCTATAATCATCCCAGTGCACAGGACAGAGTTATTGTGCAATGACAGCACACCTTGTTGAGTGATAGTACAGAGCTTTTGCCCTTTGCCTAGCAACATACCAAAGCATGGGATCAGAGTCTACACCCTGCCTTATTGCTCAATTAGGACCTGGCAAATGTCTCTTGATGTTACCCTGGCCTATATCCACATATTTTGCTAACATATGTAACTCCCATTGATGTTGTTAAGGACAGACATGGTTAAGTGTCTTCAAGATCTGAGGCTGTTTGTGTCTCGGATTCTCTTGCAGGAGTCAGAGCCATCAAAGGAAGAGAGGCTTTCTTGGCTGATGAAGCACAGGTAGCATTTATCAGAAAGTCTTAACTGTTGAATCAAATTAATTAAGTTGAATATTGCCCCGAAGAGTTTGCAAAGTAAAGACGCAGTCACAATAACCCCTGCAATGTCCTTGATAAAGTATCCTAAATATTATATATATAAAATTACAGTTTAAATTGAAAATATGTATTCAAAGCATAACCTGCCTTTTTATTTTACTGTAAGTGTATGCAAATGCAAGGTGGTGATTTTAAAGCACTGTCATCCCAAGACTATAATTATTCAGGATTAGGTGGTCACTCAGAGTCCCAGGGAAGTAGGATCACTGCATTTCTCCTTGTCATGGGAGCCACCATCTCGGTTCATTTGAGTCAGAGGAAAGACCACCTCTGTGTTAAACATGCAGCTGCTGGGAATTTTCTCTGCTTTATGACCAGTTCGACAGTAAAGCATGTCTCATTTTTGTGAAACAGTAGTCACACAAAGTAAGGAATGGTAAAATATCTAAAAACACTCTAATATATAAAAACACTAAATTGCCACTTCTTCTAGGTTTATCCTTCATTTTCTGTAATCAGTATTTCTAAAATTGGCTTGAAATCATTTTTGTAATTTCCTGGCAAGATTTGACCAGTAATTAAGGTGATATGTCCTATATCCTAAGAGTCAGAAGTACCTAATTGTATACTTGGGGTTTTGAAGTGAATTGGACAAGATCTGAAAAAACAGAACTCCCATCTAGTCCCCTCTTGTCTCCAAACTGAGAGGTTGTCTTTCCCAGTAGGAGCAGAAGCTTAACATTGTGAAAATGTCTCCACAAATATTCTCTTGTATTTCAGAAGACCTAATTTAAAGGGGGTTTTAAATGCCTTTTTCACAGTTTCCGCTGAATGGATAATCACAGGATCATCAACAGAAGTCCCAGAGTGCCAGTTCAGCCACACCTTTGCCCTGAATGGAGCTCAGAGCTGGAGTTGTACCTATGTTTCCCTAGGACTGGGTAACAACCTATCTGAGTACTGAAAAAAAGTTGAGGTTTTCCTAACACATACAGATGCAGAAGACCCTAAGCAAGGTCTGACACATTCACGGGACAGAAATGTGCAACAGAAGAAGTTGCGCACAATCCCAATGGACCTAAAATTAGCATCTTTATGAAATAATGGAATATTTTTTAACAATAAACAGAAAATAGAGGAAGACTTTTCAAACAAGTTCAACTAAAATTTCAGCCCTCACTACAGCTCAGTGAAACCATGCCAGTGAGGCACTAACTGATAAATAGATTCTCTACCATCAACTAAGGCACAAATCTCCCAGTGAAATTTTTGCAATGATTGTGACACTTCTGTTTTGTTTTGTGGATGCTCTGCTGTGTAATCAGGAGGGAGTTCACGTTTCATCCTTACTCCCATTGGGGACAGCTAACATCATAGCTGTGTCCTACGCAGTTCCATATTTTCAAAACACTTCTAGCAATATGATAACTATGAAATTTCTATTGCTCTCAAGTTTTTCAAGAGATCCAAAATATCTTTGTAAAGTCAGGCAGATAGAATGATAGTAAGGCAGATGGACAGGTAAATGCATCATGGTCACATTAGCCCTTATTCCTTAGAAAACTAGATTGAGCAGTACAAAGAACTTATGAAATAATGAATAAGATTTTTCATCAGCTTTAAAGCTTTAATGAAGAGCAGAATTATTCCTTCTTGTGAAAATGTAATACTTAGTAATACCTAAAAGTTGTTCCTAAAAGAAACCTAGATTTTAAAAAATTTGGATAGGGTGCTAGTTAAGAGCCTATTCCTACTATCCTGTATGAACAGACTGAACTTACATTGGTACAATCATTACTTTTTATGTGTTTGAATGGAAGTTTCTCTTGCAAACAAGCACATGATGTTTCCTTAACAAAAGTAAATCTCCATACTCTGGGGGATTTGAGTGCTTATGTGTTTATATTCCACAAGACCATCACTCTCATGGATGTACCTTTAATTCAGCTTGTGGAAGATGGATCTTCTACACCTCTCTTATCAAGGGGATTGCAAAAAGTTGGTGATGTTCAGGGAAGAAAACTGGAACTGTATCCAAAAAGTTGGGACCATAAAAATTACCTTCCTATGTTCCCATTAGTTTGTCATTTGAGACCAGAAAAAAAATAAATTACAGGCTTACACATACACTCATTAGAGTGCTGCATGACAATCAAAAAGCCTTTCCTAGTCTCATTAGAGTACAACAGTGTGTTGTGGCCAGACCTTTCAAAGCAAGGTTTTCAAATGCAAATTATCCAAGTCATTGAGAAACCTGGTTCTCAGAAGCTCTAAGCACCTCTGACTTCCATCAAAACATTGAAAGTGCCCAATATTAAGATTGTAGAGCTTTGCAGCGTAGGATTTTCCAGAAAACCTAAACAATTTCAGAGTCAGCATCAGTTGCACCACCATTACCACTGCTGTCATCAGTACATTACTAATCAAGCCTCTCACACCAGAGTAGACATAATAATATCCTTGTTTGAAAATCTTCAGAAAAAGAAGCAAGAGCCAAAAGATCAGCATCTTAGGAGAGATGACAAGCCCTGCAAATAGCTGTACCGCCTTTGCTGTGTGCTAGAGGATGCACAACTCTGCTTTAGAATTCACACACACATCTTCTAAGATCCCATGTTTGTTTAAGTGTCAGAGCTCATCTGGTCTCACACTGAGTGCAAGAAAGCCAGTTCAGGGTGCATTGGTTGTATTTATAATATTCTGGAAAGAAATTGAGGTGTGACTCCTGGTTTTACGGACTCAGATATAATTGTACCAAAAAGGAGTGTATTCCATATAGGCTACATTCTCACACACATCACCAGCATAAACAAGCCATCTGAGGGGCCATCATTTCCCCCTACAAGATGTTTGTTCTTTGCTTTGAGGCAAAGTCTAGAACTGCTTTGTGCATCTTATTAACTGAAGAATCTCACCCTAGCAAGGAATGCTCCATGTTGACACAAGTGGTGGTTATGATAGCCCTAGTTCCAATTCCATCCTTAAGGCATCAGTCTTACAGCTAAATCTGCACCTGTCTAAAGTTTTAACTTTTATATTTTTCAGATCAGTACTGCTTCAGTGTATAACTCTAAGATCCCATAGCCTGTCAAGCTAGTCTTCTCCCATTTTATTCAGACAAAACAATTTCACTCTAGGCCTGAAACTCAAACACCTTACTGTCTCAGGCCTCGGCAAATGTAAACAGCAGTTGAATTGCAGGAGAACTTGGAGTAAATTACTTCATTACCTGAAGCTGTAATTGGACAATTAACCTCTAATATGCAAATAGACCAAACTTACATCTGTCTGAAAAACTTGTGGCCATCGTCCATCTTGGGTGTAGCCTCTGTGAGGCTCCAGTGCTGCCCAAGGCAGCATTTGAAGGCATTTCAATAAACACCTACTTTTGTTCTAACTCTGTCTAGCCTCTTTTCTAGGTAGCCTCTCCAAGGCATTAAGATAGCTGTGTGCAGGTAGACTTGCTATTGGCATTACATGTTTCTGCATCATGTTGTAATGGTTTCACTGTCCCCATCTTCCTTGTTTGAATTTCCATCTCTGTCTTCTAATACATATTGAATATTTACAAAACCACTCAGTTAAGTCAGTTAAGAATGATATATAAATTCTGTAGCCAGCTGAACATGGAGGTTACCACTATTGCAAGTCACCCCCATGAGTTCAGTGCTACTATTCACTTCTGTGATTATTCCCTCTGTGTGTACACATTTGCACTATCATGGTTTTAAATAGGATCTTTGTCACATATTAAAGAGAGCAAACTCTTTCAACCTTCATGCTTACCTGGATATTAACAGAATAGAGTTCTGTAAGGGAAAAATGTGCTCAATACTGGCCATTCAAAACTTCCAGGACTGCTGCACAGTGCTGAAGTGCAGAAGTGGATAAAGGGGTATTGGTGTTTTTCCATTTCATTGTAAGTAAAAACTCTTTCTGAAGGCATGTTGCAGTTGTTTATGCTCTGAAGAGAGCAATATTTTTAGCTTTACCACTTACAGTACTGGGATGTATTGCAAACTTTTTGATTAAGCATCATAGGCTACAAGAAAAGCTTGGAGCTGTAATGCCTCTAGCACATTTTTAGGCAGTTGCCATGCCAACCGTAAAAATTATGAGCAGAATGAATACAAGAAGTCTTTTTGAAAATAAAATAGTGCAAAGTTAATGCAGAACCCAAAGTTTTGGAACATGGTATTATATTGTTGGAAGATTTATCATGATCCATATATAAACCTACTGGTTGTATCAGGAGCTCATCAACTGTCGCTAACTTAGTCTGCAGACCTGCAGAGCTTTCACTCAAAGAATAAAGCATCTGTTTTAGCCTTTGCAGAGTTTGGAATTACTGCAGAAGCATGAGCAAACCTTCAAGAAAAGAATCACTCCAAACTTGAAAACTGTATGTTTAGATGCATGTTAAGTAGTGCATGGGAATCCATTGAAATTCCTCGATAAGATCTCCATTATGCTGGATGAAAGTTAGTATGCACAGAGAAGCACAAATGCAAGCTGTAAGGGCAGGACAGGAGGAGGTCATTTACCAGTTACCTTCATGGGTAAAACAGACTCCACTTGGGGAAATTAGTTTAATTTATTGCCAGTGAAACCACAGTAGGACAATAAGAAATAAAACCAAACCTTAAAACACCTTCCCCCCATCCCTTCTTTTTTCACAGTTTCAGCTTTACTCCTGATGTTATTTCCCTCCTCCCCTCAAAAGACACCATGGGACAGACAGTGAGGGTTGCACTCATTTCATCACACATTGTCTCTGCCTCTTCTTTATTCCCTGGGAAGAGGAAGGAGTGCTCCTCAAGCCCTTTCCCTGCTCCAGCTTGGCCTCCTCCCTGGGCTGCAGGTGGATCTGTGGTCCCTCATGGACCCCCATGGGCTGCAGGGGAACAGCTGCCTCATCCTGGGCTGCACCAGGGGCTGCAGGGGAATCTCTGCTCCAGTGCCTGGAGCACCTCCTGCCCCTCCTTCTGCACTGACCTTGGGGTCTGCAGGGTTGTTGCTTTCACACATTCTCAGTCCTCTCTCTCTCAGTGGTTGATGTCTGGTTGGTTTTTCTTCCTTTTCCTAACTATGCTATCCCAGGGTGCTACCACATCACTGATGGGCTTGACATTGCTCAGCAGTGGAGCCATCTGGCATTGGCTCTATCAGACATGAGGAAAGCTTCTGGCAGCTTCTCAGAAGTCAACCTGTGTCCTCACTGCTGCAAAAACTTGCCACCCAAACCCTAAACACTGGGCTACCATATTTTCCAAGTAAACTGTTTTCAGAATTTTGGCATAGAAGGGTGAAAAAAAAAATCCTTTTCAAAGGATGTTTACTAATGGCAGATCTGCAACTTAATTCCCCTGGAAAGAAGTGAGTTTTGAATAAATAATTGGGAAAAAAAGCTATTTGTGGAATTCTCTGTGAAAGTTTAATCAATTCCAAGTTCCTGTCATCGAGGAACACAAATGTGTACATATATATATATAAAAAGAACATATTTGTATAATTATATTATATTATATTATATTATATTA
>VZDJ01006028.1:9822614-9846988 GCA_008694505.1 Cyanoderma ruficeps | reverse complement strand
AATGATTAATTTCAGGAAAAAGTAATTCAGCTCCTAGTTCTTTCACATCCCTTGTTTGCAGCAATCCCTTGTTGGCAGCTGAAAGTGAGTTTTGGCTGTGTTAGTGGTTCAGAGCAGTTGGGTGTCCACCCTTCTGGTCAGTGCAATCCACATACCTTCATCTGGAGACTAGAAATTAATTTGTCAGTCAATCAAATTAGCATAAAAGAACTCTAATTCTTCTTGTGACACCAGAGATTGATCTAGCCAAAGAGGAGAGAAGCAGAAGAAACATGTTGTGATGTTTTGCCCTGTTTCCTGCATTTCTATTTCAGGGTCAGTTTCAGCTAAAGGTGACAGTTTGATGTTTGTTAAGATCCTGACTAAGGAAGGATTGGTCATCAGGGAATGGGATGTGCCTGGAGTATTGCTTTGGCAAACTGGACCCAGCCCTCAGGCTTGGGTTTGATATTCCTCTCACAAAGCCCTCTTACAAAATACTTAAAAAAGAAAGATATAAAGTCTAACATTCTTTAAAAACTGTTTGAAAATAATTTAAACTTACGCATATACTATTTGCCTAAATGTTCTCAGGCATTTCTGTCTGAATCAAAGACAAAAGTGGAAATGCTGTACTTCCCATATATTTTCATATTGTGTTGTTCAGAAATCTGTTATATTCATGCTTTAAGACCAATCTTTATGAAATATCTGAAGAATCTCCTGTAATAGATCTAGAAATCTTTGAATGTTGACTGAAATTATTTTTATAGATTTTTTTTCTTCAACATCCTGGTCCAAAGATGTAATTTCCTAATGAATTTAAGGGATAACTGTTCCCCACAATGGTAGGAAACAAGAACTTCAAGTATTCTGCTGTGTTTACTTCAAAACAAGGACTTCAGCTCCTATTAAATAGAAAGGCACTTTTGATGTTACTTTATCTTTTCTGTTTTGACACGAGGTATTGGATTTTGGATACTGGTCAATGAGATTACTTAGGATTCCTTCTATATGATCAATTCCAGGCCGCTCACAAGGTGTGGCCTTAGGTGGGCGGTTTTAGAGTAAATTTACATAGTTGTTAAATATGTAAACTGGCAGAAAATCCAGCTGCCTTTCTTTATTCATGGCTTGAGGTGGAAGTGGAGGAAGAGGAGGCAGTGGTGGTAAGTGCAGGACACTGAATTTTGCAATAGGTTTAGGAAGACAGCCAACATAAAGGGGAAAAAAATGTGAGCAGCAGCCAACACACAGACTACTTTGCTCAAGTTAGATGAATGTTGATCTGTGTCTTGCTCCAGGTCATGTAAAGCAAGAATGAGGGTAACATTTCCAGCTATACCCTAATGTAAAATAATTGTGGTTTAACAATCCACACAACATATGTGACAATAATTAATTAACAGTTAGCCCTTTGTAGCGCCCACGACTCAGCGCTTCTAAGTATGGGCTTGGAACCCTCTGTGCATTCATTTACCAAAGCCTCTGCACTTGAAATTCAAAATAATCAGTTTACCCTTTGATAAGTTAATCCTCCTGCTCCCTTCCACCTCCTCTCTCCCAGACCCCACAAAGCCTCAGAAATCTGGGTTATGGAAAATTGCCAAATTGAACCCATTTAGGCCTCAATTACCAAAGTGATTGTATCCTAGGATTATCCTGGAGTATGAGCTGCTCCCCTCTTGTCACACCACATTGCACTTACTGTGAGTCTGTGGGTCCATTGGTCTAAGCTAAATTTTACTCACTGACATAGCTCACTAGAAATGAGAGGAGATTCTGGCCCTGATTTTAAATATTTGAACAGGGTAAAAGCCAAGAAGGGTTTGAAATTATTTAGCCTGCTATTAGGAGATATAATTAGACATACTTGGGTATAATTAGACTTGGATTAAATAAAGGGGGGAAAAAAGCAGCATGCAAAACCAGCCTTGCTAACAGTAAAATCCCTTATACATGGAAATAGGGTGAAAATGTGTGAAAACCACAGTGGAAATGGAGTAGGTGACAGCATAGTTCTTTTCTCTCCAGTATTGTAGACGGTCAGTTTATACCCTTTGTTTGCTGAGTGAGGAAGAAAGAGTGACCCTGGTAAGCCACAAGCACAGGCCGTAGTTTGTGCCATCATACCTGAGGTACTCCCATCTGGCCAGGGGCTGTGGCACAGGATGTGTCGTCTCTCTCCAGAGCCGTGTGGGTTTCCTTGTGTAAGGCACAGTGTTATATTAGGTAAGATCTACAATGAGCCTTTTTCACTCCTTCAGCAAAGGTGGGGTTGTTTCTCAGAAGGCTCCATTAGGAGAATGGCAGAGGAAAGAATGATGCTGCATCCAGCAATGACCCAGCAGAGAAAATCCTGAGACTCTTATGGGGATATGCTGAGAATTAAGACTTTTTAGCTCCACACAGCAAACCATTCACAACTTAAAACCACAATTTTGCAGTTCTAGTAACTGAAGTTTACAAAGGTCCACCACAGATATTTTCTCAGAAGATTAGCAAAAATAAAAACAAAACTGCATAGAAAAGATTACTAAAGTGGAAAAATCAAGTGCACAAAATTTAGTGAATTCAAGTAACTTAAATTCAACTGTGTGTGATCCTAATTCTGCCCTTTTGTGTGTTTTGATACAGTCTTTAATTGCATAATCACATACTATTTGGTGAATAATTCCAGACCCAGGGCTGATTTGGGATTGTGTGAAGTAAATAAGGCATGAGACCACACAGAGTGAATGAAGTGGATAAAAAAGAATATTGAACAGCTGCCTTGTTTAGTGAGTACCACCCACTAAATGAGGCAGTGATTCTGCAGAATTAAAAAAAAAATGTACATGACCAATATAATTAAATACTCAATAATAAAGCTTAAATAAAAGGAAGAGCAGAGAGGCAATACGGGCAAATCAAGCCCCCTTTCCAAAATCTGCCATTTAGTCAAACCACATTTGTTTTGCTATTTTTCACAGGTTCCAAGAATGCCTGTTCTCATTCTCTCCTCCCAGTGACCGCAGTGCACTTCTGATTCAGTTAAACTAAATCCAACCTACCCTCATTATAAAAGTTGGAATTGCTTTCTCAGCCTGTTTTCCTTTCACTGTTATAGCAAGGGTTCCATGGCTGCATGACTAAGGGTATATATATGCCATATATAGGACAAAGTGCATTTGATCTGACATTCAGATAATGAATGTCACTCAGCACAAGTAGCTTTTGTATTAGAATGTTGGCATGTCATTGATTGTCAAACCATTTTTTTTCCATCCTCTAAAATAACATAAATCTTATGATGCATGATCTCCATAGATAGTATGATATATCACTCAAACCTATCATAGGAAAATTTCATTATTCTATTTGCACAGGGATGTTTTTGGAGGATCTGGAAAAGTTAGCAGACTCCCTACCAAAGGTGTGGGTTTTCTGAAAGTCTTCTACTTCAAAAACACAGGAACATAAACACACAAAAAAATTACTCCTGAATAATCAAAATATGTTTGAATCTACATGTTTATAATTTTCAAAATCTTTGTCCCATGCCTGATGACTTTTTAAAAAATAAAAAATTAATCCTAGAGCAGAACTTCCAGCATTAAGATTAGTGCATATTTGCCTAGATTCAAAAGGGAGCGCATAACCCTCTCTAAAATGTATATGAGAGAAAGTATAACCCAGTGTTAGAAGTGGCGGCCAGGATGCCAGCAAGGTGTTTGTGTTTGTGCCTAGCTTTTTATGTTTTGTTTTTGGTTTTGGGGTTTTTTTGGGGGTTTTTTNTTTTTTTTGTCAACCTTTGGAAATTGCATTTTCTGTTTGGCATAACATCCTCCCCTGTAGCACATAACTAATGTGCATCCTAACTTTTATAATGCATTTTGAATTCTGATTAAAGGCATTGCAAAATTGCAAAGTATTCTTAAAACTTGTGGGTAGCTGAAAATCCATCCATGTTGTCTGGTATTTTCTTCAGATATCACTGGGACTGAAGAATCCATTAATCCTGATTTCCTAAAATATTTGGTTTTTCAAAGTGTAGAAGTGAAACTTTTAATCACCTGTCATTTTAAGAACACGAAACTTCAATAAACTTATGCATCTAATTTAAGCACAAATATTGAGTATTTTTCTTGACCTGTTGAGCAGCACCTTTCCAGATCAATGTGCTACGCTATTTCAGAATAATCTGGAGGTACATTGCTTCTCAGAAGTTACTACCCTCTGCTTCAGAGATTCATACACCTTCTAGTACATGAAAAAAATCTCTGAGTACCTCTTGCCTGCCTCATAGAGGTGTTGTGAGCCTTAATGTGGTATTCTTTGAGCTGCGTGCATGAAAGATGTTCAGTGAAGGCATTTTTATGTCTCATTAAGCATGAAAAGAAGGATAAAGTGAAACTAGAAAACAAAGCAAAGAGAAGAAAATGTGGCTTTAAAGGCTATATGAGTCAGTAGTGTCAGTCATGCAAGTTTGTTGGGTAACTGAGACTCTCTTCATGTCCTAGAACTTTGCTACACAGCAAGGAGATGCTTAAACATGTACTGTACCTACCATAAGAGTACACACGTTGCTTGAAATCCCCTGTCTTTGCTCAGTACCATCACATACAATACATACATCTGTGAACTGTTGCTGAATGGATAATCTATATTTCATAATTCAGACTGTCAGTATTTCCTTTGCATAATTATAACAGCAGGAAATACATAAGGCCTTTGTGGAACTTGAACACCCTATTGCCTTGGGCCATATTTAATGTGTAATAAATTATTCAGCAAGAAAGCACTCTTCATTCTATTTACAGTAAGTTAGAGCTAAGTGTGTGAGGTATACATAACTAACATGAAACAGAATTCACTATCAGTCCCAAGGCTGAAGTTTTTTTCTGAAGCCATTAGTCTCATATTCAGTGAGCCAAACCCCCATCAGGTGAAAACTCACATAACCTCATTGAATTTACCTCGGGAGTGTGATGGGTGACCTCTCCGATCTCCATCTGAGAATCAGAAAGGTCAAAGGCTAGGTGGTCTGGAATTTCACATTTACATAGATTGTAGGATATTCCTTGTGTTTCCTTCTCTGTTCATCTACACAAAGTGCTCTTGAATGGCAGTCTGTCAACAACACTATTGGAAAAATAGTACTAGTTTCTCTGACTGGATCCACCAGTTTTTTTTAGCATATACCTCAAGTCTTTTTACAGATAGCAACCAGAACAGGTGATGCACCATTCCAGCCTTGCTCCTGATAAAAATATTTTTGTGTTCCATGGAATTTGTTTATCAAGATCTACATTTTAGAGACCGATTTCATCCATGTAGGTTTTCAAATGCCCAGACTAGACCTGAAACTACATATATATGCGTGTGTATATATATATATATATAAATACTTTTCTACTAATGAACAAGTCATCTACTCCAGCTACCTTAATGTTGCTTTAGATCGCTACAGATGGCAACGTACATGTGCTACAAACTAGTGATGTAACATGTGAAAATTTGTTTTATTGAGTAAGAGTTCAAGGTAAAATTATAGAAGTCAGAATTACATTAAGATGTGTGTATATCAGAAGTCTTAAGAAGGGGAAGGTTTTTGTTACAGATCAAAGGGAAATAAGACTTTTTTTTGTCTTAAGTATACCAAATATTTGCTAATTGCTTTGTTCCCTGAGTCTCATAAAATAAGAAAGTATAAGTTCTCCTTGTATACATTTCTAGATTCACACTTACTATCAATTCTTTTTTGACACCCAGCATTGTCCCTGTATTTGCAGTCTTTGAATTTCTGCAGAAAAAAAGCAGTCTATTTTACCTCCAACTGCTGCCAGGAGTAGGGTAAAAAATTATTAGCAGCAATCACATTTCCTTTCTAGTTTCAGCATATTATTGTACCTGACTATCTTCATTAGTGGGCACAGGAAGCACTCAGCCTTGCCAGGAGAACTCCTGCGGGTGTTCTACCCAAACTCTCGTGCTTTATGAGGCAATTTGATGTTCCTGATCATTAAAAAGATTTGAACTATAAGAAAACTGTTGGCTTGTGGAAGGCAAAAGAGGCAAGTTTAATGTCTGAAATGGGGTCAATTCCTAGGGGTTTCAGTGGACCATGAAGTAACTTGATTTTTGCCAGATCCTGAATAAGAAAAGGTGGAAAAGTCGCCTTAGGTGAGAAAAAACAATTATGTACTTGTGTTCAGTGGAGTCAGCTTTTCCATGTGTATGGTTAATAGTCTGGATCCCTTAGAAGATGGAGGCAGCCTGGGTTGTACTCCTTGCTCAGAGAACAATTTCATATTTTTGTAATAAGAACTAAGTTCATATCTTCACTCTAGAAAGTAACTTTATTCAATTGTCTTTACTGGATTCAGGCCCACTGAAGTATCAGTGACGAGGAGAGAGGAGTCTGCTATGGACTCGTACCATGGCAGTCTGCGGGTGGGTGTTGAGTGTTCTTCCCTAGTAAGCAAAGGTGTGGATTTCAGTTCCTTCTGTAAGCAAAGGAACTCTGCTTGTTTATTTGAAGAATAATCTACTGAGGAAAAATGAAGTCTCTGCCCCTGGTAGAAGGAAACAGAAATCCCTTGAGAGATAGAAAAGGGTTTGTTTAGGTCATAATATCACTGTAGGCTGAGTCCTGAGCTAGGTATTGAGTTGCTTAGCACTTGGAGAAAGGGATGTGGCTGAGCATGGGTAGAAACAGAACTGGCCACAGCTGAACTTATCACTGGCTCATACCTCAGCAAGTATGGTCTTGTGTTTTCCACTTAAACTTCTGGAGGTTTGTCTCTGATGCAGCCTAAACCAGCTTTCCATGAGCCCTTTTTTTGCAAACCAGCTGCTTTCTCAGAGCTTATGTGGCATGAAGAGGCAAGTTTTAGGCCAAGTTCACCCCTTAAAACTTAATTTAAAAAACTCCAAATTAAAGATTTTGCTTTCCATGAAATTCTGATGGTGTGTAGCATGACTATCAGCAGAAATGAGCCATTCAGTGTAGACTCAGCTTTGCTTCTGCAGCTTAAATTCTTGCAAAACTTCTATTACTGAAGAAGGATTTGCTGATGTAATATCTGTAGGATCAGATACACTAAAACAATAACAATAATAAGCATATATTTTATTTGGTCTTAAAAATATGTATAAGGTTCATAGAATCAGCTCAGCAAGTTTTAAATGTACTTACAGAAAGAAAAGTCTTGGTCTCTCCCTCAAGTTCATGGTGGAAAATGAGAATCCTTTGCAGCTGTTGCTGTGTTATTTATAATACAAGTTTGGATCAAAAGATGGGTTTTAAAGAATTCCTAATGCTTTACTCTGCTGCCAAATATGTTCAGCTTTTAACAATGTTGAAACAGGCATTTCTACAGTGGCAGTTCCTCTAGGGTGATAAATCCCAGTTTATGTTTTACAGATGGAAGGTCTCCATGATCACTCTGCCTGTGTTCAAAAGCCAGGATTCAAAAAAAATCCCTCAAAACTGAAGTCTAAAGTAATATGTAGTATTTGCCTTGATCCCCTTCTATTCTCCCTAATTAAAGAATAGGCATTCTTTAATTAAATATCTTGTATTTCATTTTCATTATTAAATGCTCCTTTCCATTCACATGCTTGGAATCAATGATAGCTGTAGCCATTTGTTATGGCCTGTGTTTCTTGTGATTTTTTTGCATGCTGAATCCTTTATTGCACTTCTAAATTGCTCAGAGTTTGTTTTTGTCTGACTTTGACAGTGCTTTGCAAGAAGTTCATGTGCTGGACAGTATGACTGCTAAATTGAGATTTTGTATGCAGCTTTCTGAGCTGTTAAAGTCCCACTTTCTAATTCAAATAGAAACACATCAAAGCACTGTGGATACTATTGTTTTTCTTCTCTAGCTAATCCCTGTGTCTCAGCGGTGCCTTTCTATTACACTGATTACAAAACAGAGTTTTAAGTCAAACAAGATTAAAAAACATAGTACTGTGACTCCCAACCTAATTCCTGACAAATCTGTGATGCACCAGATGCTCCTTCCCTCGGAATGAGATGATATACGACTCTCTTTGGTTTATCGCTGCACAGACATGTTTACTCCACCCAAGTTGCTCACATGGGGTAGAAGAAAAGGCTGTTGAGGGAGGCATACTTTCAAATGCCTTTGGGATTGAAAAGGGGAGCAGTCAGATTTCTTACTTCTTCACCTTTTGGTGCCCTTGTTCACATCTATTTTATTTCAGTAGTTTGGAGGAAGGAAGGAAGTGGGTATGTTGAGGTTTGAGCTGTTAAATTGTGGGAGCTAATGCTCATTCTGTGAGCCAGTCAGGAGAGTCTTCCCTGCACATAAAAGAAGGCCAAGAGCTGTCAAATATCATGATCTAAAAATACGATGAAAACTTCGGCTTTTGTGCTGTGAACTTCTTAAAGAAGCCAGGAAGAAAGCAAGTATAATTTCAAAACAAAAGTAAAATCCTTCCCCAGCTACCTTTTCAACTCCAATTGCAGGAAATAATAATTATTTATAGACTTCATTCAATTAAAGACGGTGAAGTCCCTAAACCTTTGGCAAGCTAAAGCAGATCAGGAGTGCCAAGGTGATTTCTTCTCCATATAAACAGCTCCTGAAGGGACAGGGATTGGCAGGGACACCATGTGGCATTCTGCAACTCATGGTCTAGCTAATATTTCAGGAAACATGATACATGTGAGCTACAGGCCCAGTCTTGCACCTATCAGTGTTAGTGGCAACATTACTAATGATTTCATTAGGAGCAGGACCAAGCCTGCTTTCAGCATTAGACACTCTCAGTGCTTTAAAGGCGTGCAGAGGAATTGTGAAGAAGACTGGGACTCACGAGGCAGATCTGTGCCAGCAGGAAGAGGGATCCCGTTTGGAAGTCTGTCCCTGTTTGTACTGGGGGACTGTCACTTTCCTCTCAGAGGGCACAGGGACCAGACAGACCCATTACATACACGCAGTGATTTGGCCTTTCTACTTGCAGCCAGTGGAGCCCCTTTTGCTCACACCCCAGCGCTGACTGAGCCTGAGGACAGTGTTGGTGCAGCAGCTCCGTGGGATGTTCCTAGGGACTGATAAAAGAAGAAACCCCCTCTGTAGGTATGGCCCGAGGCTGTTTGTGTGACACACCAGGATGATCTTTAATAGTTACTGCTGACTGTAAAGTAAGTAGGCACCAGAACTCTGGTTTGTTCACCCATTCTACCTGTTACAGCTCCACAGCCTGGGGCTTTTTCAGTAAAAGTCTGAGCCTGAACATCACTAAATGGAGCCATCATACAAATGAGCTCTTTTACCCCCCTCATTAGTTAGGAAAAAAATAAGCTGCAGCAAAACTTTCTTCTGTGCAGGCTCCTCCAGGCTTCATTCAACACTGATCATAGAAAAAAAAATATTTAAGATTGGAAGTAATGTTTTTTAAGACTTTAAGGTCCATCATGACTTCATCAGTAAAATAATCTTTAACACTAAGTATTTAAAAAAAAAAAAAGGAGTCTCTGTTAAACTGTTCTTGAAGCCTAAGTGCTATCAATACAGGTTCAAAACTGGTTAAATTGCCAGTATTGAATTCTCCTCTTCCTGAGGTAACTTCTTTTCCTTTTTTGGCCATATATGGTTATGCTACATGTTTTGAGTTACAGCTAAAAGAATCTTTTTGTTTAAAAAGAATGTTTATTTTATACTCGTGAGGTAAAAAAAAAATCCGTAAAATTATATATTTTTCTTTGTGCTGATTGCTATTTTTTTATTTAATTTCAGGTCCTAATCTCAATCTAGCAACTGCCTCCTAGATCTTTGCTGAAAAGTGGTTGAAAATTCAAGATCCCCTGAATCAGCAGCAGTAGAAGGGTACTTCAGTTAATTTAGCCAACATAATTGCTTCAGCAAAGGTCATGAAAAGTGTGCCTCTGGAACATTAGATTGAGCCAAAACCTAAATGTATTAATCTGTACAAATACTGTTAGAAGGAAAAAAAATCCTCTTCATACAGTAATGACATCTCCCAGGACTAAACATCAACTTAATAATTTGGAATCATCAAAACAATAGCAAGGGAGCTAAAAAAATCAAAAAACACCAAAGAAATTAAAAAAAAAACCCTTAAGCTCTTTAGAAAGAAAAGTTAGAACTGAATATGAATTAGTGTTGTGTTGCACAGAATAATATGGTGACAGCAAGCTAGAAAGGGAGAGAAAGTGAAAGAAAGCAGTGCTTTTACACTGCTGTTCTGTATTCCTGGTACATCCTTTCTTAACATAAGTGTTAACACTAAATAGAATGCAACATGGTGCCAAATGCTTCAGAGTTGATATGGACTGTGAGTAGGCTCTGTATGTAAATGTATCATTGCAAGGATATGTGAGAAGAAACCGCTCCACCTACAGAGAGAGGTGTAAATAGATGCATCTACTCCACACAGGACCTGATGAGAGCATGATTTCTGTCTATAATCATTAAATGTTCTTAGTCCTGACTTCAAATGGACTTGTCCATTCTTTCTGAATTTTCAGTAAAGATATTGAAAGTGCCTGTACAGACTGCCTGAGACAATTTTGCAAAATATGAACACAACACTTTAAATCTTCCTTGTATGAAATGTTTGGGGGAGTATAGCACAGAGTTTGAATAAACCTTCACATTCACTGATGACACATAATGGTAGGAAGGGATGGATTGCACTATAGGTTAAACAAGTATATTTCAGTTGGAAAAAACCCAGCAATTAAAAAACACTTTCCTTCACATTATTGGAAATGTGTGTCTGCCTGCCTTTTAATTACAGTGTGTGGAGACACTCTGCTGAATCACCCGACTTGGTGTGTTCTAGAGAGCTTATTGTCATCATCTCTCTCCATGGACTCCATCTCTCTCCTGATAAGAGAGAACAAAAACAAGACCTATGATCTGAGGTTGACTCACTAAAAATTTCGCAGACAGACAATGCATTGTAGATTTTCAAATCATTAGCCTAAGCAAATATTAGGTTGCACACCAAAACAAATAAGAATATAGACCTACCACCAGATGGTTGGTCTCAGTTTTAAGTCAAACCCTTGGAAATCATACTCAACCAAAATTCTGTCCCCTCTGTGGTAGAACCATTATTCTGTCCACTCATGTAAGAGGTTAAAACAGGATATCACTTGCTAGGAGTTTGTCCTTAATACATGCAAAATTGAGTGGATTTGTATTGTGACCTTCTGTGAACAAAGTCACAGGCAAATTCTTCAGTTCATGAAAATAGCAAGTGTGATGCTAAACCAGATTAACAGCATTGATTTGGAGAGCATAATGTAACTGTGTTGTATCTATGCTGCAAGATGAATAGTGCTTTACATGGGGCAAAAATTGTTCTGGTATTTTTACTAAAAAAAGGGAGTAGCAATGATGGTGTTTGAATTCTGTCTGCTCAAGAACTGCTTTCTATCTTTGAAGTTTCACCCTCCTATGTTCATGTTTGCTCATGGCCATCTCTAAAATTTCAGTGGCAAATGAATGAGTTGTTACTAATATGTCCAGAACTGCAATTCCATAACTGTAGCCTCTCTAATCTGTATCATTTCTCAGTACTGAAAAACTTTGAAACACATAGACAACACAAATTTCAGTGCACACTAAGACTGAAAGATGTGGCACAATTAAAGAGAACTGAGACAAAATTTGCAGATTACTAGAAGTGAATAGCTTAACGTAAGTAGCAACATGCTATTTAAAACAATGGGTACTTCCTTTTCATAAGTTAACGTATATTTTCGTCTGTGAAAATACAAGTGATATGGGGTTGATCCTTTTGAAAAACTGGAAATTACCAGTTCACTGATACTTTTCCTTTTGGGTCAAGATTCAAAAATGCATGCAGAGCATTCTGGTTTGCAAATTTTTGAAATTGTGTCATTTGCCTAGAGGATTTGAGAGTTTCTTGTGTCCCTTGGGACCTTCTTGGGAGTTTTCACTGTTATATTTCTTTAAAAATATACAGTTGACATTTTTTTTTTTTGGAAACAAAATCTTTTTTGTACTTGAGCATGCTGGACCATACACAGTGGAAGTGATCTCTAAAATGTATAGAAAGTGTATGCCTGTAATACTTTGCTACTATTATTTTAGTTTGGAAGTGATCCAGTGCTTGATTCAAATACATTTTTGAGGGCTGAAAGAACATGATCATACCTGTTGACTCCACTGAATTTCCTAGCAACCATTGTTCCTTGTTTTTCCCCTTCCGCAGATTCCAGTAAACTGAAAAACTTTCCATTCTTGAGAATGACAGCTCAAAGCATTAAACCAGAGTGGTGCCACGGATGCCGCTCTTCTGACTTGTATCAATGAAATGCAAGTCACAGAACAGATAGGCTGTGGGGAGGAATTACTCAGATACAAAGCACATTAGTTGGTTATGTTGCCCCTTCATTTGATATAATCCTGATTTAGTGTTATGTTATACTGACCTGTCAGTTTACTGACTATACAGAGCAATTATGCAACCAGGATCAGCTAAACCAAACAGAGCAAAAATGTGAAGACATGGAATCTAGACCTAGAAAAATACTAGTACAGAAATATAAAGTGCTGCTCAAAAATTTCACTGAAGGACCAGTTTATTACAGTGTTAAAATTTTTTTCCATTTAAAGACATCATCCAAATATAATATAGTTCCTTTCAGTCTTCTGTGTTAACAAGATAACTTCTTACTTATTCTGTTAGAGATACTAAATTGTCCATGAGTCCATGTGGATGTGAGAACAGATGGGCAGAGGCATGTATTAGTTCTTTGTTTCCTTTTTTAAATTTACTTTAAATACCAGCAGGTGTAATATGCTTTTAAGTAGAGCAGGCCCTGATTAGCTGAAAATAGCTAATGCTATTTAAAAACGTGGCCCTTCAAAGAGCAGGTAGTTCTGGAAGGGCTCCCAGGGTAGAGTAGGAAAGAGGTCTAGGCACAGCTGAATAGCTGGCTCTGAAACCAGATAAGATTAGTCTGGATTGGGTCCGGGATTTCCTAGTGGTCGAATATGTTCCTAAAAAGTTCTTTATGCAATGACTGCAAGAGGAAGAGGACTGAGGACAAGAAAGACATGTAGAGGTGATTGTAAGATCTAGCTGAACACAGAAGAGTCCTCCTTTTAACAGGAGAAATTGAGAGGCAGAACAGTGTGGACCCACAGCAAAGGTAGCCCATGTCACCTAAGAGCAGTCATTGGGAATCTGCATTGTCCTTCTCTCCTTATCAAGCTTGTTTTCATCTTTTCGTCTCATTATCTCCAATACCTCAAACTCACTACAATGTACCTTTTTTCCTTGTTTTATAATCCTGTTCTCAACTACCAGCTACTTGGTACTATTTTTCTGGTGCTGTGCAATGTTTTTTGGTTGAAATCTTTAAGATAAGAGTTATTTGAGCCTTAAAGGGCTAAAAGACCTCTATCAGTGAAGCTATGGTGGGAGATCAAGTGGTGGTGAGGGAATTCAACACACAATACACAGTCTGCTTCAGGACATCACCCTGGAAAGCTGTCACCCAGCTAGCTGTAGAGCTTAGCTAACTTTGCCTTGCTAGGAACCACCCTTTTGGTTCCTACTTTATTTGCTTTTTTTCCATTTTTTATTTGCTCTGTTATAGTTGTGTTCTGATGCTCACCACAACACTCTGTGCTGCAGCTCAAGCTCAGAACAGAGGCTACTCACTGAGGAAAAAGGAGATCAGAGGTCTGATTCCAGGGGATCCAGAATTTCACCTAGATGGATTTTTACTACCACATGCAATTAAGTGGAATTTATTCTTATTGCAGAAGAATGTAAAGGGGCTTGACCGTGACTCTTCTACAAGAGAAGCTTAAGCTGTGACAGACAAGCTGCCATGAGTACTCAAGACTATGAAGAACTCTTAGGCTTTTGTTTGCTATTTGAATTACAAAGGTCAGGCCTCGGGAAAGAGGAATGAACAGGCAATGCATGTTCTACCCAGCGAAGAGTGGGTACTTGGGCGCTTGTTTACATCTTCTCTCCCCAGATGCCTTTTGAATAGTAAGCAGTGTGCTTCAGAGACCACCCCTTGGACTTCATTGGGAATTTTGCTCTCTGGCAAGAAGGCAGTCATTTAAAAGCCATTTGTTTGTTTTGGATTTTTTATTTAGAGAACTCAAACCTAACACTGGACTAATGCCCAAGAACTGGGAAAGGAAGGAGCCTTGAATTAGTCTTGAACACTAGACAGAAGTGGTAATAAATGTAGTAGTTTTGCACTGTATTATAGAAGCCAGTTGTTGCCATTCAACAGCAATGCAAGTAGTGTGTGTTGAGGATATTCTCGCACCCTCTACTCCAAAGTCTTTCCCAGCCCCAGAAATGATCTACTCCATAATTCCTCATTTCTAGTGCAGTTTGTGTAATTTAAATATGCTAGCATTTTTAGAATACACAAAAAAAAAATCCAGTCTAATGTTGTACCTACACCATTTTGGCTGCATATCACTTCTATGTGGTATTTTGAGCTGTTTTCATTGTTTTGTATTTGCTGTTCTATCGACTGCCTTGACTTGCAGATATGCTTCACTACCCATTGATTGTATCTAATGTTTTCCCTGTTCTTTTCCAATGTTTCTATTTTTCCACTTCATAGTCCTTTCCTTCATTTACTTGATTCTTGTCTTCAGACCTTACATCCTTCCTGATATCATCAGATTGCTTTTCTCCTGAAGGATAAGAGCTGTCAAGGCCTTAGAGATTATCTCACTGCTTTAAAAAAAAAAAAGTTGGATTTACTTGTAGTTCATGCTCAGTTCTTTTGTCTACACATCAGTCAAGGATCAACGAAGTCAACATGACGAGCTAGTAATGTTAATTTTTTATTACTTTAAAATCAAACCTTCTTGTCTAGATCCTTCAGAGTTTCCATGTCTAACATTGCTCAGTTTTGCTCAGTTGCTTGTTATGAACCCTCTAGACATTTATAAGAGTCAAAACACTAGGTATTTTTCCTGAAACAGTAACTTGCTTACATGCCAAGGAAAATAACCATTAAGACTACATGTAACAATGCAATCTGCCATTACAAGCTTCTTCTTCTTTGTCTCCCACTGCTTCTCCCCTCCTTTTGCCATTTGTGTCATCACTCATCTCCCTAACTCTTCCTTGTCTTTCCTCCTCAATCACAGTATTTTTGAGAGTCTTAATCACCTTTTTTCTGCAATAATAGGATCATACATTAACAGAATGACCTGGTTGGAAAGGACCTTAAAGATCATTCCATTTCAACGCTCCTGCCATAATGTCTCCTTTTTACTCATGGTATCTTTCTATGATGATTTCCTTATTTGCTTGTACCACCACCATCACAATAAAGGCTTAATGCTCAATCCTCCCTCTCATTTTAGTCTGGTTTTGCTCTCTCAATTTGAAACTTTCCCAAGTTTTTGTATTCAGTGTTCATCTCTAATGTGGCTGTGCTGTGTATCACCTTGTAGCCCTGTCTACTGACAGGACAAATCTATGTATTGACTTCTATTTTTATTACAGAACCACTTTCTACTGCTTCTCCTTTCCCATTACTCATGTCCTCTGGAGTCCAATGCAGAAGATACCTTATTACCAGGAAATAAAAATAGCAAGGAAGGAATATTGGTACAATATTTGAGGCAGTGATTCATCAACTCCTCAAAACTTCTGCTTAACCATAAAGAATCAGAATTTTATATATATATAATGTGTATATATATTACATATATGAAAGATGTCTTCAATGGATGACTTCGATCTCTTGCCTCCCTCATTTTAAAATATATATTAAAAAGTTGCTTCATTGTGCCCTATGAGGACCTATTTGGAAGTGTTTTCTGTCAATAGTTGACTGAGAAAAAAAATGACAAGTTCAGACTACAAAAACGTAGCAAATTTTTATTCATGAAGAAAAGCTGGCAATGGAATAACTGAAGCTAGGGGGTTGAAGGCCTTTATTATCACTTCTGAAAAAATAAGATGCAGTTGAAAATTCAGGTCTGTAGTGCTGAGGATGTATTCCTGACAGACGTCAAACAAATGATGATCCACATGGTTCACTCTAGCCCTGAACCTAATCCTAGAACTAAAGGGTCTTGATGTAGTCATGGCATATGTAGACTGAAGCTGTATCTCAGTGAAAACTCAATTGCAGAAACTGAAGAAGGAGAAAAGGATCTTTTAAGAAAGGCCTTGTAAGCCAAAATGTGAAAGAAATCAAAATGTGAAATTTGGAGTGAAGTCTTTAGATTAAAAATTTGGAAATGAGAAGACTCATATCTTGGGATTTCTCTGTACTCTGTGGAGCACGTACTAATTCAGGAACTGCTTCTCCCCCAATGATACCCTGAGTGAATCTGATTGTTTATGTCTTCTAAGGGCTCTTCCAAATAGTAATTTTGCCACTGCACCTTTGTTCCTCTCTCCTATTCCAATCTTTTCTACTTGTGTGATTCTGTTCTGTAGTGATACTTCTGAAACAGGTTTCTTCATGTCTTTGATGTCTTCTGTTTTTCTTTTCATTCTAACTCTTTACTCAACTTACCATCCCTCACTTCTGTCATCATAACAAGGTGAAATGAATGTGACCAAATACGACAGTCTTCCACATTTCCTTCCAAAGTTCTTAGGATGAGATCATAACCTGGTGAAAATCATTATAGTCCAAAATTACAAAATTCAAAATTGAAAATTGGTAATAAGTGTTAGCACTGAAGACCTATCTTTCCACCTGTTTGCCTCCATGTCTGAAAGCTTTGTCATTCTTTTCATTACTCAGTGCCAAATTTTCCTCTCCCTTGTTGGAAATTAAATGCAATGGAGACAGACTGTGCAATGTTAAGGAGGTGAAAGTCCTGCTCAATTTTTTGGCAGATCCCAAATCAACACTCTCAGGCACACTATATGATCCTTGGGGCCATCCTGTGCAGGGCCAGAAGTTTCACTTCAATGATCCTTGAGGGCCCCTTCCAACTCAGGATATGGAATCTATGATTGTAAGAAACAGAGCTCCCTTTAAAGGATGACCAATCACCCACTTTGCAGATTGATAATATGCTGTGCTTGGCTTTCTTTTGCAATTTAACTTAACTGCTCTGGATCATAAGTGCTTAAAAAGCATTAAAGACAAGAGAATATTACAAGTATCCAATGCTATACATTACATTTGTATGCATACCAGGGTATAAATATGCAGGGCACGTGCCTGGACTATTAACAAATTCTTTATTAAGGTCTTAAAACAGTATGCATCTATGAATAATGCATTATTTCATAGCATATTGTCCACCTTATTTAAAAACATGGAGCTATCTTGCATATGTAGAATTTTATCCCTTACATGTAGAATTTTGGGGGTGGTTTTCACAGGAGATTTATTAGAGTGTCTAAAACAATTCTAATAAGCAGTGAGCCATTGAATCTGCCACTTCATGAATAGAACTGGTAGTAAAGCATCCACACAGCTGCAGGATCTATCTACAGCAATAATTTTAGATCAAGTGTTTTGTATTTGCTTACAAAGCACCCTCTGCTGTTTGAGCTGCTACATGCTTTGTAGTTAAAGCTGCTTTTTGGAAAGATCAAAAACCTTTTTGTGGGACCCTATGAGAGCTACAAAAATATCCAGAGAAAATCTTATCTATCTTGCTCCTATAATACACATTGTTTGACTTGCATTTAGGAGTGTCATGGAGCTAGGAAACATGTTGTCATATCAGTAACCTGTTTTCTTATTCAAGTCAGAACAAAGTTGAACCTTACCTAACAGAAAGGTTAAAAAATCCATTAGATGGGACAAATTCTTCCATGTTTGATTGCTTGTTAGCAGAAGGACAATGGAATCTCTCCCACTGTAAATGCAATTCCTCATTTGACACTTATATCTCGCATGAGAGGACAATGTAGAGTGGACATCAGCTGCTTAACATTATTATTATTTCACTGTTATGGCTTGAGGGTTTAAGATTTTCATGGATCTTTCTTTGGAACAGGAGTCTGGAGAGGGACTATAGCAGAGGTTTTTCTGTACCTTGTCAAGGGATGTAAGTGCTGGTGTGTACAGCTTTTTTCAAAGCCTCCATGAAGTACTGTGCTGTGCACCTTGCTTCATTGGTGTATCTCTTCTTGTGACTGCCAGCAGAATCAGTGGGACACTGTACCAGAGCACAGGTTCTAAATGAGAAAAAAGCCCGAGATATTTTACACATAAGATCCCAGGGTTGGATTAGCCCCTTTTTGCTGACTGAAAATAGAGTGCAAGTCCAGCTAAAAACTGAAAGAGTAAATCTGAAAAAACTGGGAAGAGGAGATCTGCTCTGGCTGGATAACATGCAGGGAAGGAATCAATCCTATTAGCCCCTGAAGTTGGCAACTATCTGATATATGTTGAAAGTCACTGCAATGAAAGGAGCAAAATATTTACTTGCTTTAAAAATAACTTATTCTCCATGTGGACTTCAAGGGCACTTGCAATGCATGTTGATATTCCTTGGTGTGATTGAGCATGTCTAATTAATAGAGTTGCTGGGGAGTTTTTCTAAGAAAAATCACTTCAAAAGAAAAACTAATTTCTGCAGAAATTGTAATATTCCATGAAAGAAATGAAAGATTTGAAACAGAATACATTGTTGAGGCCATTGAAAATCAAACCACTTCAGTTCCTTGAACTGAACACAAAAATAAATTCAGTTTAGCTCAGATACTGGGCAACACAATAGCAAATAGTTTGCTAAAGTTTAACTGCTCAAATTTGACTTGTGACTTTTGGCTATGAGACATATACTAAACCTTGCATGGTAATCTCCATGTTGAACACCTGTCCCAGAAGATGGACCTTATTATGGAGCCTTATGCTGGATGCCTGAAACCACAAATGATTCCTGACACTTTGGGTCAGCACATATTAGAGATTGGGTTGTCAGGAATACTCAGTACTGATCTAGCTCTGCTCTCATTGATGTCACTGGGAGCAAGTCAATTTGACTTCAGTTGGAACAAAGTCAGGCTGATGCTGAGTTGTTTTGAGATCTCCGCCCTATGTCTTCCTCATTGCATTAATTAATTATTGCTCAAGTTGCAGCTTAATTTAATAATGTCTCCCAAAACATGATGAGCTTTGCTATATTTCCTTCTTTACCATCTCTCTGTCAGTTTACCACCAATGTGAAAACATAGTGATGTCAGAGTAACAATTTTCCATATTTTTTCCCCTAGAATTCACTTTTGTGCAATGAAATGTCAGCTGTGTGTATGAGAAACATTGAAATAACCTTATGCATATCTCATTTAGTCTACAGGTATCTCTCTGTAGGTCACTTTCTGTGTATTTTGAGCAACCTGAATAATCACATAACTTGCATGTTAACAATACTGTGTTCCTGATTAAAGCAGTGTTCTATAGATAGAATAAAAGGGAAAGCAAGATAAAGAAAAAATCTGAAAGGACAATATTTACAGAGGCTCCCTTACCAATGTGCCTCTGTTTGCTTGGAAAAACAAAACCACACATACACAACCAATTACCAGGGATGCCCATGTCAGTTTTGTGTGGTGGGTGAGCTTTTTTTCCCCTGAGCATTGTTTACAGTAGACGTCTTTCTCTTTCAAACAGTAAAATAAAGATCTCATCCTTCCTTGCACACCAAACTATAGGAGTCAAGTTTTTAAAAATTGAAACAGTTTATGGCACAGGTGATGGGAAATGGTAATTTCTGCTATTGTTATTTGATCCTTGCATAGTTTTGGCAGAGGCCAACTTGCACTCAGCCAAACAAGTCCCAGACATGACTCAGGAGTCAGCACAGACCAAAAGTTGACAAAGGGAAGTATAGGTGGCATCAGCCAGTTCTGGAGGCTAAGAGATCTAAAGTGTGGCTGCCAAGTTCAGCAGCCGGGCTCAGGGACAGAGCATGGCCTGCAACTGCTTGGTTACCTGGTGCAGGTGTGGACTAAGATAGGTAAAGAGATGAAAGTATGGAAAGAATAGCACAAGTCAGAATGGGAGACAGTGTTACAGAGTCTTCTGGAAGGCCCTGAGCTGTGATTAATTTTTGTGATGCAAATAGAATTCATTGTCACTGCAACAAAACACAACAATTTATGTGACAATCTCAGCCTTGCATAGGCTGGGAGGGAGGGACCCTGGGGGGGTGCCAGTCTCATCTGTTGTTCCTACCAAATTCAGTACAGCAGGGTTTTTAGGGGCCCACATGTTTAAGGTGTGGTTACTTCCAAGGATGGGGTTTCCACAGCCTCTCTGGCCAACCTGCTCATTTGACTACCCTCATCTTAATTTTCCCTTCTATCAGGTAGGAGTTTCCTGTATTATAGCTAGTAACTGCTGCCTCTCCTCCTTCCAGTCTGCACCTCTGGCTCTGTCCTTTCTACATGCTCCTAATAGATTGCTGCAGACAGCAAAAGGATCCTCCTCAGCCATCTCTTCTTAAGGCTGAACAAACCCCATTCCCTCAGCTGCTCCATTGTACTCTGAGTTCCAGCTTGCTGGTCTGTCACTGGAATTGATACAGTATGGCAACTGTCTTCTTGAGGAGCTGCAAAAAGGACAAAATATCTGAATGTGGTCTCACATGTGCCAAAGAGCAGGGCAGGATCACTGATCTGGAGCTCTTGGCTCTACCCTGATGCAGACCAGGATGTAGATGGCTGCCCTTGCTGCAAAGTCACCCTGCTGATTCCTGCACAGTTTCCTGATGGCCAGGGCTCACAGGGTTCTTTCTGCAAAGCTGCTTTCTTTAGAAATCTTCTTTCTTAAGAATCTCAACTTATAAATGAGACACTAAAATCTGCATTCCCCAGTCTGTACAGCACTGCTAGTTTCCCCTAAAGGTTTGGGTATTAGTGACCACATCCTGTTTCACTGGGATATCCAGTACACAGAAATACCACACCCGGTGAGTCTGCAAATTACAAGATACAAAATCACTCTGGTACATAACTGACCATCTGAGCATTCTTTCCCTTCACTCAAGCAACCCTTGAATGAATGAGGTGAATCATCCCTGTGCTACAACATATGGAGCAATTCTCAGAGTAAGCGTTCATTGATGTGGTCCATCATTCATAAAGCTTCCCAGTAGAGAAGATGCTCGGTCAGTGAAATCAAAATTGATGATCTGTGTTCTGCAGCAGAGATTAGATTGATCTCAGCTCCAGCATAATCAGATTACTATTGCACTGGGTTTAAAAGGGGTAGAATAGAGCCTAGTATTATAAGGCTTTTCTTGTACACTTCAGGCTATTGATCATGCTACTGCAAAGAGAGAAGAAGATTTGTGTAAAATGGTAGTAAATCAGAATGGTGGTGTTTTCCAGGAGTTTTGGTAACACAGGATTCTCTACAACTAAGGTTGGACTCCTTACTTTTTTTTTTTTTTAATTAAGGTGGAAGCATCCAATGGAGGGACTGATTTTCCAGTTTCCTGCAAAGCTAAAGAATTAAAGTCTTTAAAAAAAATAAATTTAGTAATAGATGTGATTTTATGTGTGAGGGAAGACTACTCTTGAAATTGCATTAATATAGGTATACCACAGCTAAACATTACCCTTTGTTGCCTTCCCCATAAAAAAAGGAAATTCAGACTTTCACCACAAAGTATTTTACCGAGACATCTTGAAGTTACTTTATTTGCTTCCCGTCTCCCTGGGAACAGCTGGTTTCTCTGGGACACCCAACTAAAATAACCCTGAGAATATCTTTTATTTCAGGGATAATAGTATGTAGGCTTCTTGAATTTTACATTGCTGTCTTGTGAAAGGATGAATTAAATTTCTTAGGACTGTGAATATTTGGAATATTGGAAATGTTGGTGAGCCTAGCAAGAAAATAATACTCTAATCATAATCCAGAATCCTAACTGTAATCAGCAGAAAACAGCTTCTCTGCCATAGGGCCAAATTTTGAGGACCTTATTTAGATCAGTGTTGGATCAAGTCCCATTTTCTTACCTAAAAGTTAGCAGTTTAAGGGCATCAGGATTTATATCCTTGGTTCAAAGGAGATACTGTCAATAAAATGGACAAGAAAACCCCTTAAGTTTCCCTCTATGACCCTCAATAGGCAAAATGAATCATACATTCACACCTACATATCCTAAACATGCAGCAAAGTCTTTATCTGACTCTATAAGCAATCCCACTTGCTTCCCAAGATAAAGGGATGGGTGGTGCATAGGCTGGATACAAAGGAAATTTTTTTTTTGCACTTGGAAGTCAGAAATAACTTCAGACTAGATCAGAAGGTAATAGAATGGCAGCACAGTTTCCAAACAAAGGCCTAAAATCGCTGACTGTTGCCACTCTGAGAAAAGTGGCTTCAGATCTTAAATATGACTTGTAAGAATCTTTTATAGAGGGAAAGTGCTGAAGGGACCAAAATGTTTTTTGCAGTTCTTAGGCACCTTCAGAGAAGAGAAGATGGAGGGTTCTTCCCAGGCAGGGTCAGCACCAGCTGGCACAGCTGCCCAGAGATGGAGGGACAGTGCAGTGCTCCTGTCCAAAGG
Organism: Cyanoderma ruficeps; assembly: GCA_008694505.1. Lineage (NCBI taxonomy): Eukaryota > Metazoa > Chordata > Aves > Passeriformes > Timaliidae > Cyanoderma > Cyanoderma ruficeps. The sequence goes on along the minus strand of VZDJ01006028.1, from coordinate 9,824,501 downwards.
CAGTGTCCTGCCCGGCTGTCATGATCTTGCTGTTAACTACTGATGCAAAAGGAAGGCCTTTCCGGTATTTCTACTCTCTTTTCCATTGTTGGATATCCCGCAGCTGAGAGAGAGACATTCTGGTCTTAAGCACGCTATGGTATAAAAAAGCTGCCAAAAGACATCATGGTTACACTGATTTTGATTGAACAATCCAAAATATTTGCAGTTCAATATTGCCAATTAAAAGTACTTGCCAATTATCAACTGCTTGTAGTAGGAAAAGTGTTCATTAGCTTCCAAATCAAATTGTGTGTTATATACAAATAAGTTTGCATTAACAGATTAGAAGCAAGTAATTCTCCTCCCTATATTTGGGATAGTTTGCTTAAAATTCTATTAATAACAATAAAAAAATCATAAAGATCTGCAAATAATGGGCAAACGGTAAGTAGAAATCATGATGTGTTCTTTCTTACACTTGCCAAAACCTCCAGGGTAAGTGTTTACTAGCAAACAATAAAACATAACACATATAGACAAGGTAGAATGATTTAATTTCATTACTCTAGACCCAAGGGGGTATGTTACAGTGATAAAATCTTCAATGAGATGATGTTATATTTCCATTAGTTCATATTTGCACACGCACCAGGAGTGAAATTTTGTTCACTGTTCTGTTTTTCAAAGTGAATTTTTAAATCTATAGATTTCTGTTGCAATTGAAACAAGAAAGAATACAGCAAAACTATCAAACAGAACAACAAGCCATTATCACCACAAATAGATCATTTTAGTTGCCATGGGTAACCAGTGCCAGTAAGGTATTCAGGCACTGTAGCCACCAGCACTGATACCCTGCTCTGAAAGTGCTGACTGTGCGACACATTGCAAACTTCAATAATTATTATGTGTAGGAGGGTGGTGGCACCAACAGGATATATACTTGTAATGAGTCATTCTTTAAATAGCTTAATTTATCATCATCAAATAAAGGGGAAGGGATTTATCCTGTACAAGGCAGTTTGAAAAGCTTGAATTATTAATAAATTGAAATAACAGCAAGGCAGGAAAAACTGGACAAATACACACACAGATGCACACATAATATAAAAGCTTAATAAGACTGAAGGAAAGTGTTTTGCAAAAGTAAAAAGCATTAACTGAGTAACATACAGAAGTATTGTCACAAGTTTTCAGCCATGATCCATGTACTCATGAATGTGTAAATGTAAATAGCCAGCAGATAAAGTGTCAGTAACTGCAATTCAAGGACATCCTGATGTTCACAGACCACTAGCTGTGGATGTGCTCAGCACAGTAGTTTCAAACAGGCAGTTTGCTTTTACTTTCATAGGCAAAAAACAAGTTCACAAAGACTAAGGAGAGTCACGACTGAAGAGAAAGCATCCTGGGGAAACTTTGATCTGGTGGGAAATGTTGATAACTCAATAAATAACACTCCTTATTCTGGGGCAAAATTGAGTAATGCACATTGCTGTCCCTTCACACACAAACACACAAGGTAGCTAAAAGGTGGATGTGCATTGTGCAGCATGGTCAGTCAGTTGTTCATTGAAGGGATTGCCAAGTTTGTGTTACTTTGAATTCAAAGCAGACTTATAGCAGGAATCATAGATTTTCAGCATGAAAGCAATAAATAAATTTCCTTCCAAGCTGGGGACCCGAAGACATCAAACAAGGACAGAGAGCAGGTAACCAACAGTCCTCTGCCATCTCCTGCTGAGGTGCAGGGGAGGACAATCAGAGGCACAAAGAGAAGGGAATAACTGAGACCTTGTTCCAGGTTCCCAGCTGAAGTCGTAAAAACTGAAGTCTTTGGGGTGCAGTGTATTTTACATGCATGTCTACAATTAGGTATCTATATCTATATCTATATCTATCTAT
>VZDJ01006028.1:9786304-9822584 GCA_008694505.1 Cyanoderma ruficeps | reverse complement strand
TATATATATATCTATATCTATATCTAAAAAAAACCCAACAAAACAAAAAATTACCTAATTCACCACACTGAGGCAGATCAACACAGGAGGATAAGAAAACACAATTTTCCACAGACATCCATATCCAGCGATAAAGTGTCTATAGACCAGGGCCTCTAAAAAGGATCAAGAACAAATTTCCAAGAATGGGTGTCTTTTTGCCCCATATACTTCATCTTCTCTGCTGAACATACCTCTTTAGTCTCTCCATAGGGCCAAGTAAAACAAGAGATTTCTATCCCCTTGCCAGCTCCCTTTATGGCTGAAGTCTTTCCTTCCATCTTGCTCATCAGGCTTTTCTAGAGACTCATCTCCCTCTCCCATGAGCTTTTCTTTGTGTGTTTTCTAAGTGTTTGTTTGTTGCTGTTCTTTCAAACATCTCTATGCTGCATTTGCATGCATTTGTGAAAATCCAGGACTGGATGTGGTGTTTAAGCAGCTGCATCACTGGCATCACTGGGTGCATCAAACAGAACAACTCTCTCATATGCAACATTCAACATTCCTAACATAAGGAGAAGATTCACCTTTTTTGGCCGTGACATTGTGTTGATTAATGTTCCATTTGTGAGCAACAGCTCGCAAGTCTATATACTGCTATAATGCTAAGAGTACAAAGTTGCAAGTACATGTTCTTTGTACTTATCTTAATTTGAAATTGTTATCTGCTGAGGCAATTTCCTTTTTCTTTTCTCTTCTGAAAGCTTCTATCCTTTTACCTGATTTTTTTTGAGTGTCACACTTAAATTTTATGTATGAATTCCTTTTTTCTAAAATTTAGTTGACAGCATTGATTAGAATTTGTGTAAAATAGATTATCCAGTGACCTCCCCTGCACACATACACATCAACCCAAGCTGGTTTATGGTAAATTATAAATGCACCTGATAGACATTAAGTGTAAAACATAATACTTTAGCTTGTGTATGGGGATGTTGCATAAGACAAAATGAAAAGTCTTTTTAGATTGAGATGTATCCAATCTGTGCCTTCCATCATGCCTGTTAGGCCAGTTAACATACTACATTAAAAAAAAAATTCTACTTGTGTGGTCTGTTTCTGCTACATCAGTATTGGCTGCTTTAGTCAATTTGCTGCCTTCTAGGTCAACCTGCCCATAGTTTCCAATATTTGCTTTTAAAAATTCTCAGAGGTTTTAAATTACATCAGTCTATAATTTCTGAGGCTTACCATGATCACATTTTTAAGGCCAGGTATATTGCTTGCCTTTCTCCAGCCTTATGGGACATTCCCTGCCTTATCCTGTCTTTGAAAAGGTCACTGTCTCAGAAACTGCTCCAAGGCCATCCTGAAGTGTTCTCCAATGACACATTAGGACCTGCAGAGTTTAACACAACTATCTTATCAAAAGTATCATACTTTTGGTCACCTCTAGCCATAGTATCAATATTGAGGAAGGAGTGTGGCAACTTAATAATTTGTTTCCATTTGCCTCAGTTTATCCATGTTGAAAATTACCTTAGATGGAATGGTTTGTAGTCAAGAATTTTGCCACAAGCTATGGAATGGAAAACAATGATTTCATCTTTTCTTTGTGAACTCTTGTCTTGATTGGACTCCCCTCTTCTGAAATGACAGTAGGTGTATCATTTAACTAATTAATATCTAACCTGATTTTTAATTTCTGTTATTATTTTTAAATGATGTTCATATGGACTACAGAGCTGTAGCTTTCTCTGAATCACTCAGTTTTATCATTTTCCATGTAGAATTGGATAGTCACTTCCTCTTTGTTCTTTTCTTATTTCTGGTACTGTTCTATTCTTAAAGCAATTTTGTGCCTTCTTTCTGAGTTTGTTGTTTGTTTTTTGTTTTGGGATTTTTGTTTGTTTGGGGGGGGTTTGGTGTTTTTTTTCTGTTGTTGGATTTGGGGGATTTTTTTTCCCTTGATTGGGGTTTTTTGTAGTTTTTCATATTTTCCCCATTTTACACTTGCCCTTCATTGTATTTGTTTCTAAGTTTTAGATGATGCTTTGAAAACATTCAGATAACCAGTAAGTAGCTAATGCAGCTTTATAAGTCTGCTTTTATGATTACTCTCTCTTATTTGTTTATTTTGGGGCAGTTCACCATTATGCAGCAATAGCTTGAGCTCATAATTTTCATATTACATTATTAAGAAACCCTACCTGCAATTCCTGTGGTTTGGGGATTTTCTGTTCTCATATCATTAATTTTCTATCTTCCAATACTTAATTTTTCTAAGTATAATTATTTTATTTCTCCATTATAAGTTTTCACAAAGCTGTGTCTCCTCAGTTCCCATTCCTGAGCCATCATCTCATCACGAGCCTCTACCTGGGCTTTTGCAGTTCTGTGAGGGAGAATTCAGCAGACTCCCTGCAGACACTACTGAGAGGTGAACCTTAGAGGTAATGGGATAGTTTTAGAGTTAGGACCCAGTCATTTCAAACATTCATATTCATCAGGCGTGCTTTACCCTGAATAAAATTCTTGAACTAAAATTATAAAGACCCACATAGACATACATATATAAACTTCCTTTCTCAGTGGACATCACAAAGTATAAAAATACCTCAAAAGTTTTCCAGTTTAAACACAGCAATTACTTTAATGAGGCTATTGAATGACTGTTATCTGTTGCATTATTTACCTTTGATATCTACAGATGCTTTTGAAATGCAAACTATTCAGAGGCAGGCCTTGAAGTTCAATACATTTTCTTTTCAATATAATTTGAGAACTGTGCACTGTAAGCACACACAAGCAAGAAAAATATAGCTTATTTCTATCTGGAGACATATCAAATGGGAATGCAGCCCAACATACGCTGGGGCAGTTGCAAGTCCTGCTTGCCCTACTGGCTAGAACCTCTATTATTTTTTCTGCGTAAGGAGAAGATTCCTCCCCATTTTCAGGGTGTAACTGTGACCCTGGTAAGATATTACAACTTTGAAAGATATTTTATCTCTTTTTTCCAAAGAGTTTAAAGGATGTTTTTTCTCCTTCTGTACTTTCTTTCTTATTAACCATTGTTGACATAGCTTTCCATTCCTTCCAGTTACAATCCTCAATATGCTAAAAAAAAAAAAAGGGATTTTCGATTAGGTGATCCATGGTGAAATTTAGCTTGATAACTCTCCTTTTTTAAGCATTTGTCTTTACTGAAAGATTTTCAGCAAACCCTCTTCTTGTATCCTCTTGAGCTTCTTAATGACTATATATAATCTTAATTAGATGACAAGACATTTCATCCCATTTCTCCTATCTGTATTTGTTAAGTAAGCCAAGCTTTCCTGTAACAATTCTAGTGTTCTGCATCACCATGTCCTGGTGTCATGTATATCACAGCTTTACAGATGATCTAAACCTTGTAGTTCTTTCTGTTAGCTTTCATGCTCCTGACATTTCAGCATAAACATATTAGTTTTCCCAATTATTCATCCTCTCAGTTATCACTGGTGTAGTCTCCTACTTCCTCCCTTTCCCACTACAAGTCTGTGCATAGGAATCTACCTTTTGATTCCCCATGCATATTTATCCCCAGTCCTCTCCAAATCAAATTTAAAGTTTTCTTCGATTTGATTAGAATTGCCATCTAAGTATGGCTTGAGTTTCATCTCATCTTTCATAAGATTGATACCTATTTTTCAGCTCTTAAACAGTGATTTGGTTTGGGTCAAGTACTCAATAATTGTTCTATGTTGAACTTATACATGTTTTCTTGCTTTCTTTATGCCCACACTTTATTTCCTTTAAACCTTTATTCAGTTCAAATCACTCTCAGTGTTTTCTTGATTGTCTTTGTAATTAAGCAAGACTGTTGGGAAACTTGTTATTGAGTCTGTGTGAAGAAGTAGGTTTAAAGGCCAAAAAAGAAAAGGGATTTTAATAAGAAATGGCAGTTGCCATTTAACACAGAACAGAAAAAATGCACAATATCAAGCAAGAAAGAAATATATATTATAATCGCAGCTGACAAGTGAAACAAAAAATAATTGTTTCAATGTATTTAACAAATGAAAGAATTGCAAGGCCCTGGGCTGGTAAATTATGGCAGCTAGCTATTGAGGCAAAATGGTAAATAGCTTCATACACTCTTGGGAAATAATTTGTTTTAATTGTGTGCAGTCATATTCAAATCAATATCTGAAAAATCCATTGGGATGCAGAGAACTGGAGTAAATCAGAATTTCAGAGCAACTCGGATAATAGATTATTCTTTAGGCTGACAGGAGATAAGACTTTCATATTTACATACATTTTTGTTTCTTCTATTATAAAATTTGCTCATATTAAATCAGTTTGGTTTACTATAATGATGAAAAGGCACTTAACATTTAAAACAGGTACAAGAAAAGACTATTAATATTGGTACTTGCGCTTTTTCTAAGTAATCTTTACTATTGCCATAGGTAACGGACATCAGAATTTCATTATACCCCACTCTCTGTATCTCATTCATTAAAATTCTTTGCAAAAAAAGTATTGGCCAGGCAATTATGGACTTAAAGTAGAATAATATTTACCAACACAGTAAACCTGGAAAAGAGAAATGAGGACACTAGAAAAATTTTCTTGTACTTTTACAGATGTACCAGCTGGAGAGAGATTTGCCTAAGATACCCTCAATCATTTTTTGAAGAATAAATGTGTCTGCACCTTACAAGCAGCACCAGGAGGAAGAATTTTAGGACATATTGATACTTAATCTCAAGCATGCACCAACCAGAAAGCTTCAACTAAGCATCTTTGGGTTTGTGATGTCCACATTTGTGGTATATGATTGATGTGTTTTATAAATAAGATATCTGAGGGAGAGATGGCTAAATGTTTCTTTCATGACTAATGGACTTGTAGAGCATATTTCTGAAATATACTACCCAAGTTTCTGATTAAGGAATCTATGAAGATAATGGTATATTATTTTGCACAGGTCATTTGATTTATTCAATAAAAAGTTTTACAGAACTTAAAGTATTATTTGTGAAATATTTTCTCGATACTTATTTTTCAGTATTTTATGCATTTCCTGTAGGCATGACTGTGAATTAAATTTAGCATGAAACATATGTTTGGCAACTAGAATTGTGTGCCCTTATTTCATAGGTAAGTTCATTAGGAGAAAGATAATCTGTTTGTAAATGGACAAACACTGCCAGACGTTCTATCTAATTTCAGTCACCATTATAATTTAAGTCATAAATATTTGATTTAGGTACTCTTATGTATACAACACCAACATGGTTAGGAAGTAAAAATAGTGGGAAAGATCAGGGACAAGTAAAGTGCTTTTATCCTGTTCTGCCAAGTTTCACCAACTACAAGGCTGCTTCTGCCCTCACAGAACAATTTACAGGGAACTTGGTGTTGTATTAAGACCTCATTTAATAAAATTCAACTGAGAACTTTTTAAATGTTGATGCTTCGCCTATCAAGAGAAAGACTGAAGAGAGTTAGGTTGTTTGCCCAGCTGCCTTCATACTGGCTTGCCAGACCTTTTAGGTATAACATCTGTGAAGAACTTCACATTACATGGAAAACATGTTGCCCAGACCCCCTTGATTACTTTAATATCAGGGGATCAGGATAATAAAAATCTCATCATAATGGCTGGCAAGGAGATAGAAAAGACTGTGAATGCTAAAAGATATTCTTGTACACTTATATTATGGGGGGAAAATTATGTGGGAAGGCAGTTGTGTCTATTTACCTTTTCTAGGTTTATTTTTATTGTGTCTGTCATTAGAGAAACCGAGCATGTAACTTAGTAAAGTCATGTTCCAGCTTTCTGGCTGTAGTTTGTCAAAGATGAGCTATTTTCTTAGGTTTCTATCAACCAAATCATTGTAGTAACAATTTTAAAAATAAGAAATAATACCTGTAAATTCCAGGCACACCATCTGCCATTCAGTTGGAACTGAAACAGTAGCATTATATTAAAAGGATGTCTCATTATAAACTGAGTAGCATTTGAAGTCTCCCTAGACTGTCAAGTGATGAGTGCAGTATCATGAATGCCAATGGTTTTTTGTTGCTGATATCACCACTTGTCTTTACCTGGAGATTATCAGGCCCTAAATTCACAAAATCCCCCAAACCCCTTAAAAATATTTTCAACTGCATGTTGCCCTAAACATGACTGATGCCCACACCTTTTAAATATCTGCCTGGTAATGCTTCCTTAATTTTCTTGACTAAATACTTTTTTATCTATATTTGTGATGCTCCTAGTTAGGAATTTTAGGGTTTTTTCGGTTTGCTATGTTTTTTTAATTTTAAATAGGAGTGAAAAATCAAAAGCAGAAATAAGTAACCAAGAGATAGCTGAACATGCCATTATTCTCAAGAGACTAATTATAGAATCTTTATCCTAGTCGTCTATTAATGAAAGTATGCTAATGCACATATTAATACCTTGCATTTTCAGAAATATTTTTCTAAAGCTTTAATATTTTTTCAGCAAATAAAATGTAGCTCTATTTTCTTTTTCATATTTAGTTACTTTTAGTATTTTGATAAAATAAACATAGATGCCACATTTCCCTTTTTTCTTTGTGAGTCCCTCATCTGCCCAGGTATTAGCTTATACTGAAGTCACTAAGTTTTATCATTATTCACGTTATTCATTGGACAGATTGTTTGGAAAAGGGTCTTTTAACCTCCCTCCTTTGTACAGTTCCAAATCAACTGCAAGTACAGACAGCTTTCCACAAAAAAACAAATGCATGTTTCTTCATTATCATTTAAAATGGCATCGATCTCTTATTTTGCATCTAGATGGATATTTTTGACATGTACATTTAGCAAGGTACATTTATTTTTTAAATTGTGTTTATTTTAAACTGTACATTTATTTTTTAAACCACTGTGGCAATATGGAACTGTCTCTCAACGTGGTCATTAGTCCCTGGTCTTTCACAGCTTCTTGCACTGCTATTTTTCTGAAACATTCATTCTGTCTCCGGGTTCCCCATTGTGAGTGTTTATCTGTAAGGGTATTTTCACCATGGCCTTCATTATTATGGTATCTCATCACCTGCATCCCGCACTGGGTTCCAAACCATAGGTCAAACATTGGAACTCATCCTTTAAAAGAGCATGAAGGACTAATGCTTTCATATGAAAGGAGGAGCAAAATATACATTCCTTTTAGATTATTTTTATTTTCGATTATGGAACAAGCAAGGAGAGAAGACAAAACACATGGAATTTGATCTGTGAGTTAATGAGTACCACCTGTCTCGTGTGCTGTAATTTCAGCACCTTTCAAGAACTCTAGATTCTATCTATGGCTCATGTTCTCTCCCTTAATTTTGTCAATGTGTAGTACTTTTTCTCAGCGATAGATAGGCTTTTTGGACCACAAATTATTATGATTTAAGAAAACTTAGAAATCAGAAGAGTTTAGAAAAGGTCATAGGATTATACTTCATGACACTTTTGTTGGTTTAATCTTGTTAATTGACAATGCTATTAAAAACACACACACTGGAATAAAACTACTTGTGAAAGCCAAGTCCTTTAGTGTTGTTTTTGGGGAACTGTGCTGTAGCCAGTGATCACACTGCTGTTCCCTGGGCACTTGGGGGGAACTAAGTGCTGCCTTGCACTTGCCTGCTGGCAGCTCATGCTCTCTGTGCAGTGTCATGGCCTTTCTCATGCACCCCTGCACCACTTCTCAGACACACTGGTCTCCCTGGCAGCACTGGCTGCTCTCTGAGTAGCATGAAGAGAGCTGTGCAAAAATGTCATCTGCAAAAGATTGGACTGATCAGCTCTCTTGCATTCAATAAAGATCATGTACCTTTTACAGGTGATGTCAACCAAAACACCACAATACAGCAAGTTTGGGTAAATGCTTAACTGGGTAGACCAGGCAGTTTCTGTGACAGCCAAGAAATCAAGCCTGAGAAGTGTAAATACCAAGTAGAGAAGCACACTGAAGCATACTGAGAGCTCTCGGAGCAATTAGCAAAGAAAGTTTACTCTCTTGGTCTGCTTGTGTCGAGAGGTATGGAGCTCTGCACATCAAAAATGTCAGGCTTCATGATCTGTTTTTCTTTCTAAGGAAGAGAAGACTACTGACCCCAGCTTCTCATTAACCAAGTGGTTCAAGAAAGGGTAGCAGTGTTTCAGGGGCTATTTAGAAAGGAGCAAATTGGCATGCTGTTGCCTCACTTGAATCTCTACATTATATCCATTGTGAAACTAAAACTAACACATAAATCCCTTTAGAATATGTTTGTTTGCTTTTTCCATGAAGAAACAGTGGAAGCTCAGGAACAACGAGTTCCTTTATAGACCTTTGACAAACAAAATTATGGAAGTTAAATGGGGAAAAAAACCCCAGCTTCTGAAAAAGAACACTATATTATTCCTTCTTATTCATGTAGGATAACTCACACTTTTCTCAATCTGTCTAATAAATGCATAAAAATAAATAAGTACTTTAGTGTTCTGGTTTGCTACAGATTTGTTTGAATGTTACTTTCAACTCATGAGCAATTTCAAGGCTGTAATGGAAAAGCTGAATCAGCTGTGAAATGTAACTTTTGACTTAATTATATTAATTGACATACCTAGGTATAATTTTTTTTGAGTATTTGGTATAATTGCTTCAAATGACATTTAATTTGTCACTTGAAGTACAATAATTAGAAACAGTTCATGAAAGAAAGTAATTTCAACTTCAAATGAAGTATTTCAAAGGTATAATTATTTTGAATGTTATAACACTGAATAGCTACACACACAGGGCTGGGGAGCTGACACTGTCAATGTTAAAGTCTATGGATCAGTGGGTTTCCTTTGCTACACAGGCCACATACTCACTTATTTAAAAGATATGGGGGGATACCCTATGTGAAAAGGAGAAACCACATGATAGTTTCTCCCCTCTGTAGGCTGGAGACAGGGCCTCTCTGCACAAATGCTCCTCATCCAGATCTCATTAGAAATCAATGGAAAACATTCCATCAAACTCAGTGGGAGCTGAATTGATCCACAGGCTTATTTTTGGCTCCACTGGAGATGTTCAAGAGGCAAGTAGCTGGCTGATGGAACAGCTGCTTGATGTGAATAGTCCCCACTGAAATACTCCAGTGCAGAGCTGGGGTGGCTCCCAAAGCTCTGCAGGCACCAGCCTCTGCTCCTCAGGGAAAGCCTCCACCCCCACCTCACCTCACAAAGAGACAGGAATGCAAGACAGAGGGAAGAAATTAGCAGCAGCCTTAATAATGTCAACTGGCAAGAACAGTGACATAGCTAGGAAGGTATTGCTCAACATTGCACAATACCTCTCACATAAAAATAAATAAATCAAAACCACAGAAAATTAAAGCAAGAAAAAGGAAGGTGAATTTCCCCTTCTGCTCCAGCCAAAAGATTGTGCAGCCATTCCAAAGCTGGAGGCTTCACTCATTTGCAAGAAAAGCAACTGTAGCCCATGCCTTGCCAGTTGGGAAACAGTTCCCCGGGCACTGGCAGGGAACTGTCTTCTTAAAACACTTGGTCAGACTTCTAAATGGAGCCTGTCCTTTGAAAGTCTGTGTGAGAGGTGGCTTTCTCATCTTCTCAGCCTCAAGTAACAAGATCAGGTGCTGAAATGTGATGGGGCAGTGCCATGGGTCCCCTGGCCAAGCTCTGCAAGCTCCTGAAGGACCTAACCCACACCAACCCAGTGATTGTCAGGGACACAACTGGAGTAAGTGAGGAATTTCTGCACCGGGAATAGACAAACAATTTAAAGTTTATTGAATTGCTGAGCACAGCATTTTTGTGAAGTTTATGCTTTAGCTGGAGGTACAAGAGAGAGAACTCTTAAAAAATATAAATCAGGTATATCTGTGTTTTAATGTTATCAATGAATGTTGGCCTGAAAGCTTTGAAGAAACTCCTAGCATTGTAACCATACCTAGAGATTTGAACACCTAAATAAACCCAGGATGAATTTTAAAACTCTATGCTCCCACCTTCTGAGAGGGATTTTGCTTTGGATGACAAATCAAGTCAGAAGCTGTGCTGCAGGCAGGAGAGTTAGCTTTCAGGAGCCAGAAAACACAGGCCAGGTCTCAGGCTTCTCTTATCAGTCTTATTAAAAGTTACCCCTTTTCTCTGTCACCTAGTAGTCACTTTCAGTTCTTTATGATATGAGTTACTGGCACAGGGAAGGAGGAGTGAAGGGGTTCTCTGTTACTCCTCTGGCTAATGCTGCACTCTAAAGGAGTGTGTTTGTTCTCTCGCCTCTTGTCAGCTCTGGCTAAGGCCACTGATATCCCATTAGGTGCCTAACAGATCCAGGCTGACAAAGGAAACACAGTTCTGTTCCCAAACACAACTATATGTTTTGTTTCTTTTAATGAATTTGTAATAAGAATCAAGGTTAATGCCATATGTCATGTGAAGTCTGCTACATATTTTTTGCATAGCATATATTTGACAATATTATTTTTATTTTAGCATCTGCACTAAACTTTCCCAATTAATCTCGGTTTCAGAGGAGCAGGCTCCTGCTGGGTGAGGTAAGGAAAATAGGAACAGCAAATTTGGGGAGCATTTTCTTCTGAAAAGCCTAGTAACTGAGCCTTCATCAGAAGTGCTCACACAAAAGCCAATACTGGTCTGCGGAAGTGCAGTTCAGTTATAGCTAAAGGCCAAAGTAGCCGGGCAAGCTCAGATTTACATCACTGCGTTCCAACAGCACAGCTGCATCAAATTGCTCTCTTCAGAAATGGAAGAACTGGAAGCTTGATTACAAGTGCTAGAGAGACAAGGAAACACAATCTCATCTGCACATTGTGTATGAGATCTCTTTTTCCTCCAGAGAAATTGTTAGTGGAAGGAACTGCTGCACACAGGAGAGGTCCTAGTCCTCTGCAAACAGGTCTGGCTGTTTGTTTGTCAATAGGATTGTGCAAAATAAACTGTTTTCAGAAAGTGGTGAACTAGAGGCAAAACAACTTTTTTGTCCATGAAGGATCAAGTGTGTCATTCAGACAACAAATGGGAATAACCTATACATAATGCTTCAGGGTCTTGTCCCTCCAGCCTCTGACCTTCCTGAGCTGATTCCTATATTTGCATACTGATGAATTAACTTTAATTCATCCTTCCTAGCCAGTAGGACAACAGGTTCAGAGCCTTTGTGTTTTTCTTTTCTAACAAATTAAGCCTCTACCTCTACCTCACATAAAATTACTTTTACTTATTTTTTTCATTAATTCATTCTTTCCCATTGATTTTCCATTTTAAGAGTGTATCACAAAGGACTTTCAAAAGTACCGAGCTAAATATTATTTAGCTGTGCTAGTTTAAATGTAAAATATTACACTGGCATAATCAAACTGAATTTGGGCAAACTTAATTTTCATTAGCCATTGTTTCTTTGGATTGTTATTTTATTTTTGTTAGATTTTTGAATAGTTGCCTAAGATTTCATTGTTTGTGCAGCATCCAAGCATGAATAAGAACAGAAGGTTAAAATTGAACTTTAGAAAATTAAACAACCCCACAAAATATAGGGACATGTTAAAATGGACAGTCTCAGAAATGCTTTTTCCTTGGTATACCTATCAGNAGACATCTCAGTTTTGCAAGTGGAGTGGGGACACAAGCAAAGTGCCATGCCAGAGCACCATGGCTAGTGCCTCATTTCACTCAGTATTGATCTTACAGGCAGTGATATTTGCTCTCATACAGCTAATGGATATTTAAATTAGCTGACTTTTTAAAAATTCACACTGAAAGTATTTTGCAAGCATTCAACACTTTCTTGCTGTCCTGGCTTTTTTTTTTTAATCCCATGCCTTTACTACCTATGTCTTACGTAGTAAGAACATAGTAAAGAAATTAGAGATAGTATTTCTCCTATAAAGATGCAGGATTTGCCAAGGCAAAAGAGTTTATTGCTGTGGGTTGGCTATGTTCAGCAGAGGTCTGCACAGTACACCACTGTACTTCATGTACTATAAGCCTTTTAGAGTGGAAATTTACTGCGGTATCTCACCTTGAGAAGAGAAACAAAACAAACTTACTAGAACAGTAATTTAAAGACTGAACTTCAAAAAGAGGGAAGAGAAATAAACCTCCTGCCACTCCTTCTCTTAAATGGTCAGGATCATGTGAAAATCAATAAGCTGACCCCTTTCTTCCTTTTTTTCCTTAACACTGTAAAAAGTCCAGCTGCAACTTTGTGCAATTGCTTTCAGCCAGAAGCTGTTGTAGGAAGAGTGAGCACGTGTGTGCTGGGATGGGCAGACCCCACCCTGGAGGGCAGTGAGCCGCATCCAGCAGCTCCAAAAGAGCACAGCCACCACCAGTACAGGATTCCTGAGGCCACCAGCTCTGGGTGCCTATCTGCTGGCACACTCCTTGCTTACCTGAAGCATGGGCAGGCGCAGCTGGAGCTCCCTCGCTGGCTCTGCGGAGCAATTCTGAGCAAGGGAACCACGATCAGCGAGGTGGAATTTCCTGCCTGCTGCACAGACTTACTTTATGCATAGATTTTAATGCAATGTTGAATAAAATTTCCTAAAGCCTCTATTTTCTGATCTCTTCTTTAAAAATTATATATATATAAGAAGAAATCCAAGATATCCAAGAAATCTCACTGTAAGATCTGGAGCTTGTCTCTATTACAGTAAATACCAGTAGTCTATCCAAAAAAACATAATGTGGAGCTGCTACCTTCACAAATTCTGGAGAGTTTGTCAAAGAACAGATCAGAGCTGACCCTCCTCTGGAGTTAAAGCAAAAGTGCTCTCCTAACAAGAGATATTGAAATGGGGGTAGGAAGCAGAGGTTTATAGTTTAGGTAAGGAAACTGTAGAGTCTAGGAGCAGACTGTCCAACTGGGAAGACCTAAAATAAGCTTGTCAGTTGGGAAGGGGACTGTGCTGCACTGGTATGTCCCTGTGTGGAAAAAGAGGTTTCCCTGGGCTTGGATGATCTTGAACAGGGTTATTCATTCATGGCTGAGTGTGTATGACCAGACCTGTACAGTTGCCAGCAGCTGCTTTTAAACCAATTTTCTTAATAAATAATTCACTGACATTGAAACTCCCCTCAAGAACATAGCAATAGTGATGCAAGTCATCAGAAGTCACGTGCCAGTTTTGGGATAGTATCTCTGGATCAAATTTTAGGGAGTGAGACTTCTGAATATGATTAGCCAGTGTAAAGAGCATTTTCTGAGATATCTAAGAACAAGATCACCAAATCCAAAGGGAAATTTAAGTTAAACTTCTGTCACAGAAAACTGAAATATTTGGCAATATGGGAATTACTCCCTTGAGGAAAAATTGTGCAGAAGTGAGTTTGGGACAGATAGGGAGTTGTTTTCCTACTCAGTCCAGCTGTATGTAGGTATCACTGACATGCTGCCAGCACATACTATTGAGGCTGCATGTGAAAAGCAGCCTTCTACCAGTCTTACTAAATAAACAGAAGCAAATTATGAGATTTCATATTTTAGAAAATCTTCATGGGCTGTTTCCTTATTCTTCCTTTCCCCCTAGAAGTTATTAAAGCCTGAAGCATTGATCTGGGCAGACCACTGTGGCTCAGTCCAGCAAGTACCTTCTTGATATGCTCCAAGTTCTATTCAAGGCTGGCAGAAATACTTTTTTAATCCCTCTGTAGCTTGTATAGCACCCAAGAAGTTTTTTTTTTTTTCATTTCAAGATTGATAGAAACTCTTTTGATTAAATAAACACTTGTGCAAAAGAGAACTGGAAAGCTGCTACTTAGAAATGGAAAATGAATGGCCTCTAAAGGGTTCTATTGAAATGCATGTTATTGTGACTCTGGGTATTACTTTTTTAAAAGGAAAGGTGAAATAAAATTTTACACATATTTTTAGCTACTCCCATGAATTAATGTCCCAGTGTAAGACCAAGGTGTTAACAGTCACAAAACAGAGGAGCTGTTCGCACCTCTGGGAACCTGACACTGTCTGTGTTACCTTCCTGAGAACAAAGATGTGGGTTTGGGTTTGTTAAATACTTTTATTCAGAAACATACATGAATGAACCTTTTAAAAGAAATCCATGGAGCACAGTAGGAAACTAACTTTCCTCACAGGGCAACAGGAAAATGGCTGCTTTAATAAGAAGCAAACATAAACCACTTATTATGTTCTTTCATGTCTTTAAATTGTTTCTGAATGTCAAAAATTACTTAAAAACTGTTTCCTGAAGTAAAAGAAAATGTGACATCAGAAGCATCGTTCTCATTTCTGCTAAAAGAAGCAGCTGTTGGCATGCTGTTGGCACTTCTTAAATTTATGTTCAGTTCTGTTGATAGCACTGAGGAAAAGGATTTTTTTCAAATAGTAAGGGAGAACATGTTAGTGCTACTGTTGTTTATGAGTCTCACAAACAGTGGTTAGTGTAAGTAGTCTGTGCACTGCCTTGGCTTGTTATTGCCACTGGGAGGCTGTGGTATAACTGTGTGTTGGGAGAAGGATTACTCCAAACCATAATGGATCCCTGGTGGAAAGTTGGACGTTATATAAGGAATGAGAATTGGGCTCCAAATATTTAACAGAGAGAGCTTAGATTATAAACAGTATATAACCAGTGCAAACATTAGAAATGAAAGAATATTTTTTTTAAAAAAAGGATTATTCCATTTGTATAAAGCTGAGATCAATAACAGCAATAAGAAGGCATTTTTTGTTAGAGCAGTTTATACACTGGTTGTACAGAAGATTTACTTGTTTGTTCTCTGGTTAGTTCTTCTGGATGTTTTTTGGTTTGCTTAGTTTGATTCTTTAGGACAGGGTTTATGGGATTTATTGCCCCAGAATCTGAATTCCCTGGAGGTGAAGAAAGGGAGACGCTAAATCCCCTGTTGGACCTGTGAGAATTTTTAATACTATCCACTTCCTATTGGTGCTGCCTCTGCCAGCCAAACAAGGGATCCTCTAAGTCATGCCTTTGGATAAGGCAGTAAAAAGAGGAGAAATCATAGTTTTGTTCTGAGTCTGGATCCTGGAGCATCACAGTGCTGCTGTGCTCCCCAGCGAATGCAGTGGAGCAGAGCGATGTCATGCAACCATCAGCCTCCACCGCTGCAACAGGACTGCTCACTTCCAAACCACCAGGAACTGCTTTTTCCTCAGCTTACTTCCTTAGTAAATTAAATTGTGATTGTGGTTTACAGACGGACGGCAGTACTTATTTTTGCCTGCTTGCATTCATAACTATATGTTGGTTTAGCTATAGGGCTGTGGCTGGGCAGCAAGCAAGGAACTGCCTTCCTGCTGTATCCTTTGTATCTTGGATGTTTGTTCTGGGGAAGGTGAAACCTCTGCAATAGGGACAAGGCATACAAACCTGATCAGCAGGAAGAAGCCTGCAGTAATGGGGAATGTTCCTGTCCTTTGGCTGCTGGCAGTGCAACAGGAAATTCCTGAGAAAAACAGGGAGCAATGTCTTCACTGCAGAGGTGACAGAGAGAACCCATTCCTATGGGCCAGGAAGGGACTGGGTAATTTATCGCAATTTTGGAAACTGACAGAAACTGATGAATCAAGCAAAGACTGGAGAGAAGAGCTTTTCTCCAGGTAGCTGGAGAGGACACTTATTTTTGGGTCTTGCAATTTCTTTTGCTAAATATCCCATGTCTCAAGGGTTGTTTGTGGTCTTAAAACATATCTGTAGTAACCGAATGTTCTCTTGGGTGCCTTCTGAAAAGTCCAACAAGAGGACACACCACAGCATCACTAACAGGAATCACTTCCAGCAGGTGAGAAAAAGGCATCACCTGTTAGCCAGGTGTAGGACCTACAATGGAGGAGTGCGCTTCTCTTTTTTTTAGCATCAACAAGCCTCCGCTGAAGTCTCTTTAAATGTAGATGTAGACCATTTCTAAGTAGAGTAACACACAAACACAAGGTCAGGTGACTTCAAGACCCTTCTGTTGATCTGGAGAAAGCTCATGGAGAAAAGATCTGAGGGAAGGGAGCAGTTAAATGTGTGAGCTGATATTTATCTTAATAAAACTGAGCCTAGGAAAAAGTGGGAAGTAACTACTAGAAACAGGAAGATTTGGTGAGGAAGGAAAACACCTGCCCCTTGGGAAAGATAGCTGTTGGTTTATGCATTGTGTTTTATTTTGGACTTGGTTGATTCCACTGTTATGTAGTGTTTGGATGGAGACCTTGAAAGGATTAAAGCAGTGATGTTTAACTTTTCCAGGGAGATTTAGAGAAGCTAGAAACTTAGAGAGACAATTCCTGCAGTAGCAGGAACTGTGTTCCCTTCAAAAACTGAATTTATGCCCAGAAAGAACTTAAAATTGTGGCTTGGTGACATCAATAGAAAATAAGGTCACAGTGAACAAAGTTCTCAAAAGTTTCCAGCACCTACTTGCTCGAACCTCTCATTTGCCTGAGGCCTACTCCATCAGCATTTTCTCAGGATGGAGAAGCTATGAGCAGCATACTGTAAGACAGTTCTGCTGTGATTAGATGTAAGGAAATACAGGGCTGTCGGTTGTCAAGGCACTGCTGGTATTTTAATTTGAAGTGTCACTCAGACTCCTTGAGTGGCTTTGCATTGATATTGAATAAATTGGAGAGGAATGAGTTTTGAGAACAGAGAGAAATTGCCCAGTGG
Source organism: Cyanoderma ruficeps (assembly GCA_008694505.1). NCBI lineage: Eukaryota > Metazoa > Chordata > Aves > Passeriformes > Timaliidae > Cyanoderma > Cyanoderma ruficeps. The sequence continues at coordinate 9,805,941 of VZDJ01006028.1, read as the reverse complement.
GCTGGAAAAGGAAAGATTTCAGAAGCAGACATTGGATTTAGAGGATCCATCCTGGCCTTGCTATCCTGAGCAGATTTACCTACCTACAATGTCCCTCCACCCCCACCTCCCTAAAATGATCTTTGTTGCACCAATGCAATTGCCTGTGCAAGGACCGGCACAGTTTGATTCCCAATGAATCACATAAAAACTGATTTAATGAAGTGTCCCTTGATCTTACGTGTATTACAGAGGCAGAGTTTTTCCACTTGCCTGGGGCTTTCTGAAAAGGCTCAGTTGCTTTTCCACCTGAATTCTTTTCTAGCTTATTCTCCTAGCATTGGTTTCTAATGAACCTTTGACATTTATCCTCATATCTTTCCACTCTGAAATTCCTAACTTCCTCTCTTTCCTGAGGTGAAATTCTATCCTTTTCTTTATGAAGTAGAAGAGAGGAAAAAAAATATAAATAGAGAAATGATCCAAGAGCTAGCAGCATCTTCTAATTCTTTCTATTATGACAATATGACAGATTCCTGCACTTCCCTGGCTCCCAGTGGAAATACCAGGCTCTGAGGAGACAGGAAGAGGGGTATAAAGACAGAAGGCATTTACTCTTAGCAGTGATTTTTCTAATGAGAGTTTTCAGTGGTGACATTAACAAACTGTTCTCCTGAAGAATTTCCTGGGGGCTTCAGTGTCACTACATGCAGCATCAGCTAGGTGACGAGCTCTCACCGCCACCCCACTCACTGCAGAAACAGCATCCTCAGCAGGAATGGTTCTGCACTCTCATTTTCAGCAAAGAGATGGTGAATGCTGAGTGAAGTGAGCAGCATAATAGCTTTCTTATAAGTGTTTGTTTACATCTTTTACTTGTTATTTTCAGTGCAGGGGACATTATAAAAGAAAGAAAGGAAAAAAGAGAACAGCCTCATATTAAGGGATTTAAAAATTTTTGCAGAGCTTAATTAAGTTTCTAAATCTGTACTCTAGACAGTAAAGCCTTGCAGCAGGTAAGATGAAGTGTAGAGAAGTCAAGGGATTAATCCAAGGTCAGTGACAGAGTCAGAAGCAGACCCCAGAGGGTTCACTCCGCTCCTCTGCTGGTGGTAAATCATTGACAGTAATTCCAGTCTGGCCAGCAGATTTCCCCCAATCTGAGACCAGGGAGAGTAGGAAAATGGCTTTGGATCTCAGCTATCTTTGTCTGGTCAGCAGAAAGCCTTTAGCTCCTGTTGATAATTGCTTTATGTATTTATTTATCTATCATAACCTTTTTTTACCGCAACACCTGGAATAATGCTGATTTGGTTGAGGAAGCACAAAGAGAAACAAGAAAAGTCAATGCATATAAAGAATAGCTGGCTGTGGAAATGGGCCAACATACTGTCACAATCTACCTCTCTGAAACCACTCTGTAGGAGCTGCATCAGGAAAACAAACATCTAAATAAAAAGACACCAGGTTCAGATACTTGGAAAACCTGTTTGTAAAAACCAAGGGCCCCATGAATTTGTCATAAATCCTCTCACAACAGTCTGTGGTCTGTCCATTTGTGAAATCAGCTAAACAGCCTGCATTCTTACACAGGTGCATAGATCTTGCACAGCCCCACTGCAGGAGTAGCCCCAGGAGTGTGTCCTAGCTTTCCCTGGGGACTGGGGCACAGGCACACACTGGAGTCCTGCAGGAGATGATATTGTGGCTACTCCGGGGCACATGAATTTTGGGAGCCATCCATAATTTGAATTTTGGGTTTTTTGGGGTTTTCTTTGAAAGAGCTTCCAAGTTCAATTTTGCTTTCTACCCCAGTCTTGGGGGTATCAGATCTTCAGAGTCTCAGAAACTCATTTTCTATCTTGCTTGCTCGTGATGCTTATTATAAACCATACATTAACAAGTGATTAAAATTGCACTACAGCAAGTATGTAAGTGTAAATCTGAATGATGCATGATTACTGTGAGCCAGCAGACATGTAGAAATAATTGGCCTTTAAAGTTCATTAGTCAGTTTTATTACAAATAGTACATTTGCATGATGTTTGTAAATTTATGCGCCAGCGGCCAAAAGTGATGACAGCATTCCACTGACTAGGCAAAGCAATTACAAAAAGCACATCCATTATTTGAAATGTCTATGCAAAACACTTGTTTTAATAACTGGTCATAGTGTTTCAATCCTTGGAGTGAGAGCTGCTAAACTCTTTAGTTACAGCAAGTGGCATAGCCAGTCAAAGTGTCCCAACATGCTGAACAATTGCTTCCAAATTGTTTTTATGGTTGATTCACCCCCACTCCCAAAGCTCTGAATTAGACAGAGCTTCTGAATGGGATGCTGTGAGATTTACCTCTTCCTCTGGTGGCTGAAGAACGAACCTCTCTGACTGTCACAGAGGATTTAGCTATATACTGCTGCTCTCTATATGTGAATCCAATGAAAACTGAAAGATAATTGGGGAGATTGTAGAGGTTATAATGTCATTAGTACTGATCTGTTCCTCTCTGGGCTTGATGAGAAGAGTAGTAGTGCAGGTGAAGAAAACAGTTTGAGGAATAACATGCATTAGTTCATGAGAGAAGCTAAACCCCATCTTGTATTTTCTTAGCTATTACTACTATGTTTAATCTAGCACATCTACTTTTAAAATGCTAGAAAGTGACCAGAAATTTCTGGGTCACTTAAAGAAGATATTAAGATCTATTTGTGATTACACCGAAGTGCTGCATGTCCGAGCTGCCTCCAGATAAGGACAGCTTCAGCATCTTTCCCATTTCCAGGTTATCTGTGGTTCCCATCTAAGGAGCCACATGCTTTGGGATACCAGAACTGATACATTACTGTCAGCTTGAACGTCTTTTCTAATCACTTGCTCATCTCAGCTCCATCGTGAGACAATTAACACACCATATGCTGCGCTCTCCATTAGCCAGTGAGTTTGACAGTGCTCCCAAGTGCTGTGCCTGACAGAGCTCTCTCTGTGCTCGTGCACAGCTGCATTAATAAAATCTGAGGAGCCAGGTGTGTGTACGTGCATATAGAGATGCACGCAGGCGTGTGTGGCAGCTCAGTTATAGAAATGGTAAACACTCACAGCAGGAACAAACTGATGACGGCTGAACCATAAACGGTTCCGTTGTGAGAAACGTATAGACTTGAAGGGTTCTTTGAAAGGGCATTATATGCTCCTAAGATTTCCATTATTTCACTGTAATGGAAAAAAATCTTGCATTAGGTTAAAGATCTAGTAGCATTTTGCTCTGTGATGAGAATTATGTCACATTATCAAATCAAATACAGCCCTTCCGGTTAAATTGCTTCATTGCTTATGTTCATTAAAAATTGAACTTTAACACAGAAAACTTCTAGCAGCTGGAAACCTGAGCTTCAAAAGCAAATTCCTAAATTCGTGATAATAGCAAAAATATGGGAGCTACTGCTCTGTGCTACATTTTGTACCCTTCTTGCCATGCACTGCATGGTTTAATTGTCAGGTAGACTGCAACAGGTAATAGTCATGCCAGGCATAAATGTCACCTGGCTGCACTGCAAAACACTCATCCAGCCAAGTGAATAAAGTGCTGTAGGCCACATAGCATCCAAAAAAGCTACTTCTGTTACTTGGAGTGCTCACCTTTAAAGTAAGTTTCTTGTTCATTGGTGTCTTGACTAATGAAGATGTTAGAAAGAAATTATTTACCCAGAGAATGAAACAGTTTCTCCAGAGAAATTCTGGATGCCCCTTACCTGGAAGTGTTCAAGGCCAGATGCAATGGGATTCTGAAGATGTCCCTAGCAATGGACAGAGGAGTTGGAACTAGAAGATCTTTAAGGTCCTTTCCAACCTTAACCATTCTGAGATTCTCTGGTTCCAAATCACTCTGCAGTGCATGCTGCAGTGGCTCTCCCAGCATCATGGACACTTCAATGTCCATATCACCTTCTGAGCTGTTTTATGTTTCTATACGCCCTATAAAGAACTACTGGGATTTTTTTGCTTTCTGAGAAAACATGTTAGGAGTATCTGACATCACAATTGTTTTAGTTTGTCAAATTAGCCAAAACTAAGCTCACTTTTAAGTTAAGGTTAGAGGTTGAGGTTAAGAGATTAGGAATTGTATGTTAAAAAAAAACAAAACAAAACAAACAGAATCTCCCTTCAGGATATCCCATGGGAAGTCACTTTTCAGTACAAGGATGAACTTTTCAGTCTAAGAGACATCCTGATCTTCTCAAGTAAAATCTGATCTTCCCAAGTCCTCTTCCTAGTCCAACTACTGCTTAGTCACAAATGCTTCATGGGATGTCCGTGCCCCATGTATAGAAGTAATGAAAACATCCTGGACATCCTGGGCTGAGTGATGCAGTACTGACAGATCACAGCTTGGGCAGCTGCCCTGTGCTGCCCGCAGTGCCTTTTGGATAAACAGCCTTGATAAACCAATTCTTAAACTTGATGACCATTCATTTAATAACTAGGTGGGGCACAGAAAATGAACACTGTCTCTTTTGGAAAAGGAAACACTTTACTTGGGCATGAGCCATGACTGTTGTGGCTAAAGGATGACATTACATATTACTGTACATTTTGTGTTTTCACCACAAGGGAACAGATGAGTATCTGAGCAAACACAAACACAGCTGAAAAATGCAGGCTCTCATTTCAGATGCTTCGAGTGTGTTCACTGGGTAATCATCACAAGCAAGGAAAATCTTCTGCCTTTTTTACCTTACAAGGTTTTTCAGAAGCATGGTATTGTTTTAATTGCATGGAGGCTCTTATCATAGGAAGAGATTGATATAGATGCAGTGAATCATTTTAGGCTGATGTTGAAGTCATCATCTCTTAAGTTACTAACAAAATTGCCCTTGGAAAATTGCTATGGCTGTTTGTCTTTTTCTCGCTTTTATAGGAGGCTCCTCTTCTCACCTAATTCTCTCATGTAATAGGTGCTTTCTAATATTGGCTTTTCAGTAGGAGAAAAGACTGTTCTCCAGGTGAAGGATTTTGTCTTGTGAAAGCACAATGAGCATCATAAACTCATTTGTTGCATAGATAAATTTTTATCAGGCTTGAATTGAATTGATTTTCTGCTGTGTAGATGTTTGTTTGGACATTCTTTCCTTTTTTTTTTTTATGGTACACATTCTCTGAAAATTATCTTCAAGTAATACAGCAGGTATAAGAAGAAGAGAGAGATTAAAGGGACATGCTTTATTATCCAAAGGTTAGACTGAATTTAGGATGATTTTTGAAGGCTGTATTTCATGGAAATCTTTTATATACACTGATTTATTTAAGGTTTTTCATAGAACAGGAGTCACAGTTTAGGAATGGCATTCCCCAATTTAGTGATCCCCTTTTCCCAATTCCCCAAAACCACACACCACGCACTCGCTCGCTCTGCTTTCTCCTTCCCCTTCACACCAGGTCTGGAAAGGTATACATTACAGGTTGAGATAAGAACAATTTACTGGAAACAGCAACAAGGCAAGGAAACGAACAGTAACAACAGCAACATTGATAACAAAAGTGTACAAAAAAGAGAGAGTGATTTACATGCAAAATGGTCACCAAGCCTGGCCAGACATGACAGGATGTGGCCACAGCTGGTGGCACTTACTCTCACAGTTTCATCCACCATTCCTGCTCTAGAGTGGAAACCATGCCCCGTCTCCGAAATTACAAGGAGTCCTTTTCCCCTTCCTCTGGCTGTGACATAAAATGGTACCAAATAACAGAACACTCCCTCCTGCAGATCTGGATCTGAACTGGGACAACAGCTCATACACTGTGCCAGTAATAACTTACCAGGTTTGGGGAGGATGTCTGCAAGACAAAGCCAATACTTGTTAGTAGAAATATGAATAGTGAAGAGGCTCATTAAATTCTATTTTCTGTGAAATTTCTGTTTAGGCCACTAGTTGTAGCATTCCTGATAGATTTGGATCGTGCATTTGCTGTTCAGGAAAAAGCTTTTTCTCTTCATGCAGTCTTCAGCATACTTTATTTCCTGCCGTGTAATAATGACACCCTAAAATACCTCATTAATCTGGACGGATACTAACCATTCTCAGAGAACCATCTCTTTGCCAACCACAACTAGCAAAGAAAAGACCTTCATTTACTGCTATCATCTCAGTTTAAAGGAGCTTTTAATGACTTCACAGTTGCTCTACGAAGACTGTCAGGGATTTTCAAAGCTGTAAGCTGCTTTACCTTTACTTGTCAAATTGGAAATAAACACACAAATCTTTTTGAGTGAATTTGTTGTGTCTTTTTCAAATAAAATCTTTGTATGTGCTACATTCCCAGCCGCCTTAATCACAACTGTTGGGCAGGAGGTCACTCTGTGCTCTTGCCTGCAACCTTTTTTGGAGCATCACACTGTGTGTCAGTTCACCATGTCCTGGCCAAGGCCGTTAGGTCAATTGATGGGACTGCCAGACCTAAAATAAAACAGCCACCCAGCAACTTGGTTTTTGCAGAGAAAACCAAAGCAAAGGCAATTTGTTTTTCTTTTCCCTAAAGACTTTAATTTGAGGTAGGAATCTGGGGAGAGGAGGTGGGGTGGAAGGAGGAAGTGGGGGGACATATGTCCAAATTCAGAGCCTGGATCTTATTGGCATCTTGCAGCAGGGAGAGCTTCTCTCTTCCTGGCAGGTCTACCCTTGATCTCACTAGAACCAAAGTCCAATGATATTTCAATCTCACGCCACAGTACTTCATCCTAATGTTATGCAGATTTTTTTTTATTTTGTTGTAAATGAATTTTGTTTATAGTGATTGCATGCACACAAAAAAAAATTGTTATTGTTTCAGATTTTTTCTTTTTAAATTCCTGCACTGTTGTCCAGAAAACCCCATAGGAACAGAATGCGAACCTCTGGGCCCTGCTCCAGATTGGCAGCCTGGTTATAAAGGGGTGAAGTAAAGGGGTTTTAAAAACTTCAGTAAACAGTTACTTTAGTTAATAGACTGAGTCTTGATTATTCACTCCACTGTGACTTACACTGATTGTTTTTTGGGAGCTTTTACTATATCCAGATTGAAGGCAGGAGGTTATGTTTCTGCTAAACTCAACAAAAGGTGGATTGTGCACTTGTAGTACAGTTGCTTTGAATAGAATCTGGACCCATATGTTGAAACTGTTCTGGTCTCTAATTAAAGACTAGTATCTCTGCACTGCACACTGAGTTATTTTGAGGCAGTGAGAATGCCACAGCAGGGAGTGTACTTGGAGAGTTGGTACTGAAGGCCTTGTTACACCCTGCATTAAAGCTATGTGAGTAACTGTGAAAGCTTCAACTACACCTGAAACTGCTCCTTTCTGCTCCTTTTTTTTTTTTTTTGAGGAAAAGAAAAAAAACCCACAAAACCCCACCAAAAAAAAGGAAGCAAAATCAAAATCCTAAAGATATTCAGAAATTAAATCTTGTATTGGGTTTGTAACCTCTTTAATGTCTCACTGAAATTAAACAAATAAAATGTAGGACAAAGGCTTTCTGGTATATTTAGGTGCTGCTTGCAGAAGAGGAACTAATTGTGCTGATGCCTCCGTCTAAAGCAGAAGGTGTCACTGGTTTGTATTTTCTCTCTTCCAGAAAAATCTTTACCTTTCCTGATTTCCCTATCCCTGCAGTCACTTGTACAGTCTTTCATGTGAATCATTTGTAAACAGGATCAGTGTTAGAACAAGCAAAGATCTTCCAGTCTGACTTCCTTACTCTAACAGGCTACTTCAAGTCTTCAGGTCTCTAATGGGCCAAATAAAAGAAAGATTTTCATAGTTACATCCCCCAGAATACTTTTAGTTTGAGTCATGGGAAAGTTGAACTTGTTTCCCTCTAGCCAGTGAAAGGGAATCCAGTCAAATCCAGTGTCAAATGCAGAGACTGCAGTGTACTTCATCTCATGTACCTCTAAACATGACAACGTTTTTGGGTCTCTTTATCAGATGGCTAATGCTACTTGAGACAAATACAAAGGGATCAAATAATTTGTTTCAACAGTAATGATCATGAAAAAAGACTACATTTAATTATCGATTCAAAAATATTTCATTTTTTAGCTTTATAGGAGCAAAATATCCTTTTTACTGTATGTCTGGGCCTTCTTTCCATCTTCATTTTGAAAAGCACAGTCAAAATGTTTATATAAGTCAAGTTGCTCTGCTCTTGAAGTACTTTGGCTCTTCAGGTTAAGATGACATAGCACAACATGCCACGTTTGAAGGCAGCCCCCCAAAGAATGGTGCTTGCTCTGTAGGTTCACAAAGCACTGGTGATGTGTGCCAGATCATCCATTAACAATTATAGGAAAATCTGCTCCAGTTGTAGATGAAATATATTCTACCTCCTTATGGGGACATGAGGTTCAGACTAATCCTTCAGACACCTTCAAATCACATGAGAGTTAAAGATAATTTAGGAAATCCTGAATTTAGTTCTGAGTAGATTATCACAGAGATAATGACACCAGTAAGAACTACTTTGATCTACTGACCCACTACTGTTGTGATGAATTTCTCACCACTGTAGCCATTGCCTTTGTGTCTCTTCTGTATATCTTCAGCTTTCAGAGCACTTTTTAGTCTGCAGTCTTTTAGAAAGCAAGGCCAGCTGACACATAGAGAAGTGATACATAGGTTGACTTCATACCTGAAACCAGGATTGGTCCTACCTGCACAGAAGTGTCAATGGTTGTTTAATCATTGCTTTAATCTGCTATTTTTAGTTGTTTGTTCGGGTTTTTTTAACTTGAATGGTGAGAAAGTTTGCACAATCTCATGCAGATAAGAAGCAAGGACACTAGGACTGTGTTTTGCATTCCTGTACTTGTCCTTCTAATCCTAGTTCTTTCTCCTTCTTTCATTATTCAAGACATTACACAGTCCTATTAATTATACTTGTCACTGTATTGTACTAGGAGCTTGTGATGAATTTTTATCCACTGCCTCACCAGGCTTCACTTTGTTTATCCCATTCTGCAAGTAGAGCCTGTATAATGGGTATTTTATTAAAAGAGATCAAAGTTACCCCACTGTGCAGGTACCTACATTTTCACTTTGCTCCCATTCCTGTTCTACATCTGATGTACTGTGAATACACTTTTCCTGAAAAAAACATTTTTACCAACCACTTGATAAAAAGGTCAAACAGTATGTGACAGAGGACAAGTCCATACAGTTTATATTAAAGACACACAGTCAAGGAGTGTCTACTCTCTACAGTCTTTAGGTTTCTTGGTTTAGAAAATTGCATGTCTTAAGAAAGAACTAGAAGAAGATTGCTTATTTTTATAGGTTTTTTGCTATATACTAGAGTTTACAAATTATCCTTAGGAAGTTATGAGAGGTCTGCTCCTGCCTGGAAACATCAAAAATGTTGAGAAATCTGTCATCTTTAGACAGCCTGAGTTACCTGACTACAAATGGATTAAAACCTTAAAAAAGCTTAAAGCTTAATCATCCATTTTTGTAAGGATGTTTTAACACACTGATACTAATATTGTCCTTGTGAAAGAGAAATCTGGACAGTAGTAAAAGTGGAGCATCTCTCATCTTCATCATCTCTAGGTACTCTAATCTGCCAGGAATAATATTGTTGCTTTGGGATTTTTTTTGCTTGAATTTTTTTTTTTAATTCTGTAAATTATTTTTTAGTCTTCCGTACTTCAGAGTTTTTCAGGCCTATCCTGTATATCTGAATCTGCTGACAGCAAGAAATGAAGAAAATTCTATGTTCAGTGATGCAAGTTTATTTTGTTTCGTTTATGCAAGTTTATTTTGTTCCCTGAATTTTCACCAGAATTGTTCTGGTTTGAATCCTGTGTTTCTGGGACAGTTGCAAGATGGATGTAGCTAGATTAATCAAAGCTGAAGTCAGAGATTTTGTATAGTGTTGCTTTATCCTTCTCTCTTTTGCCATTTGAATCAAAAATTTGAACCTGGAAATTGTCAATCCCCTGGTTTATTTTGATTAGGTTGTGTTTGGGTTTATTTTTTCATGGAACTCTTCTGGTTTTCCATGACCTTACAATAGTCATTGAAAGTGATACTGAATCATTTCTGCCTAACTCTATAGTAAGGGAATAAAACCTAATTACAGGCAGCCATTCATAAATCTGTGGCTTCTTAACTCTATAAATTTCTCACAACAGCAAATTGCATCTTTCATGACCATATATTCTCTTATACGGTTCTGGTTTTGCTCGACTTGAAAATCTTACTTGTGTGTATGGAAGATGCCGTGGTCCCATTTCAGCAAGCGGCTTGCTCTAGGTGGAGAAATGGATGGCATTTCTCGGAATAAGGCTGTGTGCTGATGCATACTTAAATGTGTTGCTGAATTAGGGCCTCAGGAGACAAGGTCATGCTTAAGGGATTTTCCATCGCAACCTAAATAGTTGATAAACACAATGGTGAGGGAGGAATGTGACTCAGTGAACAGCCATCTGGGCAGATAACTTGAATGCTTAGGAAGAGGAGGGATGGAACTAATAAGCTAATTTGCTAAAAGCTCTTCTTAGGTATCTTCTGCTTATGAATCATATGTGGGCATCTAAGCTTTGAAAAGATGATTCAGAGAAGATAGCAGATTTGATGAACCCTGGATGTACTCCCTGGAAATATTTCAAGTCCTGGTTCATGGATTCTCTTAGTGGTAGATCGATGCATGAAGAGCAGGGCTAAGCCCCAAACCTATTGTAATGATATTTGTGGAAATAATACAGCTTTCCTACAGAGAAAAAGTAGGAAAAGGAGGGCCAAGATCCCAAAATAAAAAATATAGAACCATAGGAACCAAATGCTGAATGATGTAAAACAAAAGTCAACACCGGGCAGCACATCCTTTAGAGCACCCCACCTTGAAGGTGTCCCAGGACCCTTTGGATATTGCCCCAACAAGGCTCAACACAGCTCAGATTCTTTCTAGAAAGCTTCCTCCTCCTGGCACTGTCCCAGCTGTTTGGCTGCAGCCCAGGGCAGGTAATCCAGGACTCTCCACCTCCTGGGAACTTGACTGGATCCAGGGTAAGTGTTCCTGTTTTTGTACTCTGCACAGCCCTGCGAGAGCATCTGACCTGCCAAGGGCACAGGGTGCAGTGCACAGGCCGCTGCTTTCAAAGACCCTCCAGCAAATAAGCAACTTTCTCCCTGGTGCTATGAGAAGAGCACAACATGCAATTCGTAGGGCACATAGGACTGTTTCCACTACTTCAGTGTATGTTGAGTAGAAGAGTAAATGCTTTGATTTGGGCTGCAGAAGCATGAGTTTTCACCTCATTCATGTGCTAAAAAGGCAGTTCAGCCACAGATTGAGTACCTGCATACAAGGAGACGTAGTGGAGGCATTGGACATGAGCTCTCCTTAATACTCTTCTGTTTATGCTGGGCACAGACACTGCTGTACTAGCCTCAAAAAAAAAGAGGAACTCAAGTCTAAATTTATTGAAGGCATCAAAAACATAACGAATCAGTAAGTTGACTATAGAGCTAGCAGGTACAGTAGAGATCTCTTCATAACATTGAAAAAAACTCTTAAAATATAATCATATAAAAATATTCTACCCTTTTTCTTTTCCTCTACTTTGTCACATCTGCCTCAAAGTTTGACTATTCAAAAGGGAAGATAAAAATGGCAGAATTTTTGCAAGCATTAGCAATCCAGAAGAACTTTGCTTTTAGGGATGATCAGATCCATCAATGCTTCCCTGAAGACACTGTACTAACACCTGGGCTGTTTGTTTTGTTTTACTATGCTGGTAAAATAATGATTCAGATATTCTTGGATATGTATATAATTTTGTATGTATGTAAAATGCACAGACCTTTACTGGAAAATATTGCAAATGAGATTCTAGATGTTAAGTAGGAGAGGCCAAGCTGAAATGTGAAATCCAGCTTGCATTTTCTAGCTTTTGTTGGAAGTATCTGGGACCTCCAAGAGTGAAAGAGTTAGTTAAACATTAGCCATCCAGGTACTAAGGACAGTTAAAAATATCCCAACTGTAATAACTGATGAAGAAACAGCACATTTCAACTGTTGACATATTGCATAACATATGTTAAAGACAGCATTTCATTTTCACAGGTAACTGGAGTCACCACTTTTTAATTAAGAGCTTATCTGTTAAACTACTTACTCTGAATATTTTTTCTGTTTCATGGTACTTTGCTGCTCACACAGTAAATGCATGACACATAATTCTTCTCATTTCTATACTGGTTCTATTTGAAATTACTATTATAATTTCTTGTAAAAAGCTAGACTGTTCCCCTTACAGAGCTATAGATTCTTCTTCTGTCTTGTTTTGTCAAAGTGTCCTTACAATCCTGTAAGTTTATAATGCTTAATTTGTAAAGGTTAGTTCAACCTGTGCAGAAAATAAATAAATTTATGGTCATAATCTGTTTTTCCTCCTTCTCTTCAAGTACAGGAGATTCCAGTAGATAGGTTTAAAAAAGAAGGGAAAATAAATGAGAGTGCCAGATTTTACTGGCATTTCTTGTCCTCCACTGTAGAACATTCTTCAACCTTATTCTTTCTTTGAGCAAGAAATCACCTTTCACCCCAGCACAAAGAAGGAGAATAGAGATCTCTTAAAACTTGTCATGATTTTATAGGTAAGGAATTTAAATTTAGTCTTATGCAAATTCTTGTGATAAAAAGATCACCAGGTGGCAAATTACTGGTCTGGGGACACATTAGTTTTGAGAAGTTTGAGGAGAAAAAAAGTTCTGTCCCTGAAAACTTGCACTGCCTTGTAATGACTCCAGCTATTTTTAGCTTCCTTAACCAGTTTTATCTCAGGGAAAACATCTACAATGAGAGCTTATGTATTATGTAAGGTACCATGAGGATTTGAATGAGCTAGTCCTAATAAACACTTCTATGGGACTTCACATGCTGTTTAACCTGAGTTGCAGCATTTCTCATCAGAAGCAGCTTGAATTTAGAGGTGAAAAGGGTGACTGTCTAACATAAGACCCTTGGGAAAGAACGCATCCTTTCTGTTTCAAATGTGTGCACTCTGCATGAATAGATCTAGAGTTTTTAACTATGTGCATTATTGAAAAAAAGAAAGGGGGTGGGAGTTCAGAAGACAGTAAAAATAAGAAGTAAATTACTTTCTGTGTGCTAAACCCAACTTTATATTTGAAGTCTACTTCTTTCTTTGGAATACTACAAAGGCTCTATTGAAATCATTGTAGAAGCCTGCACTTCAGGGTTGTTTTCAAATGGGTTTGGTTTTTTTCACTGCAAATGCTTCCAAGCATGCTGCTTCTATCTCAGTGCTGATGCTAGCTCCACACAAATAACTTACTGTCTTTCTGCTTTGCTTTTGATCTGAAGAAAGGGTTGTTTCATACAGAAAGATGCTGACTTCCGTTCTTGGTAATCAGAGTGGAACAGGTGTTCCTTCTTCCCACAGATTGCAGGTGTTCTCCTGGGTAGCTTTCTAAAATCATTTTGATGTTTCCCTGAGTGATGTTCAGACAGCTGAAGTAAGTAATTTTGCAGTAGACTCTGTGTTAACTGGACTGGACTATACCTTGGTTAAGTTTGTGTGAATGAAATCATTGATACTGTTACCAGGCCTAATTTTTGGTTTCAATGCTGTCAAAACCCCTGACTTAAGGCACTCTCCCCAAATGATGCCAGTTGATACTTTCCCAAGAGCCTTGTTGTGGCAGTGACTTTTTCCTTCCTTGCCTCTACAGCGAGAATTAAAGGGAGTTTAAAGGCATTAGTCCAGATTTAACACTGTCTGTTGAAGGTCTAGCAAGTGTGAAGCAAGGCTGAGCAGAAAACAGGCCTCTGTCTTGGCTTATTAAGAAATGTTATGAGGACAGTAATTCTATTTCTGATTTATTTTTTTACTATTTTGTATGTCTATAAAAGGTTATACATTTACCACATATTGAATATTGTTTTACAGTGTACTATATGAAACATGCATCCAAACACACACAAAAAAGTTTCACAATAAAGCAAGTTAAATAATTTATTTTGTGTCCTTCCTAGGTAGGAATTTTTTATGAGAAAAGAAGTACATATGTTTTGTTAATAAAGAAAAGGTATTTACTTTGAAACATATGTTAAAGAAAGAATATGTGACAGCGCAATATTCTGGGGAGTGGAGTTTTGTTTTGAGAGATCACTACAAATGGTTATACAATCAGAAGCAAATAAGAGATCATAAATAGATACTGATAGATCTTAATTTTCTCAAGTTATTTTGAGATGGCATGTATTGTTGAAGAATGCTATAAGAATGTGCAAAATAATTAAAACACTTTTTGGACTATTTAATAAAATGAAAGAATTTTCTTGAAAATGTAGTATTTATAATTTTAAATATCGTACAAGGATTAAATATTTTATAAGGAACAGTAAAATACAGCAAATGTTACCAAATAATAAAAATCTTATCAGTACAGAAATGTATACGAAAATCTAATATCGATGGGTTTTTAATTCAGAACACTGCACTTGAAAATCTGGTTGCCTAACAGACTGTGTTACACGCTCTGATCAGCTGACATATCCATTGTTCTTCTCCTCTCCTCGCCCTAGCAATGCAAACTGCAGAAGATCTAGTCTCAACTAGTCTCAATTTTAACCTGTTTCTCACTTCCCCCAAAATTCTAACAACTTTGAGACTCACTGCAGCTGAGGCCTCCTCTAGATCCATGAACTAGGGTGCTTGTATCTTATTTTGCTTCCCGACCTAGTTGGGTGGGTGTTCACTGGTCGTGCACACCGTGCTGGTCTTTACAAATGCACAAGGAGGAGGAAGGGGTGTAAGCTCTTCTTTAACTACAAGGTGAGAAAAACCAGGGCAGCCATCTGAGAGGCTGCACGTACAGAATGGGACACAGAGACTTTCTACAGGTGATCTTGCTATCTCAGATTGTGTTATACACAGCAAAGTCTAAATTGGTCCTCAGCTTAACAGGATAGGTGTCTGCTTCAGGATGATTGAAATTTCTCTGTAAACATTATTGATTGTATCAGAAGTTTAGAAACAGGTCCAAGTGTAGATAATTGAGCCATGAAAATTTGAAAGTGAGTTTCCCTCCCAGATTTTACATGTTCTGTAGGGTCCAGAGCTGAGAGTCAGCCTTTTTCTTCCTAGGCAGTCCTTACTTTTGAGTCCTTTCTGTCACTATCCAGTGTCTTTTGCTGCAATGAATATTTTGGTGTTCAACCTGAGGGGAAAGGAATTAAAAAGAACCTTCTGAAAAAGGTGCTCCTCTTACCCAGCTTTCCTACACCTCTTGAACAAAAATGCAGTTTTCCATATGGGGGTTTCATAGCTACCTCTAAAGCAGAAAGAACCTTAACCTAGACCCCTCACACAATAGAGAATAAAAAAGAGGATCATCTTTCCTTCAGGAAATGTTCTACATAGAGTCTGATCCAGTTGGCATTATGTAAACTTGGGGCTGCACCTAGCAGGAACAATATATAAACAATAGGTGGTAAACTGATAAGGACTGGGACAATTTCAGCAGCAGAAACAGATGTTAAGGTAACTTGAATACAGCAGAAATGTGTTTCCTACCCTTGGTTTTTTCAACTGCAAAGGCCATCATTTGATCAGACTGGCAAGGAATCAGGACGATGAAGAACAGATTTGTTGCCCTACTGGTTTTTTATAGTTTAAATTTGGTAACTAGACCAGTGGAGTTCTCTTGATTTTTTTCTTCTTTTCTTTTTTCTCAATTAGTCAAAGGATGTCAAATGTTATCAATGGTTGCCAAAGCAGGTAGAGATAAAAATAATTATAATAGAAGAATCTGTTATCAATTTAGATAGTGCTCTTCAGAGTGCACTGAGCAGAAGCAGAGTTCATACACATGAAAAATATGCAGAATTTCCTTTTATTGTGATGTTAAATCCATCTTTCCAGTGCTGACATTCTTCACAGCATGCTGATTTAAGGTCAATGAAAGTGCTATTCATTCTGCTCTGGGCCACAGGCTGGAATACACTGGTCAGACCATCAGGTTCTGTGAATAACAAATTGTCATCAATTTGTTGACTTTCTTAAATTAAGATAGCATGCCTATAAAACTGATATTTGGCTGATTATACTGAACTTAGCAATGACTCCTCAGTAGAAAAAGACATTTTTTGTAATAGGCCTTTTCTATACAAATGCTACTTCTAAGAACTACTTAACTGTCAAGGCATGTGCATAGATTCTACCACTGACATCTTTACCTCCTTTGCCCTCCCCAATGGTGTGCATAGTGTGGGAAGCATAAGACTCCCCCACAGTTTTAAGAAGCATGCATTAGTAATAGAGAAATATAGAGAACCCAGGCTGTGACTCTTCAAGAGCTAGTCCTGTCACAACTGAGGTATCAGAGTGGTTTTTGTCTTTTTGTACTCCATAGGGTTATTTCAGGTTTCCACTGGTGTAGAGAGAATCTAGGTCACAGCTCAGCCATCTGTCTGTAGATGACTTTTCCTCAGAAATTCTATCTGTCTCATTTTAGTGTGTACCTATGATAGGAAAAGCAGCTAGAGCTGGGTAGGATATTTCCACAAAATTTGTTTTCATACAAAAAATGCTGATGCGTTGAAACTGAAACTTTCTGTGGCCATTTGTTTTGACAAATATTTGTTGACATTATTTCTTTGCTCTAAGGAGACGTTTCTTGGGGTTTCTTTTCCAACCTGGCTAGTCCACAGTAGCCTAGTGATTTGAGTGCTTCCCTGAGGCCAGGGTCAGGTCCCTGCTTGATGTGATTTGAAGCACAGACCTGAGGTCAGGTTAATTAAGGAGGCTTCATAAACTAGGTCTTTCTGCTCTCCCCCTAGAAAAGAGTAGTCTCTGGGTGTTGTTTCATGGTTATTTCAAGTTAAGGCTAAAGGTTAAATGTGCTGATTTCTTCTAGTAATAGAAAGGTCAAACAACAGGTTACCGAATATGGAAATGGGTTTACAGAGTAAAATCAATAAACTCATAACTACATTCCAAGCTTCTGGTTCAGGAGCTCTGAGGAGCCTTGATCACATTTGATGTTGAACTTTTCTGTGTTGTTATGGCAATTATTCCCCCCAGCTGGACAGACCTTCCCAGAGATGAACTTTGCTTTGGTTTGAGGCTCCAAGTTATGCTTCTGCCTTGGCAGCACAGTTCTAAATGGCAAATAAAGGGTCCTTGTGAGGGCTTCATGTCTGCTGTGGAAGTTCTTTGGACATGCTTTGAAATTTCCTTTTTCCCTGCTAACATAGAGATCTTCTGTTCCAATGGATGTGACTTTGACCATTTGACATCTATGACTGCTACTGGAATTTTCTTAAGTTTATTCAAAAAGGGGGTTTTGAGTCCAGAAGTGTTCTGAAGTATAGTTTCCATGTTTCTGTTAACTCATTTTCCTAGAAATAAGTTTAAATAGTCTTAAACCTCACAAATATAATTAATATACCAAATGCCCTAAGGAGTTCTTTGTTTTCTTGGAGCAGTTTTCATTTGGGCTTATCCCACTAAAAATGCACAATTTGTAATTTGAATCTCCTCATACATTAATGATAAAATCCAACTTGCCACATAATAAAAACCATTATCTGCAAAGTATCTCTAACCTGTTTCACAATAGATGTTAAAGACTTTTTCCATAGGCCTCCACATAGCCTGTCAAGGTAAAATACCTGGCTGATTTAACACTTAGAATGCCTCTATTTTTCCTTTTTTATAGAAAAAATACCAGCACTAACATTCAGTTAACCTCAGTAATGGACAGACATTCCTACAAGATTTCCTTAGAATTGTCTCCCTGAGGTGAGTTAATGCTCCTTTCCAAGTCAGTCTGAAGATCATGATTGCCTGGCAGTTTTGAAAGAGTGATATTGACTTTGCATTGCCTGTCTTGAAATTACATCTCTTTTTATATAGTATAATTTTATTTTCTATTTCAGTCTCTTGAGACATTTGGCAAGCTTTTCTTTTATTCCTTGGAAAAGCAGGCTTTTGCAATATTTCTTTTCTGATGTTGGTTCCTGATGCTTTGGAAGAAAGCGTCAGAATTCCTGCAAAGGGCCAATTATATTTTAACTCGTCCAAAGGAAAAGTTTCTTTTTAACATGAGGGATAATTCTTTGGCATATGTCCCAAAATATGAAGATTATATATTTTACTATAGCTTGGTGTTATCAAAAATTACCATAGATATAAGTGTTGGGTGATGTGAATATGTAATCCTCTGTGTAAGCCACTAGTTTTGAGTAAGGACATAGGAAGATAACTGTGACGGCCTGAAAACAAAGACCAAAATCATGCTGATCCCCAAAGGATTCTGGAGCAGTGAGAATCACAGGTTTTTCACTCATTAGAAAGTAAAAAGCACACTGACATAGAACCTAAAATAAGATTGGTATATATGGTGAGAACAGTTAGAGTTTCTTTAGAGGTCTGCAGTCACCTGGCAAAAGGATGGCCACGGGCTGGGGGTGATCAGTTCCCCTGACCCTGCCCAGGCAGGTACATAAGAACAGCATATGAATATAGTGATACTTCCCTAAATTGCTCTTTCCTGATCATGACACCTGAGGATGCAAACAGTGTAAGCCATCACACAATACCCAGTGTCAAGAGATTTTCACAACATAACCATGTGTTTTACAGGAGGAAAATACCTCCATTTACATGGGGATTCGTGAACCTTCACATGAAAACATTAGCTGAAATTAAAAAAAACTAAAGTAATCTTCAGATTTGTGTATTTGTGAGGTGTGTATAGGTATACATGTTTTGAGGTGATAGCTGTTTTGTCTGAGAGATGCTAGAGGAATGAGAATGAAAGAATCAGTTTTTTAGTTTAGTTTAGTTTAATTTTTATTTGACAAATCTGTAGCCTGAAGTAGTTCACTGTTAGTGAACACCCCTGGTGTACCACATATTTAGAGAAGTGGTCAGAGCTTAAATTTGGCTACCTGTGACATTTTGCTCTAGATTTTAATTCAGTCTACATATATTAATGGCACTTTGGAGGAACTGCAGAACATAATGGAAGAAATAATGAAAGAAAAGGCAGTCATATTTAGATCTTTTTCTCCTTTCCATTTCCATTTCGAAATTTTCTGCTTTCAAGTGATGAAAGAAACTGCAATAACTTTCTCTGCGAGTATAAAACCCCTTTAGAAATATCAGATACAGATCATTCTTGTCTGGTAGGAGATTTTTTCTAATGCAGTTCTTGCTGTTCTTGCTCTTTTTATTTTGAGATTTATGCAGTTTTACATGTAAGTTTTGGAGTATATAAATACTGCAGTCATAGCTGACAATATCTCTACTACCTACCTGGAAGGGTTAAAACTGCCCAACCAAGACAGTTTTGCTTGGAAAACAGAGCTTAAAGTGGGATAATCAGCCGCCAGCTACAAGGAATCGTTTCCCCCCCAGACTGTAATCAGTGTTGCTGCCATGAGTATCCAAGGTGGGTGGAAATACCCCGTGCAGGTGCCGACCACACTCCGGGGAGGTGTGCGGGGCTGAGGTGACTGCATAATGTGCTTCTGCCTGTGCTACACCCCAGAAGCTCCTACAGAGAACACAGCAATAGCTACTTCCCCCTGTAGTCTTGCCTGGGGTCCAAATTCTGTGACATGAATATTTAAAATTAAAAAAAAAAAAAAG